>JABXJD010000289.1:0-425000 GCA_013375575.1 Percina caprodes | reverse complement strand
GCCATGTTTATGTAAGATAGCTTTAATTGATGATTCATACTGTCCTCATCTCTACACAAGCACACACAAACATGCCCCACATCATTTAATGTTGAAGTCAGTATCATTCTTTCTCTCTCTCTTTTTTGTATGACTTCAGCAGTTTACACGGTTGTTGCTGCACCCTCAGGCCATATAAAGGTACACTTGAGATAAGGGAAAGTGTCACAGTGAGGGGGCATAAGAGGGTTGACTGGCAGCTCCACCCTTTACCTCAGTTCACCACAGCTCCGCTCTGCTCTACTGTAAGTGGGTCAACCACACAGTGCACACACTGTACACAGTAGATAGCTACATTATAACATGGGGAGGGGGAATGGGGTGTTACTGTACAATGGTTATGTTTCTTTTATGCTTTTCTTGGATTTTGAACTCTGTCTGAAGTATCCGTTTCAGCACAACATTTTCTCAGTGTCTTTAATTGAACTTTTATGTGACTTTGATTTATATCTCGGTTTAACCCAATAGCTTTCATGTTGTATTCAAGGTGTTATATATCTGTTATTCCTTTTATTGTTGTTATTGTTATAAGTTATGTAAATGTACAGCCTTAACACGATCTAAATTGCCTTTCTTTTCACCAAGCAGTAACAGGTTTGTTTGGGCCTCCAACACCTGTTGATAGCTTTCTTTTTCTGACTATATTTAGCGCACAGAGTTCAGACCCTACCTCTTTCTCTTTTCTTTTTTCTTTCCCTCAGCCTTCTGCTTCACGGTGGCAGGTGTGGCGGCCATGTGTTTTAAGTATGTGTAATAGTTTACAGCCCAAGCTAAGAGGGGGAGGAAGGAGGGAGGGAGGGAGGAGCAACTGCATTGCCCCAGGCATAGGGTCATCTCAGGTGAAATTAAATGGACGTGTGGGCGTGGTCTCACAGAGAAGAGGGAGGAGTCAGAGGATATAGAAAATTTGTTATAGGAGGAGTGAGGAGGAAACCAACTATAACCAATATTTGTACATTCTTAGCACAAAAGTCCCATCAAATGTAGTATAAATTACATCCTTTATCTTGTATTAGTTATACTTAAATTTATGTGCATGGCAGGAATGAAAGTCTTAAGAATCTGGCGGTACTGTGGATGCAGGAGGAGTTCCTAATAAAGGCGAAATATGCATCTGAGTGATCTGTTGAATGACCGGGACAGTGTGAAGTTTTGTGAATTTTCAGTGACAGCAGCGAGATCTGTGTTTAAAGTTGGAGCACTGAGAAAGGTGCCTCGTCAAGGGAACTCTGTCAGAAAAAAGGGGAAACCAAGGAGGGAAAATAAAATAAATGGGTGGGGGTTGAAATATGATTTCCCAAGTTCAGATATGAAAAGAGGGCGGAGTAAATGATCGAGGGGAAGGGAGTGAAAGCAAGAAATGGAAAGAAGTTGGGAGGTGGCGAGAGAGAGAGAGAGAGAGAGAGAGAGAGAGAGAGAGAGAGAGGCTGCAAAAGGAGAAGAGGAACGTTAGAGAGAGCGAGAGCTTCTTTGCAGGGCGGGTTTCCTGAGGTCACAGCACTGAATATCGCAGAGGAATGTGGAATGCTGAATCGCTGCCAAGACAAACACTGCGGCCACGCCACCGCTGCCCCCAATGGCTGTCAAGGGCTGCTTTATATACACACAAAGACACAAACACGCAGTCATATATGTTGCATGAGCATACATGCACACAATACAGTACAATACAGAATGGCCAACGCACACTAAGATTGAATATACTGCACAGTTCACACACATGTATAAACCCAATTCCAGTGAAGTTGGGACGTTGTGTAAAATGTAAATAAAAAGAGAATTCAATGATTTGCAAATCCTTTTTTAACCTACATTTAATTGAATACACTACAAAGAAAGATATTTAATGTTCAAACTTATAAAGTTTATTGCTTTTTTTGCAAATATTTGCTCATTTTGAATGTTATGCAACACGTTCCATATAAGCTAGGACGGGCAACAAAAGACTGGGAAAGTTGAGGAATGCTAAAAAAACACCTGTTTGGAACATTCCACAGGTGAACAGGTTAATTGGTCATGATTGGGTATAAAAGGAGCATCCCCAAAAGGTTCAGTCGTTCACAAGCAAAGATGAGGGGACTTTTATCACTTTGTGAACAACTGCTTGAGCAAATAGTCCAACAGTTTAAGAACGTTTCTCAACATACAATTGCAAGGAATTTAGATATTTCATCATCTACAGTCCATATTATCATCAAAAGATTCAGAGAATCTGGAGAAATCTCTGCACATAAGCTGCAAGGACCATCTAGATTGTTATCAGCGCAAAGGTCAAAAGCCAGCATCTGTGATGATATGGGGGTGTGTTAGTGCCGATTCCATGGGTATCTTGCACATCTGTGATGGCACCATTAATGCTGAAAGGTACTTACAGGTTTTGGAGCAACATATGCTGCCATCTAAGTAACGTCTTCATTGATGTCCCTGCTTATTTCAGCAAGACGATGCCAAGCCACATTCTGCACGTGTTACAACAGTGTGTTACACAGTGGTAAACATGCCCCTGTTCCAGCATTTTTGGAACGTGTTGCAGGCATCAAATTCAAATTGAGCTAGTTTATCAGTTTAAACATTACATGTCTTGTCTTTGTAGTGCATTCAATTGAATATAGGTTGAAAACGATTTGTTTTTTTACACAACGTCCCAACTTCATTGGAGTTGGGGTTTGTACTTGTAGAAACTTCCATGCTGTCAGCATGCACCTGCAGAAGATGTAATTTTTTGTAACTGTAGCTGACGGCACAGAACTATGGTGATCAGAGACCAAGTTTAGGTATCTTTTAACTGCACTTTTCCACAGCCATGATTATCCAACTGGGATATTTTTGTTCTCAAATGAGGAATGATTTTGTGTGTGTGTGTGTGTGTGTGTGTGTGTGTGTGTGTGTGTGTGTGTGTGTGTGTGTGTGTGTGTGTGTGTGTGTGTGTGTGTGTGTGTGTGTGTGTGTGTGTGTGTGTGTGTGTTTAGAAGAAATGTTAAAATGGACACACACACACACACACACACACACACACACACACACACACACACACACACACATAAGTGCCTGTAGAGTTACATGCAGAGAGAATGAGTCATTTACTTCTGTTTGGACAAACATGTTCAAACACACTTGCACATACACTGATCCAGTGACTCATACACCATGCACACACATGCTAAACCAGTATTTGATGTTTTGTCAAGGATTTAAGTTAGATCCGCTGTCTGTCTAGAGATAAATACAGACGTAGAGGAGAGTGCACCTTTGAAGAATTCAAGTTGAAATGATAAAAAGAGAGAGAGAGATAAAGTGATCCTTCAAGGGCAAAGAAATTCTTCCAATTGTCCATGTTCATAGCAAAGTCAAATGAGAACATTTTGAACATATGCAATTGATTGAATCTAGGAGACACTGCAATACAGACAGGACAGGTTCAACAGGATGAAGGATGAGCTGCATCACAGAAGAAGATGCACAGCGAGCAGAGAAGGGAGACAGTCATGTCAACAGGGACTGTTTTAGTCTGTGTGCATTTATGTGTCCAAGTGATTTACTTGTGTGTGCCAGGTCTATAAAAGCTAACAAGACAAATTGCTATGTCTCACTCTATAGTTGTTTTCCTAGCTGTTGTAAATTTAGAGGTTCTAGTGTGTATTCCACCCGTGTGTGTGTGTGTGTGTGTGTGTGTGTGTGTGTGTGTGTGTGTGTGTGTGTGTGTGTGTGTGTGTGTGTGTGTGTCTTTTCTCCTCTTCCGCCACCCTCCCTCTGTCTCGGAGCATGCCAGGGTCAGAGGTCATAACAACTGAGCCACTCCGTCGTTCTTTGATGTGGTTCGCCACACAGAGGCGTGCACACTCATGCACACATACATACACACACACCAAGGTCAGGTCAAGACAAACAGCACTCACACTTAAAGCCTTGTGCCTCCGTTTGCTCTCTCTCTCAAGGCGCTGACAGCCAAGGAGAAAAAACAAGGCCAGGGTTTTTGCAGTGCTGATCTTTGTGCTTTGATGTGCTCTCATGTTTGCCACATGCACATTAGTAGGTTTTGACAACAGCCCTTAGGCACAGGAAGGGGTACATATACGTGACATGGATGCAGACTGTGTTCATGAAGTTGTGTGGTATTTTAAGAAAGACGAATATATATATATATTATATATTCTGACGAGAAATAATCAGAAGGAACTGGCTGCAGATATAGTGAAAAGCCCTGTCTTGGTTCTCAACAAGTCATATCAGGTCATGTCATGTAGTTGTTGCATTATCTGTACCGTTCAGCTGGAGCTTGGAAGCATAGGTAGCATGCTCTAATATCTGAACATAATATGTCTAACTTTTTACCAAACTAAACATCTTTGAACAATACAAATGTAAAGAAACTGTTTGAACAGGAGAGCGGCGTTGTGTGTTGACAAGGCTGTCCCTTTTCCTGCTAGTAATAAGGGCACATTGAGTTCAGTAGCAAAAAGGGGACCTGTCTGCAACCAGACAACTAAAAAAATGTTATGTTCATTATTCAAAAATGTAAAATAGAAAATGGTGAATACGATTTGTAAATTGGCAACATTTTGTTCTACAAGGATTGTTTGATTCCAGAATTTGTTTTGCTTTTGAGGCTATGAGTCATTTTCTCAAAGTAGGCAGGTTCTGTGTGGATTTGTGTGCTTTTGTTCTGTTAAACAGGAGTTTAAACTAGAAAATTCCGCAGAAATTGTAACAGTGTGCCTCCTATTTGGTGCACATCCGAATAGCAATAAAATTTAACCCTTCAGAGATATAACTTTTTAAAACCTATATAAGACGTTTCTGTTTCCCAGAAACAGCTATGACGTAGCTAGCGCTAAACCAACCCGAGTCACACTTCTTTTCCCCTCCAAGTCTGTCTTCTATGAAGCAGCTGTTGGTGTTGAGGCCTGAAGTCAGTTAGGAGTCAGTCACACACTATGCTTGTTACACACACAGGGACACACACTATGCTTGTTACACACACACTATGCTTGTCACTCTGTTTTAAAATGAGCAAAGCAATTGACAGAGACTGACATGGTTGCTAATGGATACGAACTATCAGAGACCATGTTTGTAAACACAGCTAGGAAGCCTTTCATCGCTGTGATGTGTAATCAGTTAACGACCTAGCACCTGCTGTACCTGTCAGCTGTGTCACCAGCTATTCAGACACTGAACAAACTCTCAAACAAATTATCATATCACCAAAAGGATACGAGATATTAATAAAATAACATCCTCGGGGGCACCAGAAGGCCTTTGTGAACGTATTGATATAAAATTCATGTGGATAAACTTAAAAATGTGGGCCTATCAGCAATTTAAAAAAGTGCTTCGCTCTGCGTTTTGCTCAGAAATGTGGACCATGTTTAACATGGCAGTGAATGGAGGAAGATTTGGAACTCTTGTCATTTGAAAGGTCGCTGAGCGTTAAGTATAATTCATATTGCATTGTTGCCGTGGGAGCAAGTTATAGAGAGAGAACCAAGATGACTTTTTGGATCTCCCCACTCTGTCCTCCACTCTAGCTCTCAACATTCCGCCACATACACACACATTGGAAAATTGGAAGCGGTCTGAAAACGGGACGATACGTAAACTGTGATTTGGGAGAAACTGTGCTTGATATCTGAATGCTCATTTAGCCCAATAAACGCCAAACTCTTGTCTTCGGTTTAAACTTTTAATTATGTTCCTATGTTAAAGTATGGCGATACAGCATAGCCCCAAAGAGGGGGCGTTTTGAGCGATGTTGAGCGATTTCCCAAACATTTCCCATTAAAGTCTATGAGAATCGATGCCGTTTTTTTTTTCCAGATTTCATGAAATCTGCGCGGTAAATCTCGTTGAAAAGTCATAGCACACCATTCCCGATCATTACACACATTTCAATGTACTGTGTGTGCGCGTGTTGGCAACGTTCCGGGACGAGTAGCGGGACAAAATCTGGCGGAATAATAATATTAAGAATGGGCAATAATAATCACACTGAATGAGCTCATTTAACATGTGCAGTGTTTCATATGCAAACATATGTATTTGTTTATACAGTTGCTCACATGTACAGCAAGCATACGTGTGTGTGTTTTTCATTCTGTTCACACCCTTCTCCCTCCATCCATCTCTCTGTTCTTTCCCTCCCTTACTTTAAGCTGCGGCCTGGAGTCAAAAGTGCAAGTGTTGCGCTTGGCTGATGAGTCACAGAGAGGCAGCTTTCCCCCCACTGTTTGTAAATATGTGGTTACCCTAATTGAATGCAGCTCCAGTTCCAAACAACTTTCATTTCTTCTCCTTCTAGTGCATGTGTGCGTGCGTGCATGCGTGTGTGTGGCCACAGCTGGAGCAGCAGGAGACACATGGCACTGATACACACCGCTGCACAAAAATCACACATAGACATGGTTATGCAAGCAGACAGAGGTCTACTGGTACACACCTAGGATCCAATGGATGTTGTGAGGAGAAGGATGTAGCATACATTATCTTTCTACATCTTTGTTTCTCTCTTTTTCTCATACTCGGGCACACACACACACACACACACACACACACACACACACACACACACACACACACACACAGAGTGACTTTAACATCTCCATAATTACAGGCGGAGAGATTCCAGTCTAAAGGCTGCGGTTTGGCTGGCCCTCCTCTCCCTCCATTAAGACACTAAGCAGCATGTGTCATTCAGCCCTTAGATGGCTCCTCTCCAGAGGTGGCAGCAGGGGCCAATAAATATACTCTCTCATTCTCACACAGACACCCAAATCGAGGTGTTAGTGAGGGGCCTAGTTGGCTCTGTCTAGGTTGCACTGGCATTAATACTGCCATCTACCACACCTTATCTCTGTCCATTTTATCTAATCATTTCTCATAGTAACTTTATTTGCATTCAGAAAGTTTCTATAAACTAAATATGCCATCATTTGCTATATTGACCTTTAGACCCAAAGCATGCCCTCAATAAATGTGTCTTTGAGATCACAGCAGATCCAGAAGTATCCTTTGCTAAATTAATCTCCCTCATCCTCTAATTTTTCCATCCCAACACAGATTTAGTAATTTCACATTAAGTTCCTTAAATAGTTTGAATAGAACTAATTAGATGATGTCCTCCTTCACAAGCCTCTAAACCTTGTACAGAATTAGGCTTTATTTGAACCTATTTTTCCTTCTCTACCTGTTTTGTTTTTCCTGCAGACCTGTCTTGACTTTATTTAATGATCCATGAACCTTTCAGTAAACAAACATGAGAAGATTTTCCCAAGGTTTAAGCTCATTGACGTCATCCCGTGCAAATCTAGAAGGTGGTCCGCGGTTGCATATCCTATATAACTTCTCTCACAACACCTGGATCTTTAAACTATGGTTTCAGTAGCAGTCAAGTGCTTATGGAAGTAGCTTTACCTTTCCTAAGTGAACTGTGAAATAATCACATTAGTTGTGCTTTCCCTGTTACCCACATTATTAAGTATGAAGAGTTTATGAATTAAAGTTTGATGGTTTTTATGTTTCCTCATTTAAACACATTCTCTGTAATATTTAACAACTTCACTGACTATAGCTTGGCAAAAGAAAAACGTGGACTCTTTCCTCAACCAAACATTTAGTTTCATAACACATTTAGATCTTGAAGCAGTCTGATCTCCCTTTGACCCTGCACACCCTGACTTGCCAGTGTGTACATAGCAGAGCCATATTAGCATTAGACTCTTTGGCCTGGCCTGGTGTTGGTAATGGCTGATTAATCGACTGGTGACAGTATCAGAGCTCCCTTCCCAAAGCAGCTTATCCTCTCCGGGGCATAGCCAGAACACCCTGTGATTGTGTGTCTGTGTGTTGCTCATAGTAGACTTCCAAATCCCAGAGTACAAGAAGGAATGAATTGTACCTACTGTATATCATTGATGATTGTATTACTTTTACAAGGACAGCACTGTGCCGTAGTCTGAAATATGATTAGTAGCACATGATCGAAAAGCAATAGGGACACAAGAGTTAGTGACTGAGGAAAAACACACACACACACACACACACACACACACACACACACACACACTCACACACCGGTCGTCACAAAAACAGTTTAAATCCACTCGGGGATTACAAATCCACTTATAGTGGGTCAACTTGACTATGTCAGCTGCAGATCCCGCACTGATGCTGCTGCCTTTCTACACTGCTTCATGTTGCATATTTGAAAGAACAAATATGAACATGATGAATTCCCAAGTGATTAGTTGCAATGCATGAAGCATGTGTTTATATGAGCGTAACCCACACGCACATATTGACCCTAGTGCATTATGACCATCCTGCTCTCAGTGCTTGTAGCAGATGCTGAGACCTTGCAGTCCGTGGAGTTTCAGAACTGGTTAACGGTTTAATGTTCTGAGGGTTGGATTGAACATAAATGACAGTAAAAGATGAGCACCAAATGAGTGAGTAGTAGCAAAGAATAAAAAAGCAGAGCTTTGTGTGCCTGTTTTTGTGTAATTGGGACAAGTGAAGGAGTACGTCGTCTGAATGACACATATGATATTGACTTTAATCACATCTGTTTATGTGATTTCATCTCCCTCCATTCCCATTGGACCGCCCCTAGTTCTTGGAATGAGCCGCAGCCTGATCTGCCAAAAATAATCTCTTGTTTGCTGCTATTTACTTAAATCTCTCAAAGAGGCACTGTTGGAGCCCATGCTTTTATGGTTCTCCCTTTTGCTCTGTGTGTATGTGTGTCTGCAAAGTACACAAGAACATGCCAATGTGTGTAATGTTCTATACTTTTCTCTCAGTTGTGTGAGAGTAAAGATGTATCCAGGCATCCGTAGCCAGTCTTTCTTTCTTTCTTTCTTTCTTTCTTTCTTTCTTTCTTTCTTTCTTTCTTTCTTTCTTTCTTTCTTTCTTTCTTTCTTTCTTTCTTTCTTTCTTTCTTTCTTTCTCTCTCTCTCTCTCTCTCTCTCTCTTACTTACTCTCACACCCACACACACACACGCAACCAGAGCCAGCCAGCTAGAGAGTGTGAGACGCCTCAGTATCTCTCAGTGAATAGAAACCTGGCAGAGGCACTGGTTCATCTCAACGTCTCTCTGTGTGAGACCAGAGGCCTGTGAAAAGAAATACACCCTCAGAATATATGACACACACACACATACACAGCACCCCAGAGAAGTGAAGAAGTGTCATACAGGGGTGTTGGGGGGGGATTTGTGTGGTTTGGATGTTTGCCTTTGTCAGATGAGCGATGTCATTTTCCTCCTACTTTATGAAAGATGAGGGAGGGGGAGAGTGATTGGTCAAAGAGCATGTGAGGTGAAAGGATGCCAGGCAGATGTCAGCTCACACCTTCCCTCCCTTTTTCTAGGTCTTATGTGCTTTCTTCATTTTCTGTCTCTTTCTCGCCTCATAATTTTCCCATCATCTTTTCTTATTCACTTTATGGTCTGGAGGCATCACAGACCGCTCCCAGCTGGAATGGGGTCTGAAAGCATTCAGGGATATTCAGTTATTATTAAACCTGCTCTCCGATTGCCAAATACCTCATCATTCACTCACTCACACACTCACACACACACACACACACACACACACACACACACACACACACACACACACACACACACACATATGCACACACCACCTGGTAGAGTGAAGCAACCACTTTTCTCACAGAAGATAGACATTAAAAAGAAGAACAAAAAAATACCCTTCTGATTAGAAGTTGAGAGGATTGTTGTAAGGATCTTCCCGTGTGATGGCAAAATGGTAAACACATGTCAAAACTGTCTTCTCACAGTGGAAAGCTTAATGAGTGCCTTTTTGAAAGTATTCTTTCAATTCTTGCAATCAATCACAAACTCATTAAATGCCAATACTCACTGCTCTTTGATGACTATTATATATAACATCCCACACTTATACTGTAATAGTACATACGTCTTATGCTTAGTCAAACATGGCATCTAAATTCATGAAGTGCATAAGGAGCACTTGATTCATGATTCAGATCTTATGCTGTTGTGGCAAGATTAATAAAACAATAACTCAAATACATTGTTTTTAAATGTTTTAAATTAATCCAGATCCGATTGTCACAACCCTCTTGCTTATAGATTGTCATGGTCGTGTCTGTTCACACTCATTGAAGTTTGAGAAAGCTCGGCCTCTCTCCTTAAGAAGAAGAACACATTTGCTACCATTTCTTTTCAGGACAGGATGAAAAACAACTTCCACTAAACAAGAAACCAAACAAAATAAAACATCCATCACACTGGACATGAAGCCAAAGTGTCTGTTGCATGTTCTTGAGTGTAATCAGTGCACCATTATGTCATGGTGGTTCTCTCCAGTTAGCCACTTGACACCCACAGGAAGTAACCGAGCATGAAGTCTTATCATATCTATGGTTTTCTTAATTTATTAGGCCATCTTTGTCTGTCAGGTTAATAGTTCATGTTGTACTTTAACAAACAAAACAAGTAAATCTAATTTTGTGAATTTAAAGCTTGCATCGCAGTAGGATGTGTGGCTAAACTACACACAATCAAAAGGGCTAAATGGGCTACAACCAGTGTTCGGCAGAATTCAGTTAATAACTAACAATGTAACCTAAACCTGAAACTAAGTAGAATAAACCATGGTGTGCAAGGCAAACTGCGTCTGCACATTACTTTTTTGACGGTTTGGTGTCATAGTTGCACAACATGATAGTTTTCTCTTTTTTATGTTAGTGAAGAGAACAATAACCTAATTTCCTGAAGGCAACAGAGCACGCAACAGATCAGAATGCCAATGCATTTTATGAATGTCTTTCACTCGAGTGCTTGCAGACTGTGACATTTCCTTACCTTAAATTCAGGTTCTGAAATTTAACTAAAACTTTAGGCTGAACCCGAACCAGAGTTTGAATGGGTCAAAGCCAGTCAGCAATCTACCCTCCCCCTATTACTTGTAGCACTCTCTCTCTCTCTCTCTCTCTCTCTCTCTCTCTCTCTCTCTCTCTCTCTCTCTCTCTCTCTCTCTCTCTCCCCCCGCTGTCCCCCTCCCTCAATGTTGGATTAAGCAGAAGTAGTGGCATCAAAGGCCTGTCACCACAAGAGTTAATGGAGCACTACATATGTGCATTTACACACACAGACATGAGAGACAGGCCCTGCAACTTGAGATGGGGGCATTTGGAGATTTGGGATGGGGTTATTAACAGCATAGAAAGGAAAAAGAGAATGTTACAGAAAGGGTTATAGGGCAGGGTAAGAAAAGCATGTGTGAAAATGAAATGTTACAGTGTGGTTTTCAATAAGTCCATGTGTGTGAGCATGCATTTGGAAAAAAGCTGGAGCAAAGAGAGGTCATATTAAAAGGTCAAATCCTTCAAGTACATGGTGGAAGCTTGTAGTCATAAGGAGCAATGAAGAGATGCACTTGTTCAACATAAAGCCTAATGTCATGCTTACTTACATACAACAGAAATTCTGCTTCTCACTGAAGTGAAATGTAAACTGTTGTCAGACACACACACAATTCCTGGAGGCAGCCATACATTATATACATAACCACACGCAATGACATGCATCTTCCTGAAATAAATACACACACACACACACACACACACACACACACACACACACACACACACACACACACACACACACACACACACACACACACACACACGCACACATACTGACAGAGCCGGGTTAACAGGGTACAGTTCCTGTTGCTTCCCTGATCAAACAATGGCACCTCTATTACAGGCCTGACAAGCCAGACTGTGCCAAGGGAGAGAGAAGGAAAGGAAGCAGACAGAGAGAGAGAACGGGCAGCAGGCTGAAGAAAAGCAGTCAACAAAACAGGCTTGGCAGTAAAAAAAAAAAAAAAAAAAAGAGGCTGAGAAGGAGAAAGAGAGAGAGATCCTCTTACATACAGGGCATACTGTAGAGTCCTTTTGGGGTTTTATCTCCATAGAAGTTGCAACACAGAAACTGTATTTCATTACCTGAATCTAAACTGCCTCCTGCAAGGAGAACTGAAGATTTGCGTGTAATTGCATTGTTGCATGGTTTGTGCTTGTCTATGCACAAGTCCATGTGGCTGTCTATTTGTGCCAGTGCTCTACAGTGTATGCACTCCTCTTCAGTGTGCCATACATCAGGAAGTGACCAACCACTGTTTTGTCCCTCTGTGTTTGACAGTAGCATGTACAGAGCCCCTGTAAGGACACAAGCTCTGCTTAGAACAAGCTTCCCCTCCTTCTCCTTCTCCTTTTTGATATCCTGCCTACCACGTCTCTCCAGGAAACGCTCCTCCCTCTCTCTCTCTCTCCTTCCCGCCCTTCCTTCCTTCCTTCCTCCTCCTCTTCCTCCCCCCCTAACTGATGTCTGGGCCTTTATCACTCCTCTGCCTCCTTCCTCTATCTATCTGCTAGGATGAAAGAGTCTGTGAGGGAGTATGTGTGAGGGAGCATTCCCTATGTGCATAATTGTGTGTGTGTGTGTGTGTGTGTGTGTGCGCGCCTGCCTATGTATACCTATGTATCGTTGTGTGTACATGGGTCTTTGTCTGTGCAAGTGTGTCTTTGTATATGTGATTAAAATTCTGTTGACTCTAGCGAGCTAGCTGTGTGAGGGCTTCTATTGAGTCTGAGCAGGTGGGTTCCTGCTACTACAGTCCTGCTAATCACTTCTTCCTCTGGGTGACTGACTGGGTCAGGCAAAGGGCAGCTGACATACAGACAGCCCACTGTTAATTCTGAGTAGAGTGAGAAGTCAATGGATGATGAGACACCTTTGGTTAGTGAATTTGGTTAGTGGTGCTTTGGCTGTCACTGCCATATGTCCTGTTAAGTGATTGTTTTGCTTTTTGCCCATTTAAAAATAAGTAAAGAGGGGTTGTTAATAATACATGAACTTGTGGTTACTGTCTTTGACCCTAGTGCAAAGCAAAGTGCTATACAGTACCTCACACACAATCCATTTACAATATACTTCACAATAGCTCACATTCATCCACACAAACAAACCGGCAGAGTTGTCAAGCAAGCCAAGTTAACAGACTAGCAAAGCTTTAACCACTGAATAGAAGTAAAAGCAATTTAAAATATCAGTTATCAGATCGGATTAGTGGACAGTTCAGCCTCACTGGTAAGAGCTACATGGGTGTAACAGGCAGTTCTGCATTCTTTTTGATGTGCTACTTGTTAGTTACATATTTAACCTGAAGTAACAAAAGATATGTGAAAATAAAATATGAAAGGTGGATGTAATTAGCAATACTCATCACCACCATGTAAATAAAAAAAAAATGTTTTCTGTTCACAGCAGAGTTGACATGTTGTCTTGTCAGTGTCAGTTAATTTGCCAGTTTACCATCGTGTCTGTTTTTTTAGACTTAATCAAAGCTCAAGAGCAGCCTTGTGGTAGCAGAGGTCTTGATAAAGTAAAGTCAGACATTTCCAAGATGGGAATTCTGTGAACAGTATGACTACTGTACTGGCCACGGGTCAGATAAGCTTCTGTCCTATAGTGATAGCCAGACAGTCAGGCAGCTAGTGGGCAGCCAGACTATATCAGATAGCTTTTTTTTTTTTTGGGGGTCTGTGGATTTCTCAGATGTCATGATAGTATTTTAGGTTACTGTGTTTTATTAAGGCACTGTCACAGTCAGGCGGCTATTTTTGACTTCTGAGCTGCTCTAGGAGAAGTGTTATACTCTGTTAACATACAGTTAGGTAACCATGTTTTTTGTTTGTTTTTTGTATTCTGTTTTGTAACTTTCATGTCCATAAAAGTGGTTTCAATCATCAGGTTGATAATCTGGGTTATCACAGCTAGATTCCTGCTGGAGAAACCTGATTAATTTGGCCTTATATTTTACTTTTGCACATGAGTGTGACAGAGACTTTAGATCTTGAAAGCTTAACTGTGGAAGCATTGTGGTGAAATGAAAGGAGAGCTAATTACTCCTAATGGTGTGGCTTTGTATCCAAATGAATAAATTTGAAGACTGAATGCAACCAAAACTGACACTAAAATAAATAAATCCATATAAGTTGGCTTTCATAACTGCACAGTAACCTATTTTGAGAGCGGCAACACACAGAGAGCAAGAAAGTGAGGGACAGCAATTATCCTGGAAATGTATGGAATGCGGGGGAGAGACTACCAGTCGTTTGGAATTTTAAATACCTTGGTGTACACATTGAAAACAATCTCACTTTTAAATCACACATGAAGAAGGTTTGCAAACATATTTAAGGTCCCATGGCATGAACATTTCACTTTATGAGGTTTTTTAACATTAATATGCATTCCCCAGCCTGCCTTTGGTCTATCAGTGGCTATGGCGAGAGGTGTAAACCAAGCCCTGGGTATCCTGCTCTTCCTTTGAGAAAATGAAAGCTCAGATGGGCCGATCTGGAATCTTGCCCCTTATGAGGTCATAAGGAGCAAGGTTAGCTCCCCTTTCTCTGCCTTGCCTGCCCAGAGAATTTGGCCCATCCATGAGAGAGAGACAATATGAGCAAAGTGGCAGTTGGTCAAGGCCACACCCCCACCTCTTTGACTGGCTCTAGTGGCTGTTATTGTGCACCAAGGCTGAATTTTGAGAAAGAGACTTCAGATATGGTATTAGGGGACCAATAAGGTATATATAAAAGCATCCAAAAAGCACCATGTCATGGGACCTTTAAGGTCAACCTGGCAAATTTAAGATATTTCCGTGTCAACAAAGGCTGCGAATATGTACATACACTCAGTGATTTTCTCCCATATCACCTATTTTTTTATATTGTTTTGCGCTGCAGAGGAGGGTCTGGCTAGTCCACACAGTATTCTGGGACAGAAGAAAATCGTGATCTGGTTTATTGTTATATTTTTAAACCAATCTTAATCATCTTGGGCGGCAATAAGATAATATAGACTAATTGTTTGACAACTTGGTTGCATTAGCAATCAACACTCTCAAACTACTACACACCCTATACAAACAAACCCTTGCTCTATAGGAAAACCATATACTATCATCATTGCCATATTTAAAAAATAAAACATATAACCTTTTAAGTTGGGAAAACATGGTTACAGCTACAGATCTCTGTATTATATGTACAAAATCTTACCTAGACTGGCTCCTCCCATACTGTGCCAGATTGTAAACACAGCACCAACTGCTTACAGATCTATACGGAGTGCAGCAAGAGGTGACTGCATTGTCCCGGTAAAGGAAAGGTGCATTCAGTTAAATGGCTTTTTCAGTTAGGGCTGCTAATGGGTGGAACTCTAGATTAATTTATTAGGACAATACACATTAATCAACGTTTCTGTAAATTCGCCAGTGTTAGCCAATCGGACAGTTTTTAACTCTAGTCCTAGCTACAAAGCATGTATTTTATTTCAAATAATTTTAGGCCTTTATTAGACAGGTCAGTTTGAGACGTGAAACAGGAGAGAAAGGGGGAATGACATGCAACAAAGGGACGCAGGTCAGACTCAAACCAGCGGCCACCACGGTAAGGACTGAGCCTTTGTACATGGGGCGCATGCTCAACCAGGTGAGCTAACCAGGCGCCCCTACCTAGCATGTCTTCATGGTGGGAGGAAACCGGAGCGAAACTCCACACCCAGATCAATCTCTTCCCAGACCAGGGATTGAACTCTGCAGTGCCAACTTGCTATGAGGCAGCAGTGCTAAGCACTGAGCTACCGTGCCACCCAACTAAAAGTAAAACTTAATTTGAAGGAGTGGCTAAAAAGACAACATTAAATTTAGACATCTACATTTTTTTAAAAAATAGTTTCTTGTCCTTACTCAATAAACCTGAAATAAATAAATAAACATCGTATCAAGGCCCCTCCAACACAGCTGCAGACAGAGAGGCTCAGGTTGAGACGTACCAATGGCTTTTATAGAAGAGCGGGGGAATGAGTGAGAAAGGGAATGAAGCTGCCTTTACTCTGTCCTTGATCAGTCAGAGGTCTGAATAAGTGTGTAGGAGTTCTGATCTGACGCTGCTGAATACAGTGTGTGGTTCTTTGAGAGAGGGAGAGCACTTACAGTGTTTTTAGTGGGCAAGTATTGTCTTTGTGTTTATTTTAATCATTTATCCACCTTTCTTGTGTCTTTATCCTTGTATCTATTAAGGTATTTAGTTTAAAAGCCTGATTTATGCTGCCCCCCCAAAACCTTTTTATATCCTCACAATTCGATCTACAAGTGCATCAATGCATTTCTGGTCAAACCTGGAACTGGAAAGCATGTTGAATATTATATTTTTAAATATGTGCTGGATTGGTCTCATGATGTCTGCTCAAAATTTGTAAGCTTGGAACTGTGTAGAAATTATTTTTTTTGTAAAACATCTAAAATACCTAACCCTTGTGTGACACATCCTCAGATAATGGAATTTATGTAAAAACACTGGTAAAGTGGAGGCTAAACTTAAGATGTATGTGTATCTATGTCTGAAGTATCCAGCTGTATATTTCCATCCTGGACTGTTGCCCAGTTCTGCCCATGGTTCATTTTCTTGCCTGTATCCAGTCTAAACTACAGATACACCAATCAGACTGTTTGGAGCATTAACAGTAAAAGTAGATCATCTCTAATCTCGATTTAAAAAAAGAAAAGGAAAGTTATATAAAGTATTGTGAGCTGTGGAGTATTATTTCAGATACCTTGGCTAGCAACCAAGACTTTCTTAAGTCTGGCAGGGATTGCAGTGCTTTTTTTGTGCGTGTCCCCCCGGTGTAGAAAGTACAGAGCGTTCATTGTGTCTTTTTTGCCTGGGTGAGGAGGGGGAGCATTTGTGTGTGAACAAACCAGAAAGTCGCGTAACTTCCCCAAACCCTGCCTAAGTATGTTGTAAAGCGGAGATGAAAGTCAGTGTGTTAAATAGAAATCCACCTTCTGTTTCTTCCCTACTTCCCCTCCCTCTCTCCCTACTTTTCTCTATCCATTTCTTCCTACCTTTTCTCCAGCATTGGTAATTTCTTCTCCTGTTCCCTTTCTCCCCGTCAGGCTTAATGCCTGCTTACAGCTCCATTTAGGCTGCATGCGTGGAAATTGGGTAGGGGATGTTGTGGGTTTTGTGTCCTTAGAGATAACCAGTGTGTGGGAGGTGACAAAGGTAGCGTAAGCCCTTTGAGTGTGAGTGTGTGTGTGTGTGTGTGTGTGTGTGTGTGTATGTGTGTGTGTGTGTGTGTGTGTGAGAGAGAGAGAGAGAGAGAGAGAGAGAGTAAGAGTCTGCTTTAAGTGCAGGAATAGATCTCTGACAAATGGGAGTGCGGAGGGTTATCCATCTTTTAGTGTTGTTTAAAAAAGCCAAAGGAGAGTTAATCTGAGCGAGTCACTCCACCTTGTGTTTGATCAGCTCTGCATTTCATCTCTGCCTGCATCGCGTTGCTGTATTCTGCTTTGAGTCCACTCTTTAACTGAAGATATGAGCTCCGTGGATTGCAGTTGTGCACACTCAACAATGTCCACAAGCAAAATACAATTAAAGTTAATAACAGTTGAAAGTTGGCATGAGACAAATAATCCTTACTGCAATAAATTGTTATACAGTCTTAAAATAAGTTACAAATACGCTAGCACCAATATTGCAACATGTTCTGCAGTGATATTGAGGCAGAAGTGTGGGTTTACCTGTGCTCAAGACATTTGAACTGTTTTGCTCTCTGGCAGTTGAGCCTTAAAACAAATGTTGTTGTTTTTTGTAGGATGTAACATTTATTCATGTTGCTCAGACCCAGAACTGGAGTTTAACACACAGCTTGAAGTAAATAATTTATTGCAGAATTGCTTGTATTGTGTTACCCTCATTCTCATGGGCAAATGTCATCATAGTATTGTATTTTGCCTTGTAATTCATAGCCCTAATAGTAAGAAGATGAAGTGCATTACACCATTGTCTCTTTCATTCCTCCCACTTTCATTCACCCCTCTTTCACTTCTCCTTTTCACTCCTCTGTGTTTCTGTTCTTCATCCTGCAGTGTAAATCTCTAACCTTGTTGCTCTTACTATCCCAGATCAGCTCGGCCCCATCATCAGCACCACCATTGCCGTCGTCATGGTCCCTATATCCCCACTAGTTCATTCAGTAATCCTCTCAAAACAATCCCTCATAGCCCTGATTCCCCATTAGCTTGTCAATAAGCCCAAATAATCACTATATGTTATCTGTGCCTTTTAGCCTAACCCCTAATAATAATAATAATAATAATAATAATAATAATAATAATAATAATAATAAGGCCTTACTGGGCCTTTTGCCCCAGGTTGAGCTGTATGATTTGTGGCTGAGCACTGACCACCAGCCAGCCTGAACTAAAACAGTCTGACACTGGCTTATTGATCACATATATTGATTAGAGTGTGTTAGGGAGTGAGTACTATTGCGCATGTACCCGATTTCAACTCTAACACACAGTATGTCATAAGCTTTTTTATTTTGCATTAACCATACCTCCTGTCCCATTTATGCTTGCTGTATCCCATGAGAGACAATCAGTGAGGGTGTCAGTAGTTTCACCACAAAGCCCCCAAGTGCATTACATCACCGGCTCTGTTAACGGCGCTGACTGTCACAAGCCATCAGCATGCTGTCGACTTCATAGGGTCCTCCACTGAACTTTATTGTAATATTGGAACCAGTTATAACAGTTGCAGCAAGCCACAGGCACAACCTGTAATGTGAAGGCATTTTTTCTCATTGAAATGCATTTGATTTCAATTACTTGCAGGGTTCAGTTTCTTTCTTTCTTTCTTTGTGATACACAATCTCATACAGTACACATCTGCAGGATTGTGTAACAGGATGTGGAATTTAGTAGTCTATATATATGTAAACCATGGGGCATACATACTGTATTCTCATTCTCTAAAGGCTGGAAGAGAGGGTGAGCAGATTTGATACTGTATATACAAAGGAAAATATATACAAAAGAGAAGAGTAAGGATATCACAAATTTGGTGTAATCATAAATGTTTGCACATAGTGTAAGAAAGAAAGGAGAGAAATAAGCTTGCATGTGTAGGGAGAGATAGGGAAAGGTTAACTTGTGAAACATAAATAAAGAGAAATTAAGTGTGGAGTGGATCAGACAAAGCTGAGCAGTGATTGAGAGAGAATGATGGAGAGAGGGGAGGAAGATAATTGCAGGAAAGGGGGATTATTAGTTTGTCACTATCCTCATCCTGGAGGCTCTCAGACCAAGGCTGCGGATAAGTGAAATCATATGGCCTTTCAGAGAGAGAGAGAGAGAGAGAGAGAGAGAGAGAGAGAGAGAGGATGAGTGCAAGCAGTTTCAGTGTCGTAATAAACATTCAGTCAACAGTGCTCATTAAATCTGCTCATTTATGTTATGGCCCATATGGTTGTGTGTGTGTCTGCTTCCCTCTGATGCATACCCTTTTTCTGCTGATTTTCTACTCATTTTTTTTATTTTTTTATTTAGCTCAATAAAAAGTGGGTATGTAGTGGTGTGTGGAAGTATCACACTATACAGAAATGTGTCTATGAAATAATTGGTATCAGAACAATAAAGTTTGTCCAGTGGGACATACCCCAAGGAAAGCCACATCGGTACAGTATATACAAGCTTACCGGCAGTGAGGTTAAAAATGTAATTAAAAAAGTTCACTGTTTTAAACTTACCTGACACATGACTTCACATTACGGTGAACTTTGGAAGACACAAAAATACATTCATAATCATTTAGCACAGTTACTGTTATAGTCAGGAAAGAAATGGTGAACAAAAGCCATGAGATTAAAAAGGACATTCATTCTTTCATGGAAGAATGAGTTTTCTACAAACATGTCAGTATACATTTGTTTCTGGTTCCATTTCAGCAGTTCTCATTCATCAGGTGTCCCATCCTGTTAAAGAAGAACCAGATGACTTTTTTTTTTTTTTAAATATAAATATAATGTGGTGAGTGAACTGTAGACTTTGTGGAAAAAACATTCATAGATTAACAGATCACACTTATACTTAAGTTTTACATTAGTTACCTAGTATTTGATTGCTCAAACTAATAATACAAATAGGATTGTTTAACAGCTTTTATTGTGCCCTTATAGCTGTCGAAGGCCAGTGTTTTTAGATTATATTAAATATGTATTGAGTTTATTCAGTGAATGTTGTAGGGGTTTCATAAACCTACCGGTTGTACACACAATTTAACCTGTAAGACATAAACATTTAATAGTTTGATATAATGAAAAAATATACCAAGCACATCCAATAACTGTGTGTGGGTAACAAATGAGATGGGCATGATAAAGGAGGAGGTCTAGCCTAACTAAGGACAGCATTTCACCCTGGTCTGGTATAAAACATTGTCCAGGTTCTAATCTGGGCGCTTTTTTTTAATCATCATCTTCTATGGTCTCCTCTTTACTCACTGTGAAGGTACCTTGGTTATAAATTGCCAGGAGAGCTGCACAACCAAAGATAACGCTTACGCACATGTAAGCTCAAACCAGTCAGCGGAGAGATATGGACAGTTTTCAAGACAACGCCTTGCCTGAGGGAGACGTATCAAAAACAGAAAGGGCTGAATGATATATGAGATATCAGGAATAGTCTCAGCCTTTGAGGTGATGCAGAATGCTTTATCAGTATTTTTTTAATTCAACTCCTTTTCAACCAGGCAGGTTGACTGCTAATGTGTTTCAATTTAGGGCAATGACCTTGGAGTATGTACAAGGGGAGGGAGCATGTAACACACCTCAGAGCTGTTCAGTGCAACCACTGTCTTGTACTGTTGGTTAATGAAAGGGGCAGTGTGGTAATTGAGTGCCTTGTGACATTCTATAGCTTTTCTATTTGTCAAAATATGCCATTAAAAGGTCAAAACTAATCATGACTTTATCCGACTAACGTAAGTATTGTCTGTGCAGCCAAAACCTTATTTAGCTGTGTCATAGTCAACAATTGTCCAAAGACTATGAAGCAGTGTGCAATGTTCCTTTGTTATAATGAACATCGGAATTTAAAAGTAGTTTATTTTGACTCACTCCAACATGTCCAACTGTCCTGCTGCCGTACGCACGTAGCTACAGTAAAGCCCCAAATGTATTTATTTATATCTATTTTAGGAAAAAGACACAGAACAATACATTGGTGATTGGCTTTAAAGACTTTCATCTTCAGAGAACAGAGGAATTTATCTTTTTAGATAAAACAGATGTTGTCAAAGTTTTCCTTTGAATAACTTGAAGTTGGAAAAAAAAAATAAGAATTTGCAATATATTGTAGAGTATCTCAATATGTTGAAAAGTGCAATAATATCATGTTGTGAAATAAGTATTGTGATAATATTGTATCGTTGGGCCTCTGGTGATTCCCACCCCTAGTTGAAAGGTAGTTGGAGACGGACAATCACATGGTTGGTTTTGGTCTTTTTGTAAACAGTTACAAGAATAAAAAGATGCACATTTTTGCACTGGAAAAAAAAGACAAAATGGAGAAAGGTACATCAGGTTTATTTATTACAGAACACTTTAAGTTATTTTACCTTAGTCCTCAAATTAATTAGTGGATGAAGAATATGATTAAGCATTTTTTTTTTTCAAAATGAACTGCTGTTAAAAGTTTTATCCCAGCCCACCCTGTTCACAGCAAAACCTGAATCATCAAAAAATTGCTGGCATCAATCTGGCAAGTCTTCCACATTAATATCAATCACAAGACTTTCAAGGCCTGTGGTCATCTCACACCTCCCCACAACCATCTCTGTCTGTCTCTTCTGTCTGTCTATCGCTCTGCATGGTCTGTCCTCACACAACCCTGAACAGCTTTATGTGCAGGTTTGGTGGTTTTGGGAGCTGCTTTGCTCAACATCAATCCAGGCCGAACGAGTCAAATGCCTTAAAATGACTGAAATCCCCCCAAAGCTGATAGCGCAGGGATAGTACAGGCTTATGTGTTCCAATGGGATCTAGAGGGAGTTGGACAGAGAGCAGAGAGAGAGAGAGAGAGAGAGAGAGAGAGAGAGAGAGAGAGAGAGAGAGCGAGCGGTTCCACTGTAGAATTCAATGGCAATTATCATTCAAGAATCATATCACCAAACAAAGTATCTCAGATATACATAATGGAGGCAGGCAGGGTCCAAAATAAGCACCCGCCACCTGTGAGTAAAAATCTGAGAAAATAGGACAGTAAAGAGAAAGATAGGTTTAGAGGCAGAGAGAGGGTGGTGGTAAGGTATAAAGAAATGCAAAACACATTTTCATGATTTTATTCTGTCACATTGAAGCGCCAATCTTTCTCTCATTCTCCATCTTTCATCTATCTCCATGCTCTAACTACTCTGTATGTTTGTTTTCCTCCCGACCAACTTCTCTCACTCATCCATCCATCTCCATCTTATCCTCCCTCCCTCTCTCTGTCAGTTAGCTCACTTTGCTTTCCCTCATTGTTTTTTCAGGGGAAAGTGCCTCTGCTTTTGATTAAGCCCAGATCCCCGCTTTAATACTACTCCCCCACCACCACCACTACCTCCACCTCCTCAACGCACACACACTGTACCAGCAACATATCTTGCCTTACTGTTGAGCATTAGAGTGGTTTGGCTTTGATACTGAAAAAAAAGATACTGATTGACTACCTATGTGTCTCTCTTTAAAAAGAAGCCACCTTAGATGTGCTGTGATGTATTTGTTTGTGCATTTCCTTACTGTTTACACTCTGAGAGATGAAGGAATGCCCAGTTATCAAAGTATGCATCTACATAAAAACACACAGATGCTGGTTTGGGAGGTGGACAGAAGCAGCACCTGTCTGCCAGCTGTTTGTTGTCCCTTGGGGGGTTTCAGCCGTCTGACTGACAGGTGAGGAGGTCTGTGGCTCAGAGCAGCAACACAGCTAGCCTAGCCCAGATGCCAAAGAGGGACAAAAAATTTGTGTGTGTGTGTGTGTGTGTGTGTATTTTTTGTGTTTTTTGCGTGTTTTTTTTCAGGTTTTGAATACATATTGTGAACAGATGACATTGACAGGTGATGACATGGTCCTCATTTCCTCTGTGCTTTGTTTCTGTCCCTTCTCTTATTTTCACTTTTTGTCCTATACTAAATACCTCATAAGCATTGCACATTGTCAGTCATCTTTTTCCTCTTGCTCAGACTCCACTCTTCCTAATTTCCTCCCTCCCCCTTGTCACTCCTTTCTTTTTCCCACTTTCTCCTCTTCTTCCTCTCTTTCCTTCCATCTCCCTCCTTCCTCTCACTCCTGCTGTCCTTCCTTCCCTTGTTGCCTCTCTTTCCCCGGTTCCCTCCATCTTCCCTTTTCCACATAAAGCTGTTTTTCATAGAAGCCCGTGCAGCCTGGAATAGCTTTCCCCCGGGCGCTGCAGGGTGAAACACTAGACTTTTCTGAGCTCCAGCCAAACAGATGCTGGCTCTTGGAGTCCCACCAGAAACAAGCCTTCATGCTTCTCTTTTTTCTCCCTTTCTCTCTCTCTTCAACCCTTTCTCTAGCTTGTCTCTCTCTCTCTCTCTCTCTCTCTCTCTCTCTTTCTCTCACTTTTATACTTTATGTCTCTCCTCCCTTTTCAGCCCTTGGTTCCCAGTCTTTCTTCCTGGTCTCTCATTCTCCTAACACTTTCTCACACTCTTCTCTGTCTGACTCTCTCCCCTCCTTTCTGTCAAGGGCAACATCTTAGTGTCCTAATCACATTGTAGAGTCTCGTCCAAGCATCCCAGTGTCTGGCCTTGGAAATTGTGCTCAGCCTCTGCTTCGTCTAACGTCTCCCATCAAAATGCCTTTGTCAGGTGCCTGTCGCTTTGCACATCCACTTTTGAGCAAAGGCCATTTGCTTGGAACTTGTACTTTTCTGCACTATCCCTTGCTTTTGCAACTTTGTCAATTTCCCAGTTGTGGTATTAATAAAGGATTTTGAATCTAGAATGAAGAAAAAGCAGTGAGGACTTTCATATTCTCTCTGTCTTATTTTCCTTTTTCTTCTGTCCTTGCTGTCTTTCCTTATAATCCTCGACCCACCTCAGCCCTACTTTTTTTTTTTTAAATTTTGGCAGAACTTGCTAGCCTGCCCCCCTCTTTCACCCTCCCTGTATAGCTCCTTCCTCTCCTTTTTTTCTCTCTGCCTTTTCTTGCTTGCTTGCTCAGTCTTTAAATTCGCTTGAACCCAGCGACCCTGTCTGTTACATAAATGGGTTAAATACAGACACACATGTGCTCACATAATGTATGTACACACTCAGGCCTGCACGTTCAACCCCACTTTTAAAACACACACACACACACACACACACACACACACACACACACACAGAACTATATGGCCAAACTTGGCTTTGCAGCTTTTGGCAGGCATTCAACTCTCTCCTGGTCTCCACTATTGCTCACTAACTGATGCAGTGTTTACATGAGCTGCCAGTCACAACCAAATCAAAAGCTTTTCCCTCCGAGCTAAGAACAATTGGGGTCCAAGGAGGTATGCTGTGGGTATGTATGTTAATACTGATTTGACTATAGCCATTTTTGGGGCTGAATGTAGGCACTACTCGTCCTGAGTAACACTCTCTTTTTAAAACAGGTCCTCAGAGGGCAACTGCATTATGACCCTTTTTGAAAATACTGATTGCTGGTACTTTATTTATAAAATATTCAACAATGCAAAGTTGGAATTCTTCATTGGCTTTAGCAATGTAATTACTGATGCCTTGCTGATTTGAGTAGCTTGTTATTAATTATTGATTTTTAGCTCTTGATCATTATGCATCTGATCCTGACAAACCAGCCATTCATACTGAGAATGAACCATGTGAACCCCATGGTACAAAAGCCTGTTATAAAGTTATGTAACATATTATGGTGGCTGCACCAGGCATTACATCACTGGCTAGATTACAGGGGATCAAGGTTCACACACAACCTCTACCCCAGCACACATTGCATTCCCATTTTATAGATATATACAGTGTGGATGAAAGCTTCTATGATTGTTAATGAATTCTACTCATTTGGTGAAGAGAATAGTAAACAGTGGTGTCAATGTTTTTTATTTGATCTTGTGTCCCGTGTCAGAATCCAAAATGAGTATCAGGTGTTTTTTGGGAAGGCTCTACTTGTATGTTTTGGCAGGCTTTGGATGTGGGGTTACACCGAATTTAATTGATTATAGGTCATAGGCTGAAGCAAAACATTATCTATATGGATTAACTATACAGCACGGTCAAATACCATGGTCCAGTTGCCATGTGGCCAGTCAGATTTTGTGTGTAGCTTAGCTGGGGTCAAGTACAGGGATGATGTGTGGGTGATTGTGGTAAGGAGGTGAATTAGACTTAAAATTAGAATTAGTGAGGAGACATTAAGCGGGATGGGCTTACAGGCTAAACGCTGTGATGTGGTGGGGGGATGTGATTCTTTTATAAACACTCATACATACAGTACGCACAGCAAGATTAATTAATAGTCTATCTGGTTTCTGGTGGAAAGACTGAGGTGTAGTTGGGACAGCAAGAAAAAAAGGAAAGACACAAAAAAAAAGAAATAGTGACTAAATGAGGATAGACACCCACACACACAAATGTTCAGTGTGTGGTGTGTTAGTGACTTGTGCACTGTGGGTACACACATGCTCTGTCTGTGGTTCAAACTCTGAATAAAGACTGTAGGCCTCTGTTGTCTGGCAGAAGCATTGGAGTTGCATGCAGGTCCCCTGCCTAGACTGAGTGCTTTTTTCCGGGATAGCGAATGAGGATGGCAAAAGGTTTTGAAAAGATGATTTGTGTGTGTACAAATTTACTGATCATGAACACACACCTCACCTACTTAATCTCTCCTTCTTTCTCTCAGTCACTAAATCTCTTTCTCTCACACAAACGACGTGACCTTATGTGGCAGCGATACAGCTCCCCACTGAGTTCCTATACCACCAGACAGATGGTGGTCTGATTAACTGCACATCTACATCCTGATTAGTTTATCTATTTGTCAGTGTTGCCATCACTTTTTTTGTCCAGACTCCAAGCTGTTTGGAACTATCTTAGCTGTGAGGGTTCCCACCATTACCATTTGTTGGATAGCTTGTTAACATTGTCTGTGCATTGTTTTATTACTTTTCCTTGTAGTGTGACTTTTTCCTTATGCATTTTAGATTTTTTTTTACCATCTGCCCCCACATCAAGGAGTAATCCTTTCTTTTACCCTATTACTACTCAGCCTGTGTCGGTATGCATGTGTGTGAATGTCATATTTGTACATGTGAAGCGTTTTTTTTAAATAAATCTTTTCACCCTGTGTGTTTAGGTCTCTGTTTTAGCTACAGAGTGAGACATCTCACTTCTTTGCTACCTTTGTTGGGAGTCGCACATGCGCAGTAGCTAGGTAATGATAACATCAGCAAGATAACTCTTTCTCCAACTTTGGTCAGTACAATGCAGGATTAGCTAGGAGAACTCTTCTAGACAAGGGCACACTTGTGGAATACCTGCAGAACTGAGATATGTAGTAGTCCTTTTGTAGATTATGGTGAACTAGTTTGTGTTGTAGCAGTGTTTTGCCATTGAGAACGAGCTAGCATGTTAGCGTTGCTACAGTTAGCCACCTCATCCCAGCTATGTTACGTAGAAAGCCGTGGAGATTTTGAACAGCTCACCTGGAGACTGAAACCAGAAGACATTTAGAAACCTGTATCTCACTCAAAACAGCATGGATGGTTTTTTTCCAAGTGTGTATGCGTGAGTTAGCGACAGACACCCCAAATCCCAGATGGGTTTTTCATAATATGGGCACTTTAAGTGATTTTGTCTGTAAATGTTTTTAATGATATTTATGGGCTCACCTGTGTTTTGGGAGATGCAGTAAGGAGTCAGTTTCTAGTTCAATGTTTTGCTTATAAGCCTACGTTTTACAAGCACATCCTCACAGGGTCACCCATTGGTGATACTGACTACTGGGTTGACTTCAGGCTAGCTGTCGCGCCTGGCTCCAGCTCCCTCACATGACCTCACCCTTTGACCCTCACCACTCTCTCCATCTGCCCTCACCAGGCCGTACAATGGACAAAGAGTGCCTCGAGAGAGAGTGTGTGTGTGTGTGTGTGTGTGTGTGTTTATGTGTGTGTTTGTGTGTGTGTGTGTGTGTGTGTGTGTGTGTGTGTGTGTGTGTGTGTGTGTGTGTGTGTGTGTGTGTGTGTGAACATTACCAAGTGATGTGTCATGTCTTTTTTTAGCTCTCTTTCATCTCTTATATATATTGTGTTGTTGGAGAGTGTGCACTATGAGCCAGACTTGATAAGATGGCAGTTCAGCTCCTGAGACCTGGCACTCAGGGGCACAAGTTCACTGTCTCCTCTGCCATTTCCCTGCCAACTCCTCTCCTCTCCCTTGCTTCCTCTCTTCCGCTGCCCTCCCACATTCTTTCTACATGGTTTTTAATCCTCAGTCTGCATAGCAACACTCAAACACCAGTATACGTACCAACACACTGGTACAAATGTGCACAACGCCTAACACGAATAACATGGTACAAAATGAGCGAACATCAACCCTTGTCAGCCTTGTCAAACTTTACTTTCATTGGCTCATACAATCTGACTTCATGGCTGTGATTGGCCAGTGTGTGTCCACACCCCTGTGTACGTGCACACACACACACACACACACACACACACACACACACACACACACACACACACACACACACACACACACACACACACACACATTCAAACACACTGTTTGCTCTACTTCCTGTGTTGAGCTGTCTGGCTGGCATCTTCTCCAGCCACAGTGCCAAAAGGTCAAAGGTGACCACTGCTTGGCAGCACTAGCTCCATGTCCTTCCGCTCCTCTCTGTGTGTGTGTGTGTGTGTGTGTGTGTGCGTGTGTGTGTGTGTGTTGTCAATGGGACAGCATGACCTCTTTGTTCATGTTTGCTCTCCTAGAGTTTTCTTATATGTGTATATATACAATAAAATATACACAGCCATCATATCCTTCACTGTTTTCACTCAACTCATCTACTTGCCAACAGCTCTTTTCCTACTCTCCTGCTAGCATCCCTGCTCCTCCTTTTCTTTTGATTCCCCCCTACCCAGCCTTCTTTCTTTCTGCCTCCCACCATCCCTCTGTCAGCTTGGCACATATTGACAATATTGAGTCCCTTGGATTGTTCACACTTCCCAGTGAGACGCATATTGTGTCAGTGTCCAGCCCACTGAGTGATGCACTGTATGTGTACAACCCAAAAGGGAGCAACTGTGTCCAACCCCTTCTGTATATAACAGTGTGTGTCACTGTGGATACTTTATTGAAATTACATTGTCGCAATTTGTTTAATGTATGAGTTTATTCTTATTATATTGAAAACTTCTTTCCAACAGAAATAATTTAGATTATGACTTGTATGCATTCCCAACAGAACAATCATTATTTTCAAATGCATTCAAATGGATGGATTCTCTCTTTACTTTCATCATTGCTTTTCTCAGGAGCAAAGAACTTAAGAGATCCTCTGTAATTGGGTCTCTTGCTTTCCAGTGCGTCAATAAGTCAACTGGGTGAATATGCTCACCCAGCTGATTTATTGACGTATTGTTATGTTCATAAAGTGGCACATTTGCTCAGAATTTTCATTGAAGTGTTCCTCGGGAGAAAAAGACTTGGCTGCAGGAACAATGTTTGTTATCACTGTTATCTCAGTGGTGCTTTTGGAGGAGTTGGCAACCTTGCTCAGTATCACTTTGTGGGTGTGTGTGTGTTGAGGATGTTTTCTCACTCTTATCGATGTGTCCTTGGCTGTGCAAGTGCACCAGCCTTCTATTAGTGTAATTCACTTTCTTTTTTGTATCTTGCAAAGAATTGCAAAGCACTTGGGCTATAAAAGTGAGGAAAAGAGAACCAGTGTAGGAGGCTTGTAAAAAACAACACTCAAAACAAATATAATGTTAAATAGGGAAGGATGTGGGCAGAAAGCAGGTGGTCAAGACATTTTTTTGTATTTAAAAAGATTGAATGATGTGTTGTAACGAGATGATTACAGACAAATGGAAATATGAAGTATGCTACAGGAAGAAAGCGGAATAGAAAGACAGTTCCAGCACTAGAACATGGGAGAGGCTTACCTTAAAGCACCCTTCTGCTGGCCAGACAGGAAGTGTGTGTAACAGCCTCAGCACAAAGACCCACAGTGTGTATCTGGGCCAGCAGGAAGAGGGACTGAGGGAGGAGAAATCCAAGTCTCAACACAGGCCTTCCCTCGCTCCCCAGCTCTATATTCAGCTCTGTGCTATACTTTTCCAGCTTTCTTTTTTCAAAGCTGCATTCAACTGCTCTGAAGTCTACTAGATAACTTTACTCCTACTATCTAAATCCAAAGTAAAGCAATGCTGTACGGTTTTGTCATGGCTTATTTTCCTACTCTGCTGGCCCCTATACATTCTGCAAGTCTCCCTTGTAATGTATTTTCTCCCTGCTTTCTTTCTGCAAATCTTTCTCATTCTTTTATTGCTGTTCTCTTCTGCTGCAAATATGCATTCTGTCACAGTGCTATGTATTTTTTATTTTTTTTTCTTCTGTCCATGCTCTGTTCTCTGGAAAATCTACATTCCCCCAGCTTGCATATCTTTCTCTTGCGCTGCACTTCCTGCCTCTTTGTCTGACCGTGTTCAGCTCCTAATGTTAGAAAGTGTGAGGCATTTTGATATGAAACACTTTATTTAAACACGATAGTGTGCTTGCTATGTGTTCAATCTTGCTATCTAAGGGCAAGATAAAGAAGGGATAAGCTCCTACTCACATCTCCATAATATTCACGGCTCCATATTTCACTTGGATTTTATTCACATCACATCTCTCTCGTTTTTCATCTCTTTGTTTCCTTTTTTCTCAGTTTCTGGCCTGCTTCTTACTACAGTCTACAGAGTGAAGTCTGAGCTAGCTAAGAAGCCTTGCCCAAGGCCTTGTTGCATTATTTGCATTTCACCATGCTCTCTATGTGCCAGGAAAATGCCACCTGGTGGTGATAACCTTCTGCTGCAGTGTGTGTGTGTGTGTGTGTGTGTGTGTGTGTGTGTGTGTGTGTGTGATAGGTTTGTATCTTGTGAGAGCTGCGTAGGTAGTGGTGAGAGTTAGTGTATCTCTTTCCACCCCCCCCGACCCCCGTCTTTCCTCCTTCCTTCTCGCTCCCCAGTGTTCCCCTTCTCTTTCCCTTTCCGGCCTTTGTGCAGCTGTATTTATTTGGGTTGGAGCAGAGCTATGCAGAGACACTGGTCCTTAACGCGCTCAGACCCCCACGGTGGTTGACGTCTTTAAGCTGAGTAGAGATGGAGGTTGACAGGGTAATAATGCTGGTGTCAACACCACTTACAGGACAGTTATATCAGTATCAGCTCAGCGGGGGGACGTTCACACTCTGTTAGGCTGGGTCGTGAACCATACTGGGGCCCCCAGCCTTAGACACACACACATGCAGTACGCTCGGGCGTTTGCTAATGAAGTATCTTGTGCAAAATGCTCATACTCATATACAGTAAACACAATTTTATACACATATGCAACACATCAAGTACACAATTTCCTGACATGTTCTTTTGAATACATTCACATCATTACATGTTAGTGTTAGTTTTTAGACAAATTCTTTACGCGCGATTTATATATTCATATTTGATCAACTAAGTCAGGCACTCTTCATACAGAGCCTTGTGTGCTTTCTCTCCCTGACACGTGTCAGCTGGAGAAGTACATTTCTGTGTTGTGTGTGTGTGTGTGTGTGTGTGTGTGTGTAGCTGTGTCTTCTTGTGTCTGTTTAAGTAGGACTTTTGCTCCTTGAGCCCTAGCAGTCCTTGAGGACTTTGAGCGGCTGTCCAAAAGCAAGTCTTGTCAGCATGACCCCATACACAGAATCCAATTTACACTTGACTATCAATATTAATTATGATTCAGAGTTCTATTGGAGGCCTCTGTTACTGCATTGCATAGCAATGATCATAGTAACTAATGTGATGATAACAGGATTGTCTGTCTAACAAAAGTTACTATTGCCCCACTAAGTGTCTAGCTACCTGAAGGAAATTACAACATACAGAAGCTTGTTTTCACAGGGCTTTTGAAAGAATTCCAGGTTTGCTTTTATTTTACGCTATCTCTCTGTCTTTGGATACACTTATGCTTCTTGAGTTCTTACACTTACAACCTTTGTGTGTAAATTGACTAACTGCCACCAAAAAGGGAATAACCGGAACATTGGCTCCTGTCACATAGGGTTCCAGATGCAAGTTCAGTCAAACACCAAAATCTTTATAAATACAGATGCTTTGTCACTGTCCTTGGTGTCTGATGTATGGATGTGATGTGCGTCAGAATCAAACTTTTCCTGGTCCAGACAACAATAATTCTTCTGATGCTATTTTATTCTTCACTTTATCTGCAACTATATTTCTTTCAATATATTCGTAACCTAGAACAAGCTGACAAGGTCTTAATTACTGGCAATGTTAACACAATGCATTGTTTTAGATTTAAGGAAAGCCATGGCACGTGTGGATACAAAATCTGTGACTCGTTTTCAGCTTAATGCAGTAAAATGGTAGAAGAGGGCATCATAAATGAAAACAATATTTTAAGCTTTAATAAACTGGCTTTTGGGAGCTCCTTGTTAAAGAATAATAATAAAATTAATTGTGGGAGTTGACTGTGAAACCTTAACCGATGTTGATGTCATTGGCTTAGAAGTACTCATTGACAAATCCAACATACAGCAACGAGTTTTACACATACATGTAAAACCAGGCCTGGTTTATAGAGACACATATAACAGTAGATTCAAACGTCCAGTACTTCAGTTCATAACTCTCATGGGATGTCATTTCACAACCCTCTGAGTAAGCATTTGACATACTTTAAATGCAACAAGTGAATGAGTTCACCCTTGATATGCAGAATATACTGTATCTATTTACAAAATTCTAAATTGTTTTTATGTGCCTTTTTTTACCACATACAGCAAAGATGGACATAAAATGGTGTAATTGATATAACTTAGGTTTTCATGCTTTCACTCTTGGAATTTTCCAAAAATTGATTTTCATAGGCTATTGGGTAGGCTAATTTAATATAATCTACTCCGTTTTGGGGATTCTACCTCTGGGCTTACAACCTAATAATTAGCTTAGTTTATATTGTTACAGTTTGGGAATACCCTGGTGATTTTACAAAGCCAATATATTTGGATAAAGAGAAACAGTTAGGGACCCATTTTTAGGAGGCCCATACAGTTGGGTCCCAACCCAGTGATGGAGAAGCATTACAAAATACTGTGTAGCTATTTCACACAGGTCCACAGTAATCTGCACTGATGGAGCCAAAAGGTGATAGTGGGGTGAGGATGAATGGAGAGATGGAGGAACAACGGGAAGGGGTGAAAGGGAAAAAGATGGAGGAGGGTATATATGGGCATATAGCCAGCCACACACCCCCCATAAAACCTCCACTCAGCACCGCACCCATTCACTATCACCCACTCCACCCATTCCCTGCAAGTTCATGCACATTCTCTAGACCCATAACCCCTCCTTTTCCCTATTCCACTTTCTTTTGCTCCGTTTCCTATCCTCCATGCTCCCAGCCTTGTAATCCCCTGCTCCCTCCTCTCTCTGCTCCTCCCTCCATCATCCCCCCTCACTTCTCTTCTCGCCTCTCCTCTTCCCCTCCATCTCTTGCTTTCTTTCCATCCCTCCCCTCATCTCTCAGCATCCCTCTCTCCTGGGTCTTCTTGCTGTGGTGTGGAGCTGTTGGCAGAGCATGGGCACAGGCGGCACACAGACGGGAGCACAGATGGGCAGCAAGCTGCGCAGGGCGGCCAGGCACACCTGCTCCACACACACACACACACACACACACACACACACACACACACACACACACACACACACACACACACACACACACACACACACACACACAGAGCCATACTCTGCCACCTCGTCACACAGCCTGCCTAGCTGGCACAGTGGCACAGGGACACAAATGCATACATAAATACATGCATTCATTTATACATCCGTACGTACATGCAAATGTTTGTGCATAAACAGATTTGTACATGAATACTGTAGTTTATATACATACAAACATACAACAGTGTTTTTTTATACACACGTAATACCTCATTTCATCATAGAATGTTTCTGTTTCCGCTGACATTTTTATTCTCTTATGACTCTTTAAGATTTCCCTTCTAAGTAACTTAAAGGTTTTTGCTTCCAACAGAGTAAACACTAGAAAAGGTCACATTCACACTTCTGGTTCACCACATAGGGATCTGGTTTTAGGACAAAAGCATTACTACACACACATACACTAAACAGTAGCAATGATAAAGACTTCTTAACATTGAAACAGAAATATACCCTCATATGACACAGACTTAAATAATTAAAGATAAATAAATATATAAATAAAAAAGAAAAATAATAATAAAATTGCATCCAATAAAAGAACTGAGTGAACATCTGTGTGGGATAGCCAGGGGGATTAGGAGGGTTTGGAACATTTTAAGCGCATTAAGGATTAAAAAAAGGTCAGAATGTTTAGCAACATACCGATAAACCTCTTAAGCGAAACCCAATTGGGAGGCTGTACCGTGTTATCCTGTGTTTTGGGGAGGAGGAGAGAGGAGAGGGGGAGAGTCGCATTGACATTTGTTCCAACAAGGAGGGAAATCTGTGAAACAGTTCGTGCACACACAGTACATGCAGTTACACACACAAACACACACATGCACATATGGACACATGCTGGTTTAATGTGGCTACAGTAAATCAGCTCACTTATTGGTTTGTATGTTGATGTTAGGAGTGTGCATGTTTGTACTGCACAGACTCACAAATAACCAGAACTGTTTATGCTTCTGTCAAACAGTGGTGTGCCACTGGGAAGCCCACTTTTAATTTTCAACCTTGACATTTACTCTGGTTTTATCCCATGTTTGTAATCAGTAGTTCTTACATTTCATCTCTTTGGAGAAATGTAATTTGTGCATTTTTTTCTGTTACTGTAGCCTGTTTGCACCGTTCTTTTAGAGCATGTTTGAATGTGTTTTAATCTGGTCTTTTTTCAGATTAGCTTTAGTTCACTGCTTTATTCTGTTCTCGCTGCACAGAGTGACAGACTGGCCACCCTCTCCGACTCCCTATCACCAATTGGTCAACAGTACAATCTAACAGGTCACTGAGCCAAAAACTATTCCACAACTGGTAGATGGATGATGGGTTAGTTGGTTGCTTCCTTGGCAGGATGCGAGGTTTGATGAATAGGGTAACATATTTGGTTGTTTTTTCTGACCCTGGACATCAACAGTGCATCAGGTAATCACACGGGAAAGAGTAGAGTAGTGAAGAGAATTAATAAAAGATGATGTGGATTGGGCTTGAGAATAAGTTGTTGTGTTGGTTGAGAACAGGGATGGGGGTGCTTAAAGAACACCACATGAGAATGTCAAATTAGACAAAAAATGATGAGGAGAATGCAGTACTGATTGAAATTGATGCAAAGGAAAGTCACAGAAATATGTGCCGGATGTTAAAGACATTGTGAGAGGGAGAGAGTAATCACAGTGAAGGGTACAGCACTGTATGTCAAGGCCATGATGACGGGTTGTGTTGATCTTGGTAAGGGTTCTGAGATTTTCCCTGGAGCCTGCAGGGAAATTCTGTAATCAGCAACCAATGACACAGCCGTTGTGAAGCTGCAGCCCCAAAGAACCACTACAGTTAGAAAGCAGACTCCAAGACATCCAACCAAAGCAAACATTTAGTCATATTTTTTTCTGCATGTCAAATTTAGGTCTAATATCACAGGTTTTGTCTTCCAACTCCAACTAAAAAGTCTTTTCATCTTACTAGAACTTACTCTCTTCACCAGCTCATTTACTTTGGCTCTACAATACAGAACAAGATTTAGTTGTAGTAGCATCACTTTACAGTTTTTTTTTTTACTGATCATCTGTTGAAATTTGCGTCTTGAAAAATACACTTCCTCACTTGTTGCAGGTCACTGTTTTCACATTGGTGGAATCAAATATCCATCCATCCAACCATCCATCCATCCATCTTCATCCGCTCATCCGGTATCGGGTAGCGGGGGCAGCAGCTCCAGTAGGGGACCCCAAACTTCCCTTTCCCGGGCCACATCAACCAGCTCTGACTGGGGGATCCCGAGGCATTCCCAGGCCAGGTTGGAGACATAATCTCTCGACCTAGTCCTGGGTCTTCCCCGAGGTCTCCTCCCAGCTGGACGTGCCTGGAACACCTCCCTAGGGAGGCGCCCAGGAGGCATCCTTACCAGATGCCCAAACCACCTCAACTGGCTCCTTTCGACGCAAAGGAGCAGCGGCTCTACTCCGAGCTCCTCTCAGATGACTGAGCTTCTCACCCTATCTCTAAGGGAGACGGAATCAAATACAAATGAGAAATTCAGCACAAAGCAGAATTGTTAGTCAGTGTTTCCCACAGATTAGAAAGCAATTTGTGGCACGGTGGGTGTCTGACAGTCTGCAGAAAAGATGTCATACTCTCATGTGCATAATTGTGACGTCATTACGCAATCACTTGCATAAAGCTTAGTGGTTGTCTCAGCAAGGCAGCTAGAAAGAAATATAAATATTTAGCCAAATATTCACAAATTTAATACAGAATTTATTTTACCTTATAATTATTACTTTGGTAGCCTATATTTGAAGTAAAAAAATAAATTTTACAAAGGGAGGGAAAAAGATCAAAGAATTCTCACAGAAGGCTGGCTGGAGAGAGGGGAGGGGAGGGGCTGCTCCTCTGCTTCTCACAAAACAGATTCAGAGAGAGGTGACTATTTTGGCGGCCACAGGAGAGAAATACCTCGTTGGACAATAAGGATTTGTCGCTAGCTGGCAATACTGTTTTCATGGAGACAGACGCTGTGTGCACGGAAGGGAGGGGCTATGTATGTGTGTGTGTGTGTAGAATGACAGAGAGACGGAGGAGAACAGGGAAAGGAAATGCAGCTGAACAAATGCGTGTTTTAAATAGCGTTAAAAAAATGATAACGAAACACAATGTGTGGCAGCCGGTGTTGATTGTGTGACGCACCACCACAAATTAGTCTTTGTGTGAGAAACACTGGTTAGTTAATGTGTTTAAATCTTTAAAGCAACACTTTGTTGTTGCTTTAAATCTGACTTTAATAAGTTGGAAGGGAAAGCTCAGTTTCTGCTAATGACTGTGGCACCCCATTGCCCCAACTGCTATATCAAGATCTTGCCAATCCAGTGTCAAGTGGGACTGGGGCTTTGTGTTAAACCAGGTGACACAGATGTAGATGACATTTGTGCCAAACCAGACCCAAATAGAAAAAAGTCTAACGTGACAGTTACAGTGGTGATACAGTTTCATTTGCAACGATTGTCAACCATTCTTGGTTATCGGAAATGAAGTAAAGCCCAGCAGTCCTACATGTGTTTCTTGTTTGTACTATATGTAGTTCATCAGGTCAAACTGTGTATACTCAGTTTTTATCGGTGCAGTTGTTTTTAAAAATGTACTGGTGTGAGGGTGCTACAGGGTAGGCTCAAAGGTTTGAGGTTAGAGATGGGGTTGCTGGAGGTGGAGGCGCATCCAGGGGGGACTGCAGGACTATGATTGGGGTTGCCGAAGGGAGGGCTTTGGGGGGCTGCGGTGGTAAGATAAGGGGTTGGATGCGTGGTTAGGAGGCTGGGGAGTGGTGAGAGGGGGTTGAGGCTGCTGTTGTAGGCTGCAGCTGGCAGAATGGTGATAACCAGCAACCAGACCTTCTCTGTCTTACCTCCCTCTCCCCCTGTCCTCCACACTTCTCTACCCAGCTATATGATGCACTGTTGGACAATAAATGATGTAGTGCTGCGTTGTAAGTAAAGTGTTCATTGGCTAAGGAGCTCAGAAAACTCGTAAACCAACATATATCTTTCTGTCTTACATACTGTGAGAGCTAATGTGGTTAGGCCCGTCGAAGCCTCAGGGTGATGTTGAGGACAGCTATCAGTGTCAGTGCTACTGCACATATCTGCCTGACAGTCTCTTATCTACAATGAGTCTCAGTTTTCACTCCTTGGTCTTTCACACCTCTGCAACACTAGAACATGTTGGGGTCATGACAGGTCAACAATACGCCATTTAAGAAACAGTAAGGGGAGAATTTCCAAATGCTGGGTTTTTCCAAAATGTGATATGTTCATATTGAAATACAATTGTTCTTTGTTACTTAGTAAGATATACAGTGCATGATTTCAAAGTATTAGATACTATTAAAGTATTGTTAAGAAAGATTTCCAAATAAAGTAAGATAGCAGCTCTATGCTGTCAATCTGGTATTGTGAGAAGGCCTGAAGTTTTTAGTTTAAAAATATCCTTGCTTAATTTCTGACCCCTTCATATTGTAGAACTTTGTAAGATTGATCAGATACTAAAACAGACTCAGGACTGATTTAAGTTTTAATTTGCAACCTTGTTCACATTTAAAATAAACGTAACTGAGCATCAAGTGCCAAACTTGATTAGTTGTTTTATCTTAATGCCATTGGTATGCATTAAAAACAATCAACCTATTTTGGGGCTGACATGAATGTAAATATAACGGATAGATTCAATCAGACAAACACAGTCCACTTTTCAGAAGTGTTGGCCATTAAAGTATTGGAAGATAGTAAATGTAGATATGATAGTAGCCTAGAATAATACAAACCTAATAGAAGCAGGCTTGACTAAAGTCACTTTGTTGAGACTACTTTACTCTTTTGTGATATTTGTACCTTGAACTTCCATCTATGATAGTACTTTAAAGGCTTGTAAAGGTTTATGGCTGCAAAGTGTACCCTGCAAGTTACGCATTAGACTATCAGATGTTTCTGGAGCATTCTGTAATGTACATACATAAAGTAATGTGGCTGTTTATCTATCCAAGGCATGTATGGTGCGAGAAATAGAGTTTTTACAATATTGTAGAGCCCTGTGGTGAAATACTACACAACGGCAAAAGGTCCAGTGAAGTCAGGTTGTTTTTCAACAGCTTTCATTGGCCACCATATATGTTTACTCTGAGTGTGTACCTCAGTGTTTGTCCACGTATGAGTGTGTGTTTGAAAGTGTCTGGGTGCGTACGCGGCCTCGTATGTTTGGAGTGAATGCCGTCAGTTAGCTGGAATGTGGCGCTACCGCCAATGCTAAGATGGCTGCCAAGCTCTAAGATGGCTGCCAGGATTACACCCAGCCCGTGAGAGACAGAGAAGAGGAGAGATTCTGCATGAGAAGACAGGGGGAAAAGAAGCTCTCTTTCATTTCTGTGCTCTTTCTTTCTTTAATTCTCTCTCTCGTCTGTCTCGCCCCTCTCTCTGTGGATAAGCAGTGCTTCGTAGGCAGCGAGACAGGTCTGTTATTGTTTCTGCTCAGTAATCTGTGGCTTAGTGTGGCTGCAAGGCAAGTGCTGCTGGCAGGAGTCTGTGTGCTCTGTTATCACCTACAGCCTTCAGATAAACACCTCCTTTAGCTAGGTTGCTAGCTAGCTGACAGCCTAGATAGGCTTGAATGGATGGGCAATAGCATTTGGTCCCCAAGACACATTGTCACAAATATGGAGGAAATACATACAGCGGGTTGATCATAAACAAACAAACAACACACACACACACACACACACAAACAAACCCACGGCATATTGGACAGCCTACAAGAATGCAGACTTTAGACTAACTTTTCTCAGTACTACTCATGTTACAAAACCTCATATTGCACCCTTCTATTTCAGCCTGCAGCTCCTCCAGGTCTAATTGTTGCCCTTTGTTGCCAAGAATTGGCATGTTTGTGTCTGCATATGTGAGTGCTTTCGTAGACCAGTCATAACAGGTGTGTGTTTGTGCAGATTGAAAATGTGTGCATGTGTTTGTGTTGCTCTCCTGTCATTTGATCCTAAGAGGAAGAGTTTTGCCTCAACTTTAACATACTGCCAGACTGGCATGGTCAGCTTTTTGTGTGTGTGTGTGTGTGTGTGTCCGTGTCCGTGCAAGGATTACAAAATGTATTACAGTATGAAACAGAAAAAAAGAAAGAAACAGCTTGAGAGTGCAGGGTGTGCATGCGTGCGTGTGTGTAAGGTGCTCTGTTTACGCAGACTAAATCCCTACCAGCAAGAAGGTATTAAATAGGATTAGAGAAAGGGATATGATTGCGTGGTTAGATACTAAATGGCATAGCAGCACACTGTAAATCATAGCACCTTAAGTCAGGAGGGACAGTGGGAGATGGGAGATAACATTCTTAGATACAAGACTGTCACAAAAAAATGTGTGAATTCACACACAGACATACACTCACAAGATGTATACCATACCCCAGCACATACTGCAAGTCTCTCTTATTCCCTCTCACACCTCAACTATCCCGGTCTTGGCAGCATGGATACATTACACAGCTATGATTCACAGATACATTGTACACTTACCAGTATGTTTTTGATTACTTTTTTTAAGCATACAAACCAGATCCTAACCATTTGTCTTTTTCTACTCTCCCCTCCCTGTCCCTGTTTCTGTGCAGAATCTGGACAATCCGACAGCTCCAGCCAACAGGGGGACACAGACATCAAACCACCGCCCAATGGTAGGTGCATGCACGCACGCACGGACACACACACACACACACACACACACACACACACACACACACACACACACAGATCCATGTCCAAACACTGTTAAATCAGCATACTAGAATTGATTCCATCATGCTTGTCAGTCTTAGCGTATTCCAATTATGGATCCAATTTGCAAACACACTCACACAGATGTTGATCCACAAACATAGTTGCAGATGGTCACCCTCTCAAAGGGATGTGATTCTTCCAATTTTTTCCATGAATTCCATACATTTATTTTTCTCTAAAGCTTTTGTTTCTGTATGTAAGCCCTGATCTTATCCTTTTCTGTACAGGGCACCTGAGTTTCCAAGACTGCTTTGTCACCTCAGGGGTGTGGAATGTGGCAGAGCTGGTCAGAGTGTCACAGAGTAAGTAGTAAAAACGATACTATTACAATACCCACAGTAGAATTTGTGGCTTTGTTTTCTGATTGACAAAACAACACTATTTTGATAATATTCTTATACTGAAGGAACACAGTTAAATCCTGTGAATTCCTTTTAAGGGATGTTACTAGATATTCTGTAATATAATTACATATCAACTCATTGCTCTCCTTGCCCCTTTTCCTATTATTTTTCTTCCTGTTAGCACCTGTAGCCACGGCGTCAGGTCCTAACTTCTCGCTGGCTGACCTGGACAGCAGTCCTAGCTACTACAACATCAACCAGGTGGCTCTGGGGCGACGCTCCCTCACCTCTCCTCCTTCCACCAGGTACACAGTCCGGACTATGATTTGACACAGACAACAGTAGTAGTAGGGTGTTAGGAGATGTATGTTGCTCAAGAGACACCAGTGACCATATTACAAGTCCAGCTGTCTGCCATTAGGAGTGTCTCGTGGCTGAAGCCACCATGTGGCAGTAGCAGTGCTACCTTGCTATGTAATTTGCTGTGAAGCCAAGTGCAGACTGAAGTGTGAAATCACAGTAATATCTGCCAACGGTATAGCGCTTTGTATCGCAAAGATGACTTTACTAGCACATAAAGTACCCCATTTCATTGAGATTTCTTGCTAAATTTGCATTTAGTACTACAGTCCATTCCCAATCTTGGAGTCTGTCTTAAACCTCATATATATGTTTGTGTGTCTTCCTGTTAGCTTCTCTCCTCTTTATGAATGTGTGATGGCTTTTTCTGCAATTTCCCCATTTGTGTCTTTCTTAACATTTCTTTTTGTCTCTTCTTACCTCTGTCATCTACTGTCACTTTAGGTCTGAGGTGGAGTTGTACGCAAACCTTCCACGGAGGTAGTTATAAACACCTACTAATAGGACACAATCACATAACCACACACACACATATATATATATAGAGAGAGAGAGAGAGAGAGAGAGAGAGAGAGAGAGAGAGAGAGAGAGAGAGAGAGAGAGAGAGAGAGATAGAGAGTCTTACTGTGTGGCTGTCTGTTCTTCCTAATTTTTCTTTTCATTTTCTCATTTTCATTTGTAGTTTTGACATTTCTTGAGCTTTGTCTGTTGTGCTCCAAGACTTTGCAGCTTTGTTTCCCCTACGCTGCAAAACTTGAAGCCTCTTTAAACGTTAAAGTGCTTAATAATAATAATAATAAATTTATTTACAGAGCACTTTCAATCAAAGTGCTTTACAAAAAGAATACCGTTAAAATACAAACAGTACATTAAAAATGTAAATCAAAACAGAAAAAAATAAATACTACTATACAAAGACACCAAAGATAATTGAACGTTTAGAACTCATAAGCAGAAAAAGTAAGTCTTAAGCTTTGATTTAAAAGCTCAGTTGAGCATGCCAATCTAATATCTGCTGGAATACTGTTCCATAATGTTGGAGCACGAAACAAGAAGGCTCGCTCACCAACCGTTTTCTTCCTAACCTTTGGTACAGTCAGAAGTCCTGACCCGTGAGAGCGCAGCAACTGTGAAGGCACATAGGAATATTAAAGATTGGACAGATATAATGGTGCAAGCCCATTCACTATTTTGTACGTTAAAAGCAAAACCTGAACAGGGAGCCAGTGCAGTGAGGCCAGCACAGGAGTTATAGGTATGTATTTAGATAATCCAGTCAGAATACGTGCTGCAGCATTCTGGACCATCTGCAGACCTCACAGACTTTTCTTAGGCAGCCCCAAGAACAGTGCATTACAATAGTCCAGCCTAGATGTAACAAAGGCATGAATAAGGGCCTCAGCATCTTTAAGGGCCAATATTGATCTAATCTTTGCGATTCTTTGGAGATGAAAGAAGGTTACTTTTGTCTATATGATTACTTTTAAGTTGTTGTTGCAAGATATTTTATCCTTAATCCATACATATCTTGCTGAAAAAAAAATCATGGCTCCTCTCCACCTCTCTTTCTGCCTTCCACCTCTCCTTCACTCTCCAAACCTCCTCCCCATGGCCTTAGCTCCACCAAGAGGAAGTCATTAGACGACAGTGAGCTGGAGAGCCCCACAGATGATGTTTTCTACCCTGGACGCTCGCCTGCTGCCAGCTCCTCCCAGTCCAGTGCATGGCCCAACGACATGGATGCAGGTACCCCCTATCCCACTTCCACCTGTCACCCAATAGGCAAGCATCATGAAACATTTTCACACTCGTGCTTTGACCCTCACCAAAGTTCAACCTATGCCTCCATCTGACTTTGTCTCTTCTCTACACTCCCTACCTCAATTACCTGCTTTCACTCTGGTGATAAACACATCCCTGAACATCCCTCAAACTCTCCCACTCATCCACCAACAACCTTTCTTAAGGCCTGATACCTCAGTACACCTTAGAGACATATAAACACCCAAGACTGCAGCTCCTGACTACCACAGAGAGATTAAAAACTGACACATTGTTTAAAAACATGAGGAGTGCTCTATTGATCTAATATTGAAAGGGGTGACCAAGATTGACCACGGCCCATTGGTCACAGTGTCTAGCAATATAAAGCAAAAGCACTAGTAGCACAAGTAGTTTAAACATGTAATACCCTGCCATATATTTAAGCATGTAAACCATGTAGATTTGAAATAGAAATGCTTTTCTCAGATTTGTCTCAGTCTCTGATAAAGACATACTGTATGAATACTTGCCAAAATAAAGGTAATGAGGTTTAGGTTTCATCAAGAAAAAAATATAATTGGTAATAAAATCATTACACAGTCATCACTTTCACTATGTGGTGAAACTTTTTTACTTTGATTTGAATAGTATCTTCCTCAAAGCTTCATAATTACTCATCCTCATCTTAAAGCCTTAATCCCACATACAGTTTACCTGATGTTGTGTCAATTATCAGTCATTCACTACCTCCATCTGTCTCTCTCTCTCCCCCTATTTCATTGTTAACAATGCCCTTCTCCACTTTCAGTGCAGCACCATTTGGCGAGTGTGCAGGAGAGGAAGATAAAACATGAAAACGATGGCGTGCAGTTTCCTTACCATGGTTAGAACAACATTGATTACACTCATACATTTGCTATTTATTGGCCTATGTAGCTCAGTCATTCCTCTGTGTATCTGTGTATATGTACATACAGTGGATGTACATATATATACAGGGCTCTAGAGTGCGACCAAAATTTGTAAGGGTGTGACTAAAACTTTTCCTAGGTTGCACTGGTGCACCTAACATCCTCGCATCCGCTGCCTCCCTACGAACAAAGAAATATTGTTTATGTCGATATGGTTTAATGTTGCATTACATGACCCATTTCTTCTTTAAAGCTGTGCCTGTGTTCGGATCTCTCCTCACCATGCAGCCCCACCCCCATTCACTCACACACGGCTCCCCAGCCCCTCCCCTTTAGAGGGAAACCTGTATTTGTACCAGTGTTTCCGCTGGTAACTGCACGGGGAAAAACAGAAGAATTTATTGAATGCAATTAACTTCAGTTCGTAGAGTAATAGCGTGTGAGACGGAGCCTGCTGGACCTCGGCGAGAGATGTGACCTATGGCATGAATATCATAGTTCATAAAAATGCAGCGCAGTGACGATACAGACATGTCACATAGCATTTTCGGCCTTTATTTTGATAGGAAAGCTGAAGACATGAAAGGGGAGAGAGAGGTGGGAACGACATGCAGGAAAGGGCCGCAGGTTGGCGAGGAGTAAACCTCTGTATGTACCAGCTGAGCTAATCTTATTGTTGTTAAAAACAAGTGAATGAGCTTTGTCATATATATATATATATATATATATATATATATATATATATATATATATATATATTTTTTTTTATATATATCCTAGGCTATTTATTTCACAATAATAATTTTTAATTTACATGTGTTGCAGCTGTATATTTTCAAACTGGGAAAGAAACCCTGTCTTTGCATTTTATTTTAATCCCAATCTGTTTTAATAAAAGACCTTGTGAAAATTGGCTGCTGACTTAATACTGAACCTTTAGCCCACTTTTTAAAAAATACGGAGAGACAGTTTATATCATGTATTGCCATTCAGCCGAAAAATACAGAGATATGATTTTTAGTCCAGAAATATCTGATAAGAATCAGTGTGGGGGGGCCAGTTTGGAGGATTTTGATGCTAGGGAGTGTGGCAGGCTGGTTTAGCCAAGGCCAAAGGGGAAGAAGGCCAAATTACAGGTGTTGGCCATCTGAGGGGCATGAGACAGCAAGGGGGGACCATAAGACTTTGAGCCATGAAATGTTATGTCTCAATTCCAAGAAGCACTTTTAAACAGTAGCACTTTTTTATATTTCTTATTTTTATATACAGTATAAGTGTGCTTAAAATTTAAAAGTATTTACCTACACCTAATTTTTTTTTAAAATCATTTACATAATATATTTGAATGTATATGGAGCGTGATAAAAAGATGACTTTGAAATTGTGGCTTTAACGGCGACGCAAGGAAAAATTTGGGTGCACCTAAATTTTGTGCTGGTGCACCTAAATAAAAAAGTTGAGCGCACCAGTGCAACCAAGGCAAGAAGTTAGTCTGGAGCTCTGATATATTATATTCTGTATGTGTGTGTGTTTATATGTTAGTTGTGTGATGTCTGTGATAAGGACAATGGTAGTGTACCCAAAACATTTGGTAATGTTTAGTTGTTATCAAATTGATTTCATTGCTGCTGATCAAAATGTAAATTAGTTGACGTAACATTCCTTGTGACGTACAGCAGAGTTGTCAAGGATTATCCCGCTCATGCTTTACTTTCTGTGTGAAACAAGGCTACACTTGGCTCACCTAAGTTCCCTGGCTATATCTCTCTGAAGTCATGTCAGTCCTCCCAGTGGCATTTGAATTGACAGATGTCACCAGGCTAACACTGACAACACCAGCACATGCTGTGTCCATTCTGCCTCACTTGCACACACATGCACAGTGACTTACTCATAAACCTACAGACTTCCCCACGAAGGCACAAACATATACTAACCACAGAGGCGCACACACACACACACACACACACACACACACACACACACACACACACACACACACACACACACACACACACACACACACACACGTTGACTTACACACTTTCACATGTTGAAACACATGCTTATCGTATTCCCCACCCCTGCAGGTGTTCAGGTGCCTGCCTTGCCTCCATCCCTCTGTCGTTCCATCCCTCCCTTGCTTCAAATCCCTCATTAAGACGCTTACCGTCTGTGGATCAGAGGTGTAAAACCCTTCCTCCTGCTCCGTAGCTCTCCCTTCAAACCTCCATCCCTGTCTCCCTTCTGTCTAATTGAAAACGTGTACAGCAGGAGGGACCCTGGGGAGGAAGAAAACATGTCAGAGGAAAGAAGGAGGAGAGAGAAGCAGAAAGCAGGCAAGTGGGAGGTGAGACAGGGAAGAGAGGAGACATTGGTGTACCCAACTGGTGATAGCTAATGAGAGAGAAGGGTTATCAGGATGTGAACTAGAGCCAAAAGCCCTAGTTAGGTTTTCCCCCAATCTACTCTCACTCGAGCCTCAGCGGCTGCTCTCCTGCTCCCGCTCCACTTAGCTGTAAATGTAATTAAGAGGCCACAACAGAGGCTGCTGCACGCCTTAGCACACCCGAGCCTCACCTCCCATCTTTTTCCTGTCTCTCACACTCTCTCTCTTCCTTACTCTCCATAATACACCAAATACACAGCCTTGTACACCTCCTAATGATTTTGGCAAATAGAGGTGTGGGATAGCATGCAAATCTGGAACCTTTACCCAATTAATTTACAAAATCCTAGTGAAAAATTAGGAAACCAAAGGTTTGTAATTATCAGCCGTTTTTTTTGTTCAGAAATAGTTAACAGAAGCTAGCGCAAAACATGGTCCACACTCAAGAGAAACCAATGCAAAAGGAGACTTGGAAGTATGGTAGAGCAAGAATGGAGGGAGTAGAGAATGTGTGATTTTGGTACAGTGTGTATCCGATTTTCCAAAGGATCCCACCTGCCACAGGCAATGCTCATCTGGGAATTCCTGTCCAGGTGGGGGGTATGTAAACAAGCAAGCACAAACACATACACCCAAACACAAACAAACCAAGGGGCTTCTTAAAAAAACAAAACAGAAAACACACTCACACACAGGTGTATCTCACCGTCTGTCCACAGCACCATCTACTTCCCCTGACTCTCTCCATAACCAACAGAGCACACACACACACACACACACACACACACACACACACACACACACACACACACACACACACACACACACACACACACACACACAGATGTATGAAGATGCATTTATACATATAAATCACACAAATAAAATTACATTCAGAAATACACATGCTAGATTAGACACACACGCACATGCACACACACAGCTGAAGCATGGTCCCAGATGGTGTTTCTGTGTGTCTGTAGCCTTTGGATCCGTGAGGATGCTGGAGACATCTGCTCCACAGGGGCTAGGAGGGGGCAAATGAAACAACCATGATTTCATATTAGTTCCAAATGATTGTGAAATTTTCCTGAGACACCAGAGACTTGTTTTGGTGGGGGCCTTTCTTAGTGCTCTTAGTGAGTTAAATGTTACAGGCCCGTAGAGGGATATGGCCTGATGTACATATGTGGTTTAAATCACTGGGGAGAGGAGAGACATCCCTGACTTTCCTTCACTTTTTTAAACCGCTATCCTGTCTTTCCCAACTGTGTGTGTGTGTGTGTGTGTGTGTGTGTGTGTGTGTGTGTGTGTGTGTGTGTGTGTGTGTGTGTGTGCGTGTGTGCGTGTGTGCGTGCGGTGCGTGTGTGCTTCAGAGGCGCATCTGGTGGCAGGCCTGTTAGTGCAAAGAGACAGAAGGGTCATCATGGGAGTGCTTGAATGGTTGCCAGTGAAAAACTAAGGCTTGCCAGAAGAGGAAACGGTGCAGTTGTGGCATATCCATACACAAACCAGATCAGGCCATTGCACACACTGAAGCACCAAAATACTGTCTTTCACATTCCCCTGGTGACAGTGACAGTGCTATAACGTCCTATATTTACAGATGTCAGTCTTCATCTGATCTTCTTTGTGTTTCCAGGCTCTGATTCCTCTACTTAAAATTCACTTTATACTTCCAAAATACAAGCACACAACTACCTCTATGAAACCATGACTGTTTATTCTACAGTATAAGGTTCAGATCTTCTTTCAGTGCCTATCCTTGTTGAAGTCTCTGCAGACTGCTCTTATTTCCAGTTTGCTCCCACCAGTTTGACAGTGTCATAGTAATCACTGCTAACTATTGGTGTCAGAACTGGGATCAGGGTTGTCTTCATGCTTGGAATCTGTCTGACAGTACAATACGCCCACAGACTCCCGTTACAGTGGGGGGAAAGAAATATATGTCTGCTAAAGACATAAATGGTTCACACATATTCACTCCCACCTGCTTGAGACTTAACTCTTTCACACAAGGAAGGAAGGTTTTACACACCCCCACACTCCCATATACTTTCACACATCTCCAGCTGGAGAACTGAGCAGGATTCATATTTAATGCCTTGTTTGATGCGAAGGGGCCACAGAAATAGACTACAAAACAAGAGTCTAAAAAAAGTTTAAAAAGAGAACATTATCAAATCACTCACTTGTTAGGAAGATTAGAGGAAAACTTAATGGAAAAGAAATGTGCATGTTTCGTCATTTAAATGTGGCTGTGTTGTAACGGTTGCTTTTTGTGCAGACGCGTGCTTGTGCTTTCGAATGTGTTTAGGTGTCGAGTGTGTGAGTGTGTGTGAGCAAGAGATAATAACCATATTTAACATCTTATGACATTCCAATTTCATACATGTCGTCAGAGCAACGCATTGAAAAAGAAGACGCTGCTGCATTTTTCACAGGTTCTGCTTTGCTCTCTCGCTCCCTTGCATATTTTCATGTCTCCCACGTTCTTCTCGCCTCTCTTTCTTTCTCTCTATCCCTCTGACTCCTCTCTTTGTCCGTCTGCTTGTCTTTCGCACTCAGCAGCTGCCGTGTCCATACTGTACAGTGTGTGCTATTTCTGAATGAAGCCTTCTTCTCGTGCAGCCCTCCTGTGAGCTTCACTGAAGCCAGACCACAACTAGCTGACTGTGGCTGTATGGTGGCCATGCTCATACACAGAGAAAGTCTGAAGTTGGCACCTGAGGGAGAGAGGGAGAGAAACAGAGGGAAAGAGAGGGAAAGAGAGAGAAAGAGATGAGACAGAAAAACATAGACAGTGGCACAATAGAGGTTATTATAGCTACAGATGTGCTTTGGCTCCAAAACAAAGACCAGATTCAGATTGGCTTTTGCTATTTTCCCCCTTTTTCCTTTGAAGACATACACTTAGGATATGAAATATTGCTCAGTCCGTATTATATGACTGTACAGCTGGGAGTAAGAAATCCTACAATATATCTCTGAATCACTTTACAGCATAGAGTCTTCTGGTCTGGATTTATTAAAACTAACAGAAGTTAATGGCAGACAGCCAAAAGGACAGGCAGCAATGCACTGCCATCAACCAATGAGGAAATTAAATAATCTAATCCAAAAATCATGATTGTTTAAATCCCCTTAAATTAGAATCAAATTGACAATTTTTTTTTTAGTGTAGCCAATTAAAGAAGCAACATTTTGATTAAAACCACCTCTCTCTTTTCCTCCCTCTCCCCCCCTTTTTTTGTTGATCCCATTTTTTTTTTTTTTTTTTTGCCAGGACTGTCCTCGCCTGGTTCACTTAAGAAGCCGGGGAAGTTTGATTTCAACGCCCTGACTTCCCAGACGAGGTCCCCCCGCATGGCGTTCACACACCACCCGCTGCCTGTGCTGGCAGGAGTGAGACCAGGTGAGAGCCCTGCCATGACCCAACAACCCCAATCCCCCTTTTATAATCTGAAAAAGAGAGAGAAGGAAAGGGAGTGTCAAACGTGATCCTAGATTGCCATATTTACACCTCAAAAATTCCTCTGGAAACAATCAATTCTACAATCGTGTGCCAGTAAATGAAAATCCTAAACGTTCTTGCTGAGAAAACAGAATAAAGTAAAATCCTACAGTTGCAACTGCTGAGAAGCAATATGCCAACAGAGTTTCTCCTGTGTTACTGCTAGCATCATGGCTTGGCATAAATTTCTCTCTCTCTCTCTTTCAGACTCTCTCCATCCATCCATTTTTTACCATCATCTTTGTGCCTTTGTGTTTTAATGTTGTCATTGCATGGTAACATGGCTGCATCCATGCCTTTGTGACTGATTTGCCTCACATCTAACTGCTTTATGCATCCATTGTAATGTTTTATTCAGGTTTTGCCTTTAAACTGACAAAGCTGTTTATTCTAATTTAAGGAACTTGACCTGGTGTGTTAATTTACCAAATGGCGCTATCAGCACACTATATAATTGAATTGATGTTGTAATAAGGCCCAACACTTATACTGTACATTAGATCATAAATATCTTAGACATATCTACCTCTTCATTGTCAAAAGAGCTGCAGTACCATGTAAATAATCTTTAAGACACACTGAAATGAAAATATAAAAACTCTTTATCATATGCGCAAAAAGAAGACAGTGCTTGTGCTACATTCAGACGCACCATTACAGTTGTATTTTCTTTAAAAGATGTGTGTGGTTTAAGAATGTAGAGCAAATAGAGATTTGAAAAGGTAAAGGAAGTAATGAAGTTGCACAGATGTACAGTGGACTGTAGTGGATGGGATTCTTAATGTATCATCCAGTGTTTCCAAGGTCTTGTTTCATTAGAGGCTCTAAGGGCAAGTTGTCCTCAGAAGAGATTTTTGGTCCTGTAGGTTAACCAACATGGTTTCTTCATCTCCAGTCAGAGAATTCCCAAAGTCTCAAGGATCTCCAGTTTGCCAACAAGTCCCTATAGGCTGGTCTCATTTTTCAAAAGAATACCTATGTCCTCCTCTCTCTGTCTCTCCCTTTCATTCCATTTGTCTCTCAAGGGATGATTTGGTCCACAGCCAAACCAGACCTATCCATATAAAGGTCATTTGGACTCATTGCCCTTTATGTTGAAACGTATTGAATTTTACTTGCGGAGCTCCCCACAATATATTTAGAAAATAGTATTCCAGACCGGATCTCGTATCATTAAGTAATGTTTATCTGCACAGAGCAGTCCTATACCCTCTGCAGAGTCCAAATCTTTCATTTAAATTGATTTCTAAAATTCGCTCCTGTCTTTTTTGAGCAAGTTGAAGAGGTGTGAGGGACTGGCTCAAGTTTCCTTGTTCCCCAGCTGACTTCTCACACTTTCCAAACTGTGTGTATAGACTGTTGGCTAAGAGGTTTTAATGTAATAGAGAAGTTGTAATGAGACAGTGTTTAGAGATTTTGTATGGGTGCATTAGTGCACGTACACAGAGATACACATGCGTGCATGTGTAAATTTACACTCTTGTGGAGGACTCTCTGTGCTAAAATGGCTGCCATCCAAATGGAATGTCCCTCAGAGGCCTTGGTTCTATAAAGAGACTGGAGGATGATGGGAGGGAGGGAAGGAGAGAGTGATGAAAAGAGAAATGGGGGTAGACAGAGAGGGGGAAGAAGCAGTTAGAAATCGAGGCGTGCCTTGGATGGACTGGAGCTGTTAGCTCTTTTTGTATAGGTCTAGTGAGTGCGAGTGTTCAGGGGTATTGACTGGATGGTTTATGTCCTGTTTTTGGCTTTGAACTGACGTGGAGAGCTGCCAGATTGGCTGTTGTCTGATTATTCTAGTCTGGAGAGTCTGCCATTGTGACACCAATATACGTACAAAGACACATGAAAGCTGCAACAGACATAGCAACACATTCATACAGACAGGCTACATAAATACATGCAAACCAAGATACAGACACAAAATGCATGTGCACAAAATATGGGGATACTAAAACACAAAAAGTTTCAACAAACAGACACTGACACACTTTTTGAGTGCAGCATACACAAGAGATAGTAGGTGACAGACAAAATCACAGATGATGGTTCGCCAGGCTCCCCCTCACCTAGCAGCTTGCCTCTTTAGTTTGGTGTGCCAAATTGCCAAAGCCATAGAATCTCAGCAGACAAGACAGAGAGTGGAGTGTGTTGATGTGTGGCTGGCTGGCTGGCTGGCTGACTAATGTCTCCTGGAGTTTTGTGGTCGGTTGGGAGCAGAGGGGAGATTCTCTCTCAAGCTTCAAACTACTGGGCAGAACCGCACAGCAAGGAAATGCTGCTGATTGATTACACATCACCAACAAGCAATAAAACGAAAGTGCATGCGTGCATGCGTGCGTGCATGTTTGAGAGAGAAATGGAGAGGGAGCCGGAGGCAGAAAATACTGTAACACACTCAAGCAAGTATGTGACTGTGAAAGTGTGTGTGCGTGTGTAGTGATGCCAGGCCTACCAGAGGTACAGAGAAATCTAGTTGATTTATAAAAGAAATGGGGCAGATGTTGCCCAATAGCCAGGGATAATGCTAGTCATTTGTAAGCAGAAACAGTTCCAGTCAGTCCATCACAAAAGAATGTCACAGCTATTTTTGTTGTTATGACAATAATAAGCCTAAGCGGTAACCTGGTCTATGCTGCCAGCTGTATTGGTGCTCAGTTAAAAAATATGCATGTCTTGTTCACTGTCGTAGGTGTGCATGTTAATGTAATATCATAGTGTTTTTGTATGCTTAACATCTGTTCTGTGTTTTAGTAGAAAAACAATAGAATGACCTGAACCTCATTGTATTTTTCCCACTTTTGGTCTCTTGGCTATCTTCTCCTCACGTTCCTCTTCCTCCTCTCCTTTCCTATTCCTGTTTCCTATCCCCCTTTCACTTTTCTCCTCAGGGAGTCCCCGTGCCTCAGCCTCAGCCCTGCATTTCCCCTCCTCCTCTATCATCCAGCAGTCCAGCCCGTACTTCACCCACCCCACCATACGCTACCATCACCACCAGGACCCCCTTAAGGAGTTTGTGCAGTTTGTGTGCACCGACGGCACAGGACAGCCCAGCACACAGGTAAGTGCTCTATGGGTTCAGCAGAGGAAGCCGATAGGATAGTGGGATGGTCTGCGGTGAAAATGTTGACAGTGGCAAGGCAACTTTATTTATATGGCACATTTCAGCAACAAGGTCATTCAAAGTGCTTTACATAAAATATTAAAGAGCAATTAAAACAATTAAAAACATTTGTTAAAGACAATATATAAAAAAACAGAAATCATACAGGCATGAAATACAAGAATAAAAGTTACAGTGCAGTGTAAGAAATGAATTGAGAGATTAGAAGTCAGTTTATTTTTGTGAAATTTACTGAAGAACATGCAGTATGAAAGAGCAAGAATGAAAGAAATCATTAACATCATAATAATATATATATACGTTTAATTATAGGTTATGACTGCTCCATCATTTCATATCTTATTTGTTATACAACCAGGTTACGTGAGCCAAGACCTGTGAATAGAGCAATTTTTATGAAGTGAAGCACCAGGGCAGAGGAAAATGGTTACAGGGCAATTCCGTCAACAGGAGGCAGCCAGATGTGCTTAAACAGAAGATAAAAACTCAGCTGCAAAAAACTAAGGGGAATGAAGCCAAACCACATTTGACTCATGATAGGTTCAATGTATCATGCATACCTTCTCTCACAGTTAGGCAGGGGGAAATCTTACCTGTCAGTTATGTTCAGGCTAAGGGAGAAAGAAAATATCAGGAAACAGCCCATTTAGGCAGACGGGACATATAAGGCAGGTATGGCTTGAACGAGAGTGGTGGTGGATTTACAATACAAGTAAAGCTGCAAACTTGTGAGAGACTGGCAGAGGGTGTATAGACAGATTTATATTTGTACTGTTTGTAAGAAAGTAAGGTATCTGTAGATGAAATCCAAAGCAGATATTTAAGACTCATGGTGCATTCCAATAGTCATTTAACAAGCCCTTATTGACCTGCTGTCATTGTAAGTGTTGTTCCTTTACTCTAAAAATCTAATCTATTCTAAAAAATATTTCCCAGTCTCTTCCTTTGTATAATGTATATTGGAAGATCAAGTTATATATAACTAATTAAACAAAATATTGTAAGTAACAGGCTATGAAGAACTTCCCAGTGCCAAGGAGAATTGAACATAGCATGTGTCAGATGAAGCCATGAAAGCTTGTGGGAGGTTGTGAATAAGGAGGAAACTAACTGCAGACGCTAGCTGGGACACAGTTTGGCGTTTTTAAGGTGTCATGGGCAATTCAGTGAAACATCAGTGCAGGAATGTGACCCCTTGATAACCCCAATGACATATTCAATCACTCATTCTGAAAGCTAGAATTATTTTGATAATATGGTAGTACTGTAAACCTTTACTGTAAACTTGGCCTTCTGAGCAACTTTGAAAACACATATCAAGCCCTTTCTGTGTCCTATTGTCCTTTGTTCTCATTACGTCACACAGTAAAGACACATTATAATTCCTGAAATTGCCCATACACATACACTGTGCACAGACACTTGCGCAGACACACTTTTCTCATTGCTGAGTTCCCCTTTTGTTTTTTTATAACTTTCCTTGTGGACAGATCCATTTGTCTTTTCCCCATGTGTGTTGACATTGTTCATCACTTTTCCACGTCTTATTTACCTGATGGTTTTTGGCCAGACTGTCTAATATTTGTGTTTTATTTCATTTAAATATTGTGTGAGTTTGGTGATCTACAGTATCTTGTCCCTGTGTGCAAGCATCGTGTGTGTGTGTGTGTGTGTGTGTGTGTGTGTGTGTGTGTGTGTGTGTGTGTGTGTGTGTGTGCGTGTGTGCGTGCGTGCGTGGGTGGGTGGGCGGGTGTCTGGGTGGGTGGGTGTCTGGCTCCCTGTGCACTGTATATTCTCGGGGTGTGTCATGCTCACCCTGTCTGTATGGTCCATCTGCAGCCTAATGGAGGTGGCCAGAGCAAAATGCCGGGCTCCTTCCTGCTGCCCCCGCCACCCCCGGTGGCACGCCCTGTGCCCCTCCCCATGCCCGACTCTAAAATCATCAGCACGCCCACTGACGGCGGACTCAGCTCACCCGCATCTCCGTGTAAGTCACCCCCCCACTCCTACTCCCCTCCACAAACCCCCATTACTGCCCCAGTCTCCCCACAGACTTCTCACAGAGGCCAGTCCGAACCAAATTTAGACTTCAGTAGGTTTGTTAGCTCTTAGCTGGCAGCTAATTTGTCCTCCATTTCAAGCAAACTACATCAGGTTTGTTAGAATAGAACAAAGCATAGAAGTCCCAGTATTGATGTGCAGTGCAGCTTCATTGGACCTCAGTACTCTTGTAATATAACTTTTGAAAAAGCACATGTCTGGGACTTCTAAAATGGCTACTGCTGTAGTTTTTCATAGTTTAGCTGCTCATTCAAACACTCAGCAGCCCCAGGAGCTTCACTCCTTTTCATCCATCACCTTATAGACTGTACGCCATTGTACTGTACCCTACTAGCAAGATCCAATTCTGTTGAGGCAGAAGCCACGCCTTTGCCAAACCAGAGATCCTCTTTTAAGCTCTTCTGTATATCTTGCTCTAAAGTTCAGCCTTCATTTATCTCTTTATGTCTTTGCAAATCTCCTCAGCTTGTTTCTCGTTTCTCAAATCTTTTTATTCTCTCTTTTTGTCTCTCTCTGGTGTTCAATTTTCTGCAAGCACCACAAGAGGCAGTGTAGTCTCTCTCCCTTCTTTTTGATGTGTTTTGTAGTTTGGGGGGAGCAGAGCAGGGCCCTGTGCACGTCGCCTCTGTAGCCACAAGCCTTTGATCAATGCAGACTTTGCATGTCTGTCTGTGATAGCGGCAATACAATCTATCCCCTTCTCTCATTTCTTTTTGCTTTCTTTCTTTTCTTTTTTTGATATATTCTCATATCCTCCTTTCTTTGTTTATTTTTTCCTTCATTTCTCTCTTTTTTTCTTTTTAAGGGAACAAAATTAGGGCAGTTGGCGTGGACTCCTAAAAACATCATGCCCCAGTTTACCCACCCAATCCCCTCGCCACTTTCACACAAATCTCACAACAATTAAAAATTGAGAACAACAAAAAACATGAAAATCACAGTGTAACAAGAACAACCCAATCTCTCTGAACATGCATTTTTAAAATCCAATCAAACCTGTCTATTTAGTGCTATACTGGGGGAGCGGGAGAGAGGAGTGTCATTAGGGAGCGGTGAGGCTTTGGTTGGTTCCACCCAGACAGGTGCAGTGCGAGAGTCGGGCCATGGGAGAGGCACACCAAGAGGGGGCACTGGACGGAGCAACCGGGGCACCTTCTCCTCCTTTTTGTTTTGACTTTTTCTCCTCTTCCTGTCCTATCAACCTTTCCTCCCCTCCCCCCATTCCAACTCTCTCAGATTAACGTGTCACTTTATTATTTATTTATATCAACATCTATATAAATAAATATCGTACTCTTCGTCTCTTTTCTCATTCCGGTGACTGTTATCCCTGTATTTTTTTTTACCCTCTCTAATTTTGTTTCTGATTTTTAAGATATCGTAATTACAGTCATAAAAACACACACACATAAGATGCACTCTCACCCTCACTCATGCATACGTTTCCAGCCCTGTCACTGTCACCCCCACACATTCCCATCCCCTCAACCTCAATCAAGACATGCACAGCAAAAGTTTTACTTGGCCACCATGTTGGAGTCCAGTGAGCACAACTGCCCTAAATTTGATCCCGTGGCATCACTGAGGATGTCACTTTGTTGACAAGATGCGCCTCTTAACATTTTGACATAAATGGAGCATTTGTTACCACTGGTGATGAACACAGTTCCTCCATCGGTCATCCTAATATTAAGTCCACAGTGAATCCTCAGTGATTTCTATGATTACGGAGACTTATTACTGATGCCAGGGGCTGCTGAGGAGTGTCTGTGACTAACAGCGCAGCCATATTTGGGGAATCTGTTTCTTATTGTTAGTGCCAATCATTAAAGACTGTACATCCCCTTGTTAACAACAGATTAAAGGGTTAAGGACAGGAACATAACAATGAACCTGTCCCAAAATGATTAAATCATCCATGTGACTAATAAGGCATAAGTATCCCTCTGCCTCACTGTCTTTTCCTAGTAATTCATTTGACAGTGAATTGTAGTCATAGTCTTAGCAGATATCATATTAAAACATAGATAATGATGATGAGAGCATCAAATTCTACTATGAGCTCGGTGTGTATGTGTGTGTGTGTGTAAAAAGCATGTACACACTTGTCTCCCTCTGTTTATAGCATACTCCACGCCAGGCTCCACAGCTCCCAACCGGTTTGTCGGCATCGGAACACGGGACAACTTTCTGAATATCCCCCAGCAGACTCAGGTACCCCGTCAACCTCCCTCATTTTATTAACATCCACCCATCCTCCTTCCTCTCCCTATTCTGGTTTCTTCCTTTTTGCTCATCACCCGCTGCAAGAGTGTCTCTTCACAGTCCTGTACGTAGAGGATACTTTACAGTGCTGCATTACTGTAGGCATCTTCGGGTTTAAAGGGACAAGCATGTCATTCAGAGTGAAGGCTGTGATACAGAGGCAGTACTTAGACAATGGCTCTGCATTGGCAACCTGCTACTGTACACTCAGTGATTCAGCCCATGGTACCAGTGTTGATTTATACCAGTTTGAATATTTTGCCATTATTCACACATTCATAACTGTTAACTGTGTTATTTTGCTAAATCAGGCTCTTATTTTGGCAAAACAATCTCAACTCAAGGTCCACTCACAAGGTTCTTCCAGAGCTTTTAGCCACATCACACAGTCTTCATCAGTGGATGGAGTGAGCTTAGTTTTGAATGGAGATGGCTCTGTTGACATGAAAGCAGCATGTTGCTATCCGCCACAGCTGTTATAAAGAGAAGATGTTAAGCTTGCATGTCAACTAAGTAAAACTCCATTGTTTAATTAACACTGTTATATGGTACATAAATAAAACTACTAAGTGGACCTTGAGTTGGTATTATGTCAAATTATTCCCATGGTCTAGAATAAACCTTGAACCTTAATATGTGTTTGGTATATCCAGTTTTTAAATCTTCTTATGCTAAAAATCTTTTGGGTTGTGCTTGTTTGAGTCCTATTCACTTGCCCACCTACATTGACAAAAAGTGTTGCCCATGTATCAAGGCCTTTAGTTTCAGTATTGGTTTACAGTGTCTGTACCACAGTAGTTTCCCCACAGTGAATGTAAGCAGTGGCAGTTAGTTTCAGCTCCAGCAGTGTTGATTTATCTCTGCTCGGCCTCACAGTGTGTATTAGTGCAGCGTGTGAGGCCAGTAGTGAACTACATTGTGGTTTAAGTTTTGGCTGCGCTCTGCCACTGGGCTGCCGTGTCTTGGGCCTCCTCCATCACCAACACAACTTTTCTCATTAGGGGCTAACCGCACCTGCCTGCAGCCAACTCGGCTCTCCTGTCCTCCCCACACATGGAAACAATCTGCATTCCTCCTCGACACAGCTCCGCCCCCCCTCTCGTCATGCATTAGCAGCCTCACTCTCTTTCTCTCTCCCTCTCTCCTCCTGCTGCTCCCTCTAGTATTTTCAAGATCCCCACCTGCACTACTCTCCCACAGATGTAGACCTGGCACTGTAGGGAAATTCAAACACCATCCAAATGTAATGTGTGTGTGAGTGCTTATGCTCAGACACACACATACACTTCAACTCTGTGCCAAAACTCTTGCCCCTCATTTTCTCCCCTAAAAAACAACAGGGGTTTTACAACAGCTTACATCTGTTCAGAACGCTTATTATCCACTGCTATTGCTTATCAAACATCATTGAAAAATGTCCACTTTGAACATTTCTGTCGGGTTTATGGCAAGCGAGGACTTGGGCACTGGTATCAACTGCTCCCATTTAGCTGAGCCTAGTAGGTCAATAACAACCCCAGCCAGAGTGAGTAACAGAGGTCTCTGCCTATCCTGCTGTTCTCTGGCATATGGAGAGGTTCAGACGATGGCCCTGCCAGCCCGCCTTGCCGCCTTCTAGCCAACTAGCCAAGACGGAGGGAGAGAGTCTTCCCACTGCTGTCAAGACAAGAAGCAGAGAAAAGCTGGTCTGAGGAGCTCTCTGGTGGTGAGACCTCAGCCATGCAGGAAGAGAGAGGGAGATAGGGGGATGTGTATGAAAGTAGGAGGGACTGAGAGAAACGGAGGGAAAAAGAGAGAGGGAGTTAGTTGAAGCTCGCTGCACTCCACAGTCACGTCCCTGCTGTCTGGTTGCCCGCAGCAACCAGACATGATGTCATAGGCAGTTGAACTTGGACTTGAAGGGGGGTTGGAGAGAGGGGGTCACTTTCTGCTGCCAAGGATTACACTGGGAGAGCCAGAGTAAGAGAAGGAGAGGAAAAGAGAAGGGAGTTAAGGGAAGTCGAAGCCAGGAGGAGGAGTCCTCTACAAACACCAAATAATCATGGGTAGGAAGGAGGGAGGCAGAGGTGGTGGAGGATGGACGGAGGTTGAGGGGGGTTAAAACTCTCTGGCTTTGCTAGAATGGGGGACAACAGAGTTTGCTGTTAAAGGTGGGGTAATCCGCTGCTCTCCCCGGGCCGAGGCCTGAGGAATGTCAGTGGCAGCCAGAACAGCCCGGCCTGTGCCAAAGCCTCCACTCTGCTCTCTTATCAAACTAAGAAACCGGATCCCTGGAGTAGCTGCCCTCAATAGCTTTACAGTGTAGCCTGAGACCACTCTGGCCCACAGAGCAGAGATATATTAGAAGGATCAACTTACATGTAAACTGGTAGCGCATGACAGAGCCGTTATAGTCCTGTGTTTGCTCATTCGAAAGCCTTTCAGATACAAAACTGCTGCCCTCATGCTATTTGTAGCTCTGAAATAACACAAGTGTTTTTAATGAGTAAAACATGAGAGTCAGCCCTCTTAAAAACAGCAAGCGGTAAAGTTGAGGTAGTAATTTTTTCAACACCGTATGGGACAGCTGAGCTCAGTAAGAACTGTATGTGTGAGAGAAAATGAGTAGAAGGTGGCCACCTAGTGGATAAAAGACTATTCATACAATGGTTCCCAAGTCTTGTAAACCCCTTAAAACAAAGTAACCTTGACTTGCAATTCCTCGTTACCTTGCATGTGCCTCCTGGTTGTGAGCAGTTCAACCAGACTGCACAGAGGTCTGAAGAGGTAAAATTGTCCAGTAATTCACTAGAAAAATATGAACAAATAAACCTTGTTTTGTGTTGCAGAAATGTTTTTTTTTTCTTTTTCCTCACATATACACTACCAGTCAAAAGTTTGGGGTCACTTAAATTTCTATTGCACTCCATTATAGAGCAGCAGTTTTCAGATTACATTAGGTGCTTACATTATTGCAAAAGGGTTCTACAATTTTTTCTCAGTTAGTTTTTTAAAATGATATCAGATTAGTGAACAGAATGTGCCTTTGGAACATTGGATGATTGGTTGCGGATGATGGACAATGTAGATATTGCGTTAAAGATCAACCACCCACTCAGATCAGCTGGTATTCTGTCTATAATGGAGTGGAATGGAAATTTGTAAGTGACCCCAAACTTTTGACCAGTAGTATGTATTGTGACCCTTTGTGGGAGCCAGTAATTTACACCATGCTTTAAAGTTCACTGTGTTCATACTTCACACCTTTTCATACTGTGTTATGTCCCCTTTCTCCCTTTATTTATATCAATAACTTGTATGTGTGTCTGTTGGTAGGTAATGTTCTGTATGTTTTACTTTTTTTGCACTGCACTGCAGCTACATCTCAAGACTAATGAGAATCAAAACTTAATTTAAAAGTAAATCTGCAGAAAACTAATTTCTTCTTTTCTTTTCTTGTCCACAGTCCTGGTTCCTCTGACAAGGCCTCCCTGAATCAAGAGCTTAACGTGTGTCATAAAAAATTTGAAATTTGATAAATAAACACATCACCACTGATTAAGAACAGACTGCTGACACTAAAAGGTCTTTTTCTCTAGCCAACACTATTCAAAGTACTACTACAGAACTCCAAAAAGCCCCACACCACCCCAAAAGGACTCCCAATCCAACACAATTTGAACACTAAACGTTCATCCCCCTTTATGCAGGAGGCTTCAATGAGATTGTGTGGACAGACTCAGAATGCAAGAAGAAGGAAGATGATGAACTGTCTTACACACCACCACCAAATGTCAGAAAGGAAACATAATATGGCAACCTGACAAATGACCAATTATACATTTGTTGTTTCTTTTTTTATGATTTTTTTTCCCTTCATTTTGTTGTCTCCACAATGAAACTCCATGCATTGGCTGGGAGATCCAAAAAAGTAGTGGTAAATGGTGAAGTCGGATGTGCAAGTTGAAAAGATTGCCACCCAAATTTGCATGCTTCCATGTGTGTGTATTTCCCTATGCATCTTTCCTCCAGGTGCATGGTCCCACCTGGAGCTCAGTGCTGCCCATGTTCCAGACCGTTAACAGCAGCCACATGCCTACGTGTCGCCACACTCTGCCGCTTCATTTGCTCAGCCCTGAGCCTCTTTTCATTTTCTGATTGGCCAATCATGGTGACACCATCTGATGGTGTGACATATATGCACTAAGTGGCTGGTCTTTGTTTACCTGTCAAACTATCAGGGCATCCTGCTGTGGGAGAAGTGATAGCCATGAGGCGAGTGTGAGCGAGTGAACACACGACAGTCATAACACTAACTCTACATGTGCTCTTTCGTCCCCTCACCTATGCACTATTAATTTTTAATAAGGGATGAACAGTATTGCACATCGATGGTCAGATAAGCGATTAGAGCAGTGAGTTGAGGCTGGCTGCCACTGCAGGGTTGTGGCTGTGCTAACATTTAAGTCTAGGCCCTGAAGCAAGCACCCCCCCCCCCCCTCCCCCATATACACACACACACACATACACACATACACACAAACCTACCTACACATTTGCAGTCTGACCATCTTCTCCAGAAAAGTCTGTCACACAACCACTCATAATATCATCTGATTATTCATCGATGGAAATTAATTTACAGTAATGCACAGCCATCATCAGCTTCATATTATTAGCTTTCAATTTGTTTGTGTTTCCTTGCGTTTTCCTTTTTTGTGTGCCAGATTTGGTTTTGGTCTCACTTGGACTGTTTTAAACTTATCTTTCATGCCATAACACTTTTTCTGTAGCTTGCAGTAATACATTAAGCATTGCTTCACCATGTATCCCTTAGTCCATTCACAGGAAAACCCAGTGGTCTACACACATACAACACACACACACACACACACACACATATATACACATATAAAAGGCACACTAACACCACCAACAACCTGACATTAAATAATAAAGGGAAGCCTTTATATTTGGTTCTCCAGACTGCATTTGTTAATGGTTTTTCATTTACGTAAAATTTGTCTTTTTAATTTGAGATCTTTTTTTTTCTATGTAAATGTTCACATTGAAATTTCTATCGGTATTATTTTCATCATGACACCATCCCATCCAACAAAAGCCGACCTCACAAAATAACTGGACTGCCTAGCTGTTGGTTCTATTTTGCAGGGATAGTAAACAGGCCTGGGAGTTGTTCTCAGCCTCTCTAGTAACATTAGCTCTATGTACTAAAACCATATATCAAGACTATAACAATATATGAAAGTGCCTCTGTATTCCCTTCATGCAATTAGTAATAAACTTGACTTCAGGTTCTCTTCCCACATATAAGCTAAAGCTACAGGGAATGGTAGCGTTGGTGCATGTGAAAACCATTGGCCTAGGACAGATCTTTGTAGAGGACTGCAAACCTTTTTTGTAAAGACAGAGAGAGAGAGAGATCTTATACATATATATTTATGATATATGCTCCTTTTTAACTTTTACTACATGGAGCTGGTTGGCAGTCTAGTTATTTTCTGAACTTTCACCCCACCCCCCACCCACACAACCCATTTAAGCAACATCACCTTACTGTTACCAGTACGAATCAAACGACACACGCCATCTGCAGCGCAGCATTATAATACCTAGATGAACATGTCAAAAATCGACAGTAGGTTTGAAGAAAAGGTGTTTTCTGATTGAAAGTATTATTATTGAAATATATGTGTCGATTGAGCCACGTGCAATGCATTGGGTAGATCATTGTGTTTGTCTGTTAGAGATTTTTAAGAAAGTTAAGAGAAAAGAGAAAAAAAATGTATTTGTTTCAAGTCCGTAAGCTCCAGGACTCTAAACTAAAGGGCCATGAAAAATCCTAGTCTTTGTAAGTCGGGGGTATTTGTTTTTATTTCCTTTGTCTCTTTTTTAATGTTTTATGTGTAATCGGTTGTTTATAAAAATGTGGGAGGGCTGAAGGAAAAAAACAATTCTACACAACTTAAGAAAAACAAATCTCTATCATCAGATGAAAACTGGTGCTTTAACACTATAAAGTACATTCAGCAACTATTATAAATGAATGGTAATGAACAAAAATAACAGACCATTTAGGAAACAGCATTATTCCTCTCTATTTTTATTCTTCTATTTGTATTGAGTGGGGGGGAGAGGTTCCTTTTAAGGTTGTGACACAAAAGGCATTTTGGTTCAACCTTTAGAAAATAACAAACCTATACTATCAAGAAACTCTTTAGATAACTTACCCGTGCACTGCCTGAAACTCACCAGCAACAAACAAAACAACCCTACCATTTTATCACATTTTCATCTCATACATTGGTATAAACCTTACAAGTTATTCCCTGTACTGCAGGAGATGCTTTACATTCAGACCTATTTTCTTCCCATGATCTTGTTGATATTATTCTGAATCTACAGTAGAGCTGGATCAAATTTGGCAGGTTGTGTTGAGACCCACATGCAGTGGAAAGAGTAAAAGGTTAGAGCTTCTGTAGCCTGCACAAATAACAAACAGGGCAACAAAGAAAGTAGCTTAAAATCAGAAGAAGAAAAAAAAACATGAAACAGGCAGCAAGGAGCCTCTCCCATGTTCCACCCCCTCCTCTGTAAATGACTCTTATAGTGCTTGTGCTGTAGTGTATAGTTTCCCAGCAGTTAAAGGTTGTCCCTTAAAAGTGCCTTTTGTTCACAGACTCCATTTTGTAATCCAGATCGGCCCTTTTTTCGAAATGGCTTGAGGTAGCAGGTTGCCCCTGAGTGCCGCGAGGAGGCAAAAGGTTGTTGCCCATCCAGCGCTCAGGGACAACTTTTATTTCCTCCTGCCTTTGAAATGAATCCCCTCCATTGTACCTCCCCTATATCCTCTATCCTTTTCAAAGCTGTTTGTGTGTATATATATATATATATATATATATATATATATATATATATATATATATATATATATATATATATATATATATGTATACACATACAAAAAGGAAACTGGTGTGAATTAGTTCTTTACTTTTTATTGATAATGACAAAAATCCTTTTTGAAAAGGCAAAAAAACTTGTTCTCGTTCAGCTCTTGCTTTTTTCTTCCCCTCTGTCTCCACTGTCTGTTTTCTCTTAGACACTGGAGTAGTCTGTAACTGTGTCCGTCACTTTCCGTCTCTCTCTCTTTCTCTCTGTCTCTCTCTCTCGCGCTCTCTCTCCTGCCCTCTCTGCTGTTGGGAGGGTGAAAAAAAAATTTGCTGAAAAACTTTTGTCTGAGCAGAATGCAGTTAGCTCACATGTTATTCTTGTCTGTATGCTTCACATTGTATTACCATACCCATCTTCTTCAGCTTCTCCATTCAGCAGCTAATGTAAGTGAACAAATTACACTGACGGGCTTTTGGGGGTGTCCTTGGGTGGTTTATGAAAGGACGACAGGGGTTTAGGTTTAAAAGGTTTACAGAGAAGATTAGCAGGGTCGAGAAGGCTGGATGAACTCCTTTTGGATGTTGGAAAGGGGCTGAGTGGACTACAATAAGGTTGTTATAGCTATTTATTTTTTACTTTGCTTTATTCCCCCCCATTTTTTTTCTTTTCTTTTAATTTGGATTTCTTTGAATATTTGCTATCAGGGTATGCTGTCATTTAGGCTCTCTTCAAGGATGCCTTTGGACTGTAAATGAAAGCTACAAGCACCTTATAACCGGACTTGTCCTGCACGAGGCTGAAAGAGAGGGGTTTCATTTTCAGGACATATCCATATACACATCCATTCAGACCAATCTTTTAAAGTGAAGTATTATTGTTCAAGGTGTCAGCAGTATTAACCATTTACAACACACAAACCAGATAGATAAAAGGCCAGCATGAACCTGAACTCTGATTTCTGAGGATTCAGGGAAGTCCCTCCATTGTTCTCCTCTGACCACCTCATGCTGGACTGCTCCGTGTCTTTGCTCGGTTTATTTTGTTCTTAATCTTGCGTGTATGGTTATTGGTGTAATAGGCAGCACCCTAGGTCCCCTGACTCCCAGCTCTTCTACTCCCTCAGTGCAGCATCACTTCTTTGTGAGAACACCCCCAGAGCTCTAAGTGAAATGCATGTGTTAATTACAGTTTCTTTTCCATAAGAAGAAAAACACAGTTTGAAAAGAGCAGCACCTGATTGAATAAAAAGGATGTTCTTGACTGTACCATCTTGCTGTGCTATGTCCTTCTTTCTATAGACTGCTGATTAAATAAGGAATCAGCTCTGGAGCTGCATAACGTACAATAATCACATGATATAGTAGACTAGACATGCTATTAGGCAAATGCCGCTATACTTGTCGTCATGTAACTTTTTACATGACGACTTTTTACATTAGCATTAATATCAAAAGGACAAAACTAAATTTATTTTACTTGCTGCTTTAGGTCTTTTGGGGTGAGTAGACAATTTCTTTTATTATTAATGTGATTTTGGACTTTCTATTGTAATGCTACATAGCACAAGTGTTAGTCCACCGCTTAAAGTCAAAACGTTTCCACCAAATGAAAATGGGCTCAAGGATTGTAGGTCAACCCCTTAAGAATGTATGAATCAGTTTACAATAATAACATACTAAGGCTGACCAACAAAATTGTCTCTCACTCCAACCATGGCTTAAACAGTAAATACAAATTGATACCTTCAATCGGAGACACAGAGTCAAACTAAAGCACTCTTGAGCACCAGTCAATCTTAAAATGTAACAAATCAAATGTACGTTGAAGGGTCTTGAATATATTGCTTTTAGTGATTGTAATGTTACATGAAGTGTGTGTATTGTTGTTGTCTTCAGTTTTTGTCTTTGTTGAAGTAGCAATTGGAGCTGCTGGGATGTAAGAAAAAGTAATTGCCATTAAATTAGGCTATTATTGATGTATGATTCACGCATGAGGTGATTTGTTACTAATTCGCTTTATAAAGATATAGTTGGCACACTGGTCCCATGTATAGGTCAAGCTCCAAATATGTTTGATCTTACAATTCCCTTAAACATTTCACTCCTTTCAAAATCTGTGTCCCCAGTTTGTAACCCAGGCTGTAAAAATGTGCAGTCTCCAGAGCAGAGAGACAATATAAATAGCAGTAACAATATACAGTATATATATATATATATATATATATATATATATATATATATGTGTATGTATATATGTGTATATATATATATATATATATATATATGTATGTATATATGTATGTATATATATATGTATATTTATATGTACAGTATATGTGTATATGTATCTATATGTATTTATGCATATGTAGATGTATATGTATATATGTACATATATGAATTTGTATATATGTGTATGTCAATATACAGTATATATACATATGTATATATGTGTATTTATGAATATGAATATATGTTAATGTATATGTGTGTATGTATATGTAGACATGTATATATGTATGTATGTATGTATATGTATATATATGTGTGTGTGTGTGTGTGTGTGTGTGTTTCTGGCAATTGTATTTAGTTCCTTCTCATTTTTTTTCTGCATTGCTGCATTTTGTAATGGTTTATTGTGATCAGTGCTCACCACCCAAGATGAAACTTCTTAATGCACGACATGAAATTTATAGCCTAGAAAATAATAATCTTTAATATATTACACAGAAAAAGAGTATTTTATTTTACTCCGCCCTATAGGTCCACATCATCAGTCTACATCCGGCAACGCTCAACTTCACAGTTTGCGTTGGTCTATGGTGGTTAGTAAGCAAAGTTGAACATGAACAGAATCAGATAAACCTCCAAGACTGCAATGCAACACTTTCCATCTCTCGAATGCAATGCTACAGTGTATGGCCATGTGCAGACAAGACGCATTGCACCGAATTAGAGGGGATTAGACACAAAGGGACAGCTACCACCAGAAATAAAAACAAAAACAGAGAGAGTGAACGCTACACAGAGAACCAGGCTCATGACAACACTGGTAGATTAAAATAAGCAAGTACAATTTGAGGATGTTGTCACTATTACGCTGAACAACAGAGGCAAAGAATACTACATCTTATTTCTTACCATAGTATATAGCCCTTTTTCCCTGCCATGTCACGTGTAGCTGTGAATGGAGAAAAGACCCTCATACTTTTATTCTGAATGTTGAAGGCGGAAGTGTAGTGTTTCACAAACTTTCTGATGACGATATTACGGTTTGCGGCTTTTGTAAACACAAGATGCAACATACAAACAGAAACACACAAAACACGTCGCTGTAACGATTGAAATCTTTGTCACCAATCGTTTTGCCAGCCTCCGTATAGCTCACCATTGGGCGTTTATTCCGCAAAGAGAGCGACTTCTTTCCTCCCGTCGATTTTCCGTCAAGCTCTTCGCGGGATGACAACAAACTATAAGCTAACAGCTAACCTTAGCTAAGCTAACGTCAAGCAAACTCGTTCACACTGTTATTATTATACATTTATGCTTTAGCTACAGTCGAGGCTTGCAAAGTGTCTGTCACCCTTAGAGTGAGGTGGACACTCTCATGGTGGTCTCAGTTCAATGGGGAACTGCCTGTTTTCACAAGGTGCGGATGACCTCTCACTGCTGAACGAGTCCGAGGGGGACAGTCTGCCTGGAGAGCCTCCGCCGCCCTACCAGGTGAGCTGCTGGGGCTCAAGTTAAATACACTCCGGGGATTTAAGAGCATGTCATGCACCTCAGTCATTTTTGTATGCCATTAAATAAAGTCTACATATCAGTGACTAGCATGCCAGTCAGGTATGGTGGCATGTCACTGACGGGAAGTAGGCTAAGTACTGTTGTACAAATTTGAGGCACTTGAGTATTTTAATTTTATGCAACTTTATACTTACAATCAATTACATCTAAGAGAAAAATTTACTTTTTATTCTACATTTGTCTGACAGCTTTAGTTACTTTTTAGATTACACTTTTTCATACCTTTACTGGCTAGTAGAAACCATGTATCTCCAAATTTGGTGATATTATTATTTTTCTGATAAACTAAAGGGTCCAATGTTACTTTTGTGGATTGAGAAAATTATTATTACTAATATTATTATTATAAACCAGGGGTGTCAAACATATGGCATTTGGGCCATAACTGGCCCACCAAACAGTCCAATTTGGACTACTGGATGACTTTGCAAATTGTGAAAGTTGCAGAGAAGTCATTAGTTCCAATATTCCCATTTGTCCACTTGGGGTCGTTCTGTCCTAATGAGAGTAACAGGCCCTATGCCGAAAGGAGAAAAGTGGACAGGGTTTTCCAAGATTGACCAGTTCCTATTTGTTTACAGAGGGAAGTGGAACCAGTATTCTATATATATATATATATATATATATATATATATATATATATATATATATATTATTTTTTTTTTATTTGGTGCCACTATAACACTAATTTCCTTTTCCAACCAGACCAGAATACAATTGAAAACTGATTACATATATACATATTGTGCAGATTGCACTTAATTTTCCTGAGATATCCCAGGCTGTTTATCCACTGTATTGGACATAGATTGTTCATTAATTGTGTAAATTTACAGAATGTACCATCTTGTACTCCTTTGACTTAAGGAAAGGGAGAAATTTGGAGGTGTTGTTATTTATTGGTTATAATGCAATGGTTGTACTGGTCTTGCACAATATCAAACTGGGCTTTATGTGGCCCATGAGCTAAAATTAGTTTTGACAGTCTTGAGGAACTCTCTTGGTCTAGCCGGAAAATGAATTGTTGTGAAGCTGAAAACAGGGCTGTTTTTCTGAGTTTATGAAAAGTTGACATTTTAGAGATATGTGGTTCTCACAGTACAGCGGCAGTACAAACATATTATGATCTTATTGCTGTAGAATAACTACCCAACAGTATATCAAATAATTACATTAGCACAACCTTTAACAACAGTAATCAGTCATATGCAACATACACATCAATGCAGCAGTAATATTAGTCCTCTAAAACACTGACAGGGATGACTTTTACTTGTGTTTTCACAGTGTGGTAGTGTATTAGTACTTTTACTTAGTACTGAGAATTTCTTCCTATTACTGCTGTTAGTATACTGTTAGCACTCAGTATTAATGTACAAGTCACAGAAATATCTAATTTAGTAATTAGAAATTACAAAAGCCCTGGACAATTTGTTCAGGTTGGGATTTTAATTTGGAAGTTGGAGTTCTTCATATCACAGGTACACTTGTAAGAATGGGTAAAAAAATATCATTGTTAAACTTCTATTGGTAGAATAGCTGGAAGAGACACAGTCACACTGCTCTACATCATAAATTGGAATCAACTGTAATTACTATGCAGACATCATATAAGCTATATATCAAAATATTATGACAACCAAAATCCCAATCACAAAACCAAGACTTCAATAACAGTGATTTTATTTCTTCTATTACTACTTTTAAGATGGGCCATTCTGTTGATGTTGACAAAAGCACAGGGTTATTGCAATGTCTGATGTCCCTCAAGGACTTCTCAAACTGATGTGATCAGCTTGCCAAATATCAGTATCAGCCTCAGCAATCTGTTTGGCTGTAATGCAAAGGGAGCATTGGCATATTTAAAATCCCTTTTTAAGAAGACTTGCTACATAAATGATGCAGCTTGTCTTCTGTTCCTTCTTTCCAGGAGCGCACCCAGCCTTCGCCAGTGTACCATCCCACCCCAGGGGAGAGTCGTCTGGCTCATCAGCTGACCGAGGAGGAGCAAGTCCGCATTGCCCAGCGCATTGGTCTCATCCATCACCTGCCCAAAGGCATCTTTGACCCAGGCTCTGACCCCTCTGACAAGAAAGTTAAAGAGTGAGTCTAAAATGTGATTAGTCTTTTAGTATTGTTTTTTTTTTTTGTTATTGTTTTTTTAAATACACACAAAGGACTGGTTAATGTTTGTACCATTTTCACAAAAAATTGGACTTACAATGTAGATCAGAACATACACATGCACAGCCCCACATCACTGTTGTTGTGGGGACAGTTAAAGAAATAATAATAATGTATACTAATAATGTATAATAATGGGAAATTACAATTTACACTCTGTTGTTATTACACACATTACACACACATGCCCTAAATGGAGAGAATGAGGGGGCTGCCTGTGTAAAGGCGCCCCGAGCAGTTGGGGGTTCGGTGCCTTGCTCAAGAGCATCTTGGCAGTGCCCAGGGGTTGAACTGGCAGTCTACCGTATGGGGGACTGCAGCTACCCTCCCTACTGACTGAGCTACTGCCACTCCGGCAGTATGGACCAATAATGGACCAACAGATCCCGTTGCTCTGGACGGAGACCAGTGAAGTCTATTACAAGCACTTTTCCGGTGATAGCCGAGTGTTACTGAGCAGCCTCCAACTGAGCTTGACGACGTAGATATGACGTGAGCAACCTGTCTGAAATTTGTAAGTCTTTGGGTAGCTGTGCCAAGAGAAATCTCAATCATTCCTAATCTTGGAGAGACGGAGAGTGTAGGTATATGTAAGGAGATAACGTAGGCACAGGCTAATTATTGCTAACTAAAATGCTAGTTAACATTAGTATTTAAACCTAAACAGCTAATGTAAGTTGAAACTGTCTGCGAGCTTCTCCTGACAATACGGTAATTCCTGTACTGTGCAACAGTAAGTCGTGTGATTATGTCACAATCGTTAGCCTATTTTTACAAAAACGTTTGCTACGGACCATAACGTGAGCTAGAAGGTAATAGAACCTTTTATACATTGTTGTGTTTCTTTAGAAATAAACCACGGACAAATAGTCTTAAAACGCTTCAGATGTAAAGTTATTTGCTGTCAAAGTGGTGCCAATATGAATGGCAGTCAATGGATTGCTAACGGCAGGTGATGGCTTATTAGCATCAAAATGGTGCAATAGGAGCGCCGCTTAGAGAGGAGAGGCTTACCCACTTGGATATCAGATGCCATCTTATTAGTAAATTGGCTTCCAGTGGCCATCTGGAATATAGAAACATTGTACCCCAAAATACAATTTTTTTGCATATTGGGATTTTTTTCCCTTAAGTGTTCTCACCAGAAAACAAGAGACGGTTGAGGTTCACATGCTTCTGGGGCGCCTTTCTAAAGCTGTTACAATTCCACATTTTGCTGTAGAGTTAATTGTCACAAAAATAATTGCGATAATCTCTTTCAGTCAAATAAAAAAAAAAAAAAAATTATTTATGTATTACTTACTACTAATTAAAGTTTGGAATGAACTCCAGGATACATATTCTGGTTAAATATCACTGTCATGTGACCCTGTGATAATTTAATAACACAAATACACAGCCTATGAATTAAGCCACGCCTCTTTATTTGCATAAAACATTGTTTCTAACTGAATCCCCCCCTTGTCATTTGTGTTGCTATGAACATGTATAGGGCAAGTGCCAACAACTGAATTGTAATTATCATAAAAATATACAGTCTGACCAATAATCACTTATAAAATTACAAATTGACATATCTAAACAAAATCAATAATTACCAATCTCACGTTTTAAGACCATACAGTGGAGCTCAAAATGTTTGGGCACCCCAGGTAAACATTTGTATTAATATGCATAAAGAAGCCACGAAAACATGGAAAAAAATCTCCGATAAGGCATCAAATAACAGATTCGTATAATATGTCACAAAAATTTAGATTGTATTCCCATAATTTACACTTTCAAAATAAGAGAAAACAAAAAAATGGCGTCTGTAAAAGATTGGGCACCCTGCAGAGTTAATACCTTGTACTGCCCCCTTTGGCAAGTATCACAGCTTGGAAACGCTTCTTGTTGCCAGCCAAGAATCTTTCACTTCTTGTTTGAGGTATCTTCTCCCATTCTTCCTTACACAAGTCTTCCAGTTCTTTGAGATTTCTGGGCTGTCTGTCACACACTGCTCTTTTAAGGTCTATCCATAGATTTTCAATAATGTTGAGGTCAGGAGATTGTGAAGGCCATGGCAAAACCTTCAGGTTACGCCTCTTGATGTAATCCACTGTGGATTTTGAGGTGTGTTTAGGATCATTATCCATTTGTAGAAGCCATCCTCTCTTTAACTTCAGCTTTTTCACAGATGGCATCAAGTTAACGTCCAAAAATTTGCTTAAATTTTATTGAATCCATTTTTCCTTCTACTCGTGAAATGTTCCCTGTGCCACTGGCTGCAATACAACCCCAAAGCATGATTGATTCCCCCATGCTAAACAGTTGGACAGAGGTTCTTTTCATTAAATTCTGTGCCCTTTCTTCTCCAAACGTACCTTTGCTCATTGCTTCCAAAAAGTTCTACTTTAACCTCATCGGTCCACAGAACTTGTTTCCACAATGCATCAGGCTTGTCTATATGTTCATTTGCTAACTTCAAACGCAGATTTTTGTGTTGAGGACGTAGAAGACGTTTTCTTCTGATGACTTCCATGAAGACCATATTTGTACAAGTATCTCTTTATAGTACCACAACTCCAGTGTCAGTTTTCTAGACAACTGCTTAGAAGAAGCCATGGTGCTGATTGTTGGGGCAAGGTCAGATGAGTCTACGCACACCTGGACAAGCCGGCGAGGGTCATGTTTTTTGACTTCTCCAGTGCTTTCAACACCATCCGGCCGGCCCTGCTGGGTGAAAAGCTGACAGCGATGCAGGTGGATTTCCCCCTCGTGTCCTGGATTGTTGACTACCTGACTGGCAGACCACAGTATGTGCTCCTGCAACATTGTGTGTCAGACAGTGTGGTCAGCAACACCGGGGCCCCACAGGGGACTGTCCTCTCTCCCTTCCTCTTCACCATCTACACCACAGACTTCAACTACCACACAGAGTCCTGTCATCTTCAGAAGTTTTCTGATGACTCTGCTGTGGTTGGATGTATCAGCGAGGGTGACGAGGCTGAGTACAGAGCTGTGGTGGGGGACTTTGTTACATGGAGCAGAACCATCTACAGCTCAACGTGACAAAGACCAAGGAGCTGGTGGTGGATCTAAGGAGAGCAAAGGCACCAGTGAGCCCTGTTTCCATCCAGGGGGTCAGTGTGGACATGGTGGAGGACTACAAATACCCTCCACAGGAAGGGCCAAAGCCATCTCTACTTTCTGAGGAGGCTGAGGTCCTTCAACATCTGCAGGACCATGCTGAAGATGTTTTATGAGTCTGTGGTGGCCAGTGCTATTCTCTTTGCTGTTGCATGCTGGGGCAGCAGGCTGAGGGTAGCGGACGCCAACAGACTCAACAAACTGATCAGCAAGGCCAGTGACGTTGTGGGGGTGGATCTGGACTCTCTGTTGGTGGTGTCAGAGAGGAGGATGCTGTCCAAACTACATGCCATCTTGGACAATGTCTTGCACCCACTCCATGGCTTGCTGCTCAATCACAGGAGCACTTTCAGTGATAGACTCATTCTCCCAAAATGCACCACAGAGCGCCACAGGAAGTCATTCCTGCCTGTGGCCATCAAACTTTATAACTCCTCCCTCTAAGTGTCTGACATACACACACTTAGAGGTTAAAACTGGACAATATTATCTGTGCAATATCACTGTAATGTGTGCATACTTAATACTTAACTGCTACTATTATTATTATTATTATTATTATGTTTCACCATTGCAACACCTTATAATGTTAATTATGTAAATAATGTATCATAATATTCTTTTAACTATGTAAATATCCACACTCCTTATATTTCTTTATTTATATTTCTACTATTTGTGCAACTGCAACACAGAGTTTCCCTTCGGGGATCAATAAAGTATTTCTGATTCTGATTCTGATTTAAAACCTTAAGATTGACATCACCTGGTCTTTCCAGACGATGATTGAGAACAATCCATGACGCTGTCAGGTCTCGGCTTTCCAAAGGGGGCGGTGCATGCTAGAAACTCTGCAGGGTGCCCAAACTTTTGCAGACGCCATTTGTTTGTTTTCTGTTATTTTGAAACTGTAAAGGATGAAAATAAAATCTAACTTTTTGTGACATATTATATGAATGTCTAATCTGTCATTCGATGCCTTTATGCACATTAATATAAATTTTTACCTGGGGTGCCCAAACGTTCGAGCCCTACTGTAGCTAACGTGCAATTAATTGTAGCTAAACAAAGAAACTGCAATTATTCACAGTAATTAGCAGTTAGACAATTATGTGATAATTGTTACATGCCTACTCCTTTCTCAATCAAAAACCCAACAAAGTGACAATGAATTATAAATTTGCTTTTACTTTCTCTCTCCACCAGGTGTGTGATTTGCATGATGGATTTTGAGTATGGCGATCCCATTCGGTTCTTGCCCTGCCTTCACATCTACCACATGGATTGCATTGACCCCTGGCTGATGCGCTCCTTCACCTGCCCCTCCTGCATGGAGCCGGTAGATGCAGCCCTGCTGTCCTCTTACGAAACCAACTGAGCAGCCCCATGATGCCTGCTCCTGCCTAAAAGTAACTGCATCTTTTTAGCCCATACTTGTCCTAGCTGTTCAAACAGGTAGGCAAGGTGATGTGGCATTATGCAGATGTTTGGAGGGTGTTTTAGGATGCAGACAAGTGTGGAAAGCTGTGCCCTACAGGAAATTGCTTAAGTCTGATATGCACCTATTCAAGCTTTGGAAACTCTTTGCCTTTTACAGTAGGACAATGTGCCAAATCAAACTAGATGAAGAATAAGGAAAGCTGTACACGTAGCACATCATGTCTGCAAAGTAATTTCACTTTTGAATGACTGACAGATTTGTATGGTAATTAGATGCATGTCACCAATGTAATTTACTGCCCCTTTTTAGATGTAATGTGCAATAAGTAATATCAATGGAGAAAATGCAGAAAATCTCTTGGTCATGTGAAGTTACCATGTTTCTCAAATGAACTTGTGGCCTAGAATGTCACAAAAACAAAAGCCTCTCTACTGATATGCAATCACAAAACACAGAAAAATCTGTTTTTCTAAACAAAGTTCGATACCAGTGTGCAATACCAGTCACCCTCATGGGAATACTGGTATAGCTGTCCTTTTAATTTGTGTCTGGTCTTTTGTATCTGTCCTTTTAATTGTGTTGTATGTTTTTGTTTGTTTTTCTAAATGAACCCAATAATAAAAGTGATCTATCTATCTAAAGCTCTGCTATGAGGTCCCATGACTATTCATGTCTACATTGCTGGGATATACTGTATAATGGTGTCATTTTAGATCAAAGGTATTTGAAGATTGAATCTATTTTATTTGACTAGGGTCTTGTTGTCGGTACTGTAGTTTTTTACTTTAAAGCTGTTTTTATAAATGTGGATCCTTTTTTCCGCCTTTTCAGAATATGGATCCTGTCCTTTGCCTTGCCTTTCTTTTTTGTGTTAAATATGTTGTGCAATCCCCCTTTAAGCACCTTGAGATACCATTTGGCACTCTGTAGCTTGCAGATTGTGTGTGTCTGTGTGTGTATTTTTTTTTGAGCAGGTGGTGGGTAGAGATTGGCATGTTAAGGTAACATTGTAAATTAAACCTGTCAGAAGTAAACATTGTTGTAGTTCCCCTCCATCGAATTTTAAGCTTGGGGGTTGGGTTTTGATTTGTGTTTTGATTACAACTAGCATTTCCAGTGCCCCTGGGTCTGGTCAAACAAACATATATCTTTTGGTATTAGGCATGTACTTTCTGATGCTGGCTGCAGAATGTATAGCACAAACAAGTATAATGCTGAAAGAGAAGGTACAGCAGTAGAAAGGAATGTATCCTGAATGTAAAGCATCATTTCAGCTTGTTAAGATGTTTGGCAGTAAATGTGACAATAAGACATTTCTGATTTGTCAGGCTGCTGTGCCTTTTAAGGTTGAGGTGAAGCCAATTCCTGTGAAGTACAATCATTTGTGTTTCTTTTAGTTGTCCTCAAGGGGGAAAAACTGATACCAGCACTATACTGATTTGTGTCATGATGAATGAAACCAGAAAAAAACAGAAATTTGCTCTGGTTGCTGTTAAGTGTTTTAATTTATGTGTGCCACCAGTGTGAACAGTTAGGTAAAAGTATGAAACCACAATAAAAGTGGACACTAAATTTACCAAAGAATGATGTGTTGTCTCTTTGTGTGAAAGCCATGATAGATGGTAGATGGCCACAACCAGCAGTTTTGTTCATTAATTGTACAATCATATGTACAGGACATTTTCCCCAGTGTTTTACCAGGAACTATTAGAGAGCCAAGGGTCAAATAAGTAGCAGGATCCTGGTCAGGTGCCAACACCTTAGTGCAAATGTCAACCAGGTGGACCCAGAACATCAGCAGTGTCATTCAAATTAAAAGAAAATAGCATGCAGTCCCAACTCAAGCACAGACAAATAGTAAGAAAGGAGCAGTACTTTCTTTAAACAAGATTTTTTTACAAAGATGACATATTTACAGGATTAAAAGCACATTTATATGCACACTGGATAACAGTGTTAGAAAAAATTAAAAAATCATTACAGTCAACTTTTATAAAATAAATATACAGTATTTTGTCATTTCAAATCTTACAAGTTTGTTAATGTTCTTACAGAAACAGACCAACTCATGGTATTTTTTGTGTGTATCTTCTCTAAAAAGCATAGATTCCCATACTGACTGTGACCAGAGCCACAAAAAGTCCGAGCACCATCCTGAGCAGTGGGGTAGTTGTGATGATGGCTTTGGGGATTTTCAGTGTATTTACTGATGTGGAGTGTGTTGAACATTTCTGCAGCTCGTTTTCAGTGACACTCAGCAACATCTGCAAACCGTCAAATACCTGTAAAAACAAAGGCAAGAACGCTCATCAGCTTTTTTTCCAAGATCTTTGTAAGAATTGCAAGATCAAAAGGTAAATCTTGTAAATTCACAATGACATTTCTGGTTTAAGGTTACTAGCTCTGCATCTTCGCTCTGTACCTGAATGTTCAACTCAAACGCTCTGACAGCCTCCTCCAGCACACCGTTCCTCTCCTCTTCCGTCAGCTCCACGCTGTTCATCCGGCTGCGATACAGCTGTTTGAACAGGTTGGGGCTGGACACACCGGGGAAGGCAAAGAATGACAAACCTTCACTGCCCTTTAGCCCCATAGACTTCTGGGCAATTCGACCCAGGACCTGCCCTCCAGACAGGTCACCTAGGTACCTAGTGTAAGCATGGGCAACCAAAAATTCTGGGTTTTCTTTACCAATCTAAAAAAGAACAGAAATAAAGGGTTTTATTTCTGTATTAAAATGATTGTGTGTGGGATATATATATATATATATATATATATATATATATATATATATACTGTATATATATCTGGTACAATGACACATACTTGTCTGAGTCTGTTGCAGTATCTTTTAGTGGCTGCAGGAACAACAATCTTCTCTCTCCAGTTCTGGCCATAGAAGTATTCCAGGTCTTTCTCAATGGCCTCAAGTCTGGCCAGTTCACTCGGGAAGTAAATGGGTGCAACACTGGGGTGGTTGGAGTTCCTGTCCATCTCTTCCTCCAAGGCCTGGTAGACCTCATACAGCGAGCACAGAAGGAGCTGGAGAAAAATAGGAGGAGGAGAGGTGGTGTAAGACAAGAAGATCACAGTAGCTAATAGCTTACCATAGAAAAGGGTATGAACAAATGTAAGATCATACAATAAAAAAAAAAAAAAAGGAGATTTAAAATATATTTTACCTTGTACTGTGGCAGGGTGACTTTTCCCTTCTGGAAGCTCAGCATCAGTTCTGTGTTTTCTGCCCTGACGTGACTATCCTTTGTCACCTTTTTGATTTGTTCTGACAAATCCCTGCAAAAAGAAAATGAGTAAGAGGTCAAAGAGGGCAGCATGAAATAAGTGTAAAGAACAAATATGGGACTCCAAAGAACAGAAGACACTGTTTGAATTACTGCACCTATAACTGTTTGTCTAATGTAGGCATCGTGCAGCAGCTGATAAAAACAAAGTCAGCACACACTGCACTAGAAACCTACTTTCGGATGCTGCTCGCCAATGCAGATAAAATCATCCAAACTCGGTGTAAGTTTAAAGAAATGTACAGTTTGAAGATGGTAATGTAGGAGCATTTCAAGGAATTTCGCAGTGCCTGGGGGTGAAATGTGAATGCAAGGATTTAGAGATACAATAAATCTACGCAGCTCATTCTTACTTGTCAGTCATCTGCTCGGATGTCTGAGTCTTCTTCTCTGGCTCCATTGCAGCCCTGTAAAAAGTTGAGGTGTTAGAAAAGTGCTTTGGCAGGCCATCTTCTAACATAATGAAGTAAAATGTCAGCAAGAGGTTTTGAAATTCAAAGTATGACAAAAACAAAAATGAAGATATTGTGTTTTACTCACCTGTTAGGACAAAGTTCCAAAGGTTTGGTAGTTTGATCTATGTTCACAGTGATCCACTGTTTTCTTGCTGGATGTGCAGTACAGTTTGTGCTCTGTGTGTGCCTACAGTCTTCTCCCCGCTTTTATACGTTCCTACTCTGTCTCCTCCCTCTAGCAGCTGAATGAAAACAGGAACTCAGCCTCACAAAACCTCTAAACGTGATATGGCAACTTCAGCAAAAACAGTAGGAGGTACTGAGAGTTAACATGATGCAGCAACTTTAAGAACAACTTGGAAATTTTTTTGAGGGAGGGACTCTGGGGCTTAGCATGAGTATGGAAGTTTCAGTAATGCCCTGGAAAACCAGGAGGAGGGAGGGCTGAGTGCTAAACATGACAGTGCAGCTTTGGAGTTCTAAAGTGGGATCAGACAAGAGGTGGAGTCGATTAAACATGACTGTACATTTCTGAAGCCAGAGAGAGGAAGTGTTGAAACAGTGACTAATGTCAAAGAGAGAGTTGGTGTATCAAAACAATGCACCAACAGTTTTCAGTTAATCAGTAACATGAACAAGTTTAACCACGGTCCTAGATCACTGCTAAGTCTGTCAAAGTGCACATGAAAAGAATATGTCAGCAGAACAAGAGGCAATACTGAAAAAGTAGAGCAGTGTCAGGCAGCAGAAGCTGCTGCTATGATTTTCTCCATAAAAACAACTGTTGATATTAAAGTTACACTGATTGATGAAAACCACTTGGATCCATGTTCTTTTTGTAAATACTCTTAGTGCCATAAAACTAACTATTTTATTTGAAATTATTTCTACTGAAGCCTTAGTTACTGTAAAATAGTGTGGGGGAAATTGAGCACAACCAATGACTGAGCCCAACCTACAATTATCAGACACATTTCGAGAGGATAATTTTATGTATAGGCCTAAACTAAAAATGTGTCTCCGAACTGCATGCGCACGTGCTTCTACTCAGCAAGACGTATTAATCAGTTCACTCACTCCATTCTTAACATGAATCAGCAGAGAGAGAGAGAGAGAGAGAGAGAGAGAGAGAGAGAGAGCTAAACGTGAGTAAGCAACTTTTCCGTCACTATATTTCAGACCAGTCAACCGAGAACAAGTTGTTTCCCTAAGGCGAAAAAGGTGGCCCAGCTCCAAGATTTTTATTTATGGTTGTTAGCTACATGTTAGCTCGTTGTTCAATCGACAAAACTAAATACATCATACAGAAATGTTTCCCTGAACTAACGTTAGCGTTAACTGTCGCTGTAACCGTCGACGACAGACTTTGAACACGGCGAGACGTGACGTTATTAATTAAGCTAATTGTTAACTCACAGCCTTATCCGTTTGTTTTGATCGTAACCGAGATTAAAGCGGACTCAACCCGTTAAAAAACCTGATACTTGCTGAGCAGACAGTCCCAAGTGTAGCCTACTCTGGATTATTAGACTAGGTCATAACAATAAATCCCCACTTTTAGAACCGTCATTGTTCCTAGGCTTCTTCATTATCAACAGGTCCAAAGCAACAGGTAGGTCTACCGTCTAGCTACAGTAGTAAGTTACTCACTATATTGCCTATCTACAATTTCTATTTTATTTATTTTTATTGACTAAATGCAATATAAAAGTAAACAGCATTAGCACTCAGAACAAATAATTCATTCAGAAAAATATGTGATGTGACAAAGTGAGGATATTAAGGACAAATTACATAAAATAAATAAAACAACAACATGTATACAGGACCACAACTAAAATCATATTCAGGCAGAGGATTTGGGGTAAAGCACTATCCAAAAGCTTGATACTTTTTGTTGTTTAACAAACTGAGTGACTTAAGTTTAGAATTCAGTTCTATGAGAAAACTTAAGCAATTAGGTTATTAATTTAAAAACAAATCTTTGAATAAAACATTTGGTATATGGGATAATGGAATTAATCAGATAAGAGCACCATTATCTGGATCATTATAGAAACAGATGATATTTCTAAGGTCAAAAGAGTAGACCATAGAGTTGGTGGACTCAAAAAGGTAAACCTCCAAATTATTTTGGATATTTCACAATCAAATATCATTTACAAAATGTACAGGAAGTGCTAATCTTGGAAGATTTAGCAATAAGATAGTTAGCAGGGTATCATTTTGCTTACCATGACATTACCATAGTCCTTGGTCTGATATAAATCTTAAATAAAATAGACACAGGTTTAAAATAAATCACATTTTATAATGAAATGGTCTCATACTCTAGCTGAATTATTTTTAGGAGCTCATACTTTACATAAACATTTCTGCTCTCTCGTCCCTGACTGGTGCAGATGGATGGTGAAGCAGGCCCAGTGTGTGGAGGCAGCCAGAGAGAGAAGAAAAGGTCATGCAAAGACTTAATGATGGAGGTGGAGGAGCTGGAGGAACCAGATTCGGATTTTGAGGAATGTATCACCAAGAAGCTTTACAAGGTGGACTCTGGGTCTGTACTGGAAGTTAGTGTTAGAGAAATTAGGTTTTTCAAATTATTTTTTATCTGCAGCAGTTGTGATTATGGATGTGACAAATAATACACATAATATATTCTGATATACATGTAGTCTCTTGGCGTATGCTATGGAGTCATTGCAATCAATACGTTCTGATAGCTGTGATAGCTTATTATTCACGTTTTACAGGAACCAGAAGGTTTACTCAACAAGAAAAGGAAACACTCGGGTAAGGTGCTTTTAAGGTAACTGTGTGCGTTTATCATGCCTCAGCTGTGTAGATGGTGTCAGAGAAATTTTCTCCTAAAAACTAAAGAGTCATTGGTGTAATGAATCAGGTTTCTTTACTCATGCAGCATGGAGAGAAGATCAAGAATGATCTCTGAAGTTCTTTCAGCTTCCCTTGCCTTATTTACAGTATTATCAAGTTAACCAAAGGACAACCTCACCTCACCTGACCTCATGACAAAGGTTAATTCAGTCAGGCTTTTACGACATGCAGTACCTGAGGCCTTCCTGAGAATCAAGGTCATGTCAATGTACCTAGACAATAGCCATTTGCTGTTTAAAAGCTGTAGCCATCCCACAGGACAAAAACTCTTATCCTTCTATCCATCCCTCAGGACAATGACCCTTTGATTTTTGGTCTTTCAGTTGATTGTCAGCACACTTTAACAAAATCAATTCATTAAGTGCTAAAATCTAAAATGCTATTTCCCACAATAGCTAAAGATGTTTTTATATTTTAACTCACAAATCCATCATGGCTGGATTATAGTAAATCTCAGTGGTAAATAGTGAGCAAATTGTATCTAAAAATGCCATGGCTGTTTATATGATGACCATAGTACAATCCTAATACATATTAATACTAAATACATCACATTGCAGGTAAAAGTGAAGCTGAGCCTGAACTCAATGGAGCAGAGTCCTCTGTCTTCCTCCCTGCTTATCCAGTCTGTGTGTCACGAGACAGATGGGAAGAAAGAGAAGTAGAAGAGGTGAGAGAACAGATGAGATTAAATACATTTTACGCTGTCGGATTAAGTTTGTTGATTGGTGTTAAGAGTCTAAAAACGCCCAGATAGTTCAGTTGGTAGAGTGGGCGGCCCAGGTTTGACTCCGACCCATGCCTCTTAGCTGCTTGTCATTCCCACTCTCTCCCCCTTTTCATGTCTTTTGCTGTCAAAAATAAAGGCTGAAAATTCCCCAAAATAATCTTTAAAAAAAGATTGTAAGAACTCATTTAAACTACCGATGTCATTTTATCCATTCTATTTTTCATGATAAACTCTCTTCCAGGGTGTCCAAGACAAGTTTTTGCATTCATATTGCACAGCAGAGGGCAGCATTGATCAGGTAATAATCTTATATAGTGCTCAGTTTACTGCTATTTTCACTACTACTCATCATCATTTTTCTACCTTTTTGTTTCTCCCAGGCAAGTCCAAGTTCCATGTTAGAGTACTGGGTGTTTCCAGATAACCAGCACAGCATGGCAGACTGTCCCATTACCAGGACTATCACCTCTTCTGCTTCTCCAGTAACTCACAGGCCTTGTCCATTCATACCTGTTCCTAGTTCAGTGGTAGCCGTTGATTCTACAGTGTGCTCTGTAGTTAATCCCATGATGTCTAGCCCCATGACTGACATGTGTAGTCCCATTAGTTCTATGTGCAGTCCCGTCAGTTCAGCCTTGGACACTCTCAGTTCCACATCCACGAGTCCTGGCTGCGCTGATCAGGATCCTGTCAGTGCTGCAGCTCACCTACACCTGTTGGGAGAATCTTTGTCCCTGATTGGACACCATCTTCAGGAGACCAATGTAAGTAGATTCAGTGTAGAAAAAAAGATTTTCATTAATTTAAGAGATTATATTCTGCCTAGTTAAACATTTATGGATAAAACCCAAAGGGAGCGTTGAACCTTTTTTGGTCACATTTATGCTTTAAGGAGGAAAAGGGGTTTGTTTAAATGTAACATTGTGTATGGTACTAAAGGAGGTAAATATAGTCAAAGCTATAATGTCTTACACAATTTTGAAAATGAACACTTATTTGTACTTAAACAGTATTTTAGGAAGAGTTGATTTATCCCAGTATCCTTGCACTATGCTCCATATTTAAATAATTTTTTTTTAACTCTTCGTTCACTCATACATCTATATTGTTCTGTTTAGAGTATGTATATATTGTGTATATATTAGTGTGTGTATATTTTTGTTTGGTTGTTTTGTGTGTAAGCACAGTGAGTAACGATGCTCCAAAGAAAAATTCCTAGTATGTGTCCTCATACCTGGCAATAAAGCTGATTCTAATTCTGAAATACAGTATTAGATATTGCAGTCCTAGAATTCAAGTTTTGACACAAACATGATCCTTTAGTTTTTAATTAATTAATCTGCCCACACACTAACTGACAACAGGATCAAGAAGGACAGGTTACCTTGAGTGCCAAGAGAACATAAAGCCTATTTACTGCATTAAGAGATGATAAGTGACTTTGTTTATCTCTCTGCAGAAAATGGTGAGTATGTCGAGTAGCTTGTCTCTGCTCTTGGACTCTCTGCTGTGTGCTCTGGCTCCACTAATCTGCCTCACTACACAGATACCAGAGCTGAGGAGCTGCACTCAACACACACTGGTGAGAGATGCAGCCACTTATCAGCGCATACAAACCACATACTACACATACACTCTATTTATGTGTGCACTTTCATGCAAATGAGTGAAATTATTGTTCTGCCAGTTACATGCATAAGAAGGAAACATATGTTTTTTGTTCTCTTTTAAGGCCTCCACTCTGGGAAACATTGCCTATGTAATGCCCGGGTTGTGAGTGATGATGAAGACCACACTAGCAGCACACAGCATGTTCTAATGTGTTGAAAGACATTCTAGGTTAGTTTATACTTGAAAAATACATCTAAAATCGGTTTTGTTATAAAAGAATAATTGTTTGCACTAAAAAATCTTTTAACACAAACAAGTTTACTTCAATATGTTAGGTTACTTTCTTGTATTTGTTGGTCAATTAAAAGATGTGTGTAAAGATAGAATTATGTAACTTCTTTTTACTGACCAGGTATCTTCTGTCTGTGTATTTTTCTTATTACAACATAGTCTTTTACTTATGGAGCCCTGAAGGTCACATGCACGCTTTACTAAAGAGCACACACGCTTGGTTTATACTCAAATTTAAAAGTTGGAGAAATCCTTTAAAGGAATTTAACTGAATCTTTTGGCCCCTTTGATGATAAATGTGACTGCATATAACCAGGGGACTCAGAGGCTCACAGTTTATGGGATATGTGCATCCAACCTAGCCTGAAAATCCAGAACCGAATCTAAAAGATTAAGGGTCTGGCATTGAGTAATTAAAGTCGCCCATCTTGAGGGGCGGCACCAAGCGTGCATTTGAAAATCTCACTGCAAGCAATTGGATAACAATACGACCAATTACACAACAACAACACACAGGGTGACGTATCCAGAGCCCCATATTCCTAGCTACTAGTGGAGCTAACTGGTAGATTAAACTGTCATCATCTGTTTAGCTCGCCTGTGGCCCACGTATATCAGATACACCGATGTGATTGGGGCAGCTCGGCTACAAGGGTATAGTTAATGAGCAGCATTAACCGATGCCAGACTAACTCGTTGAGCAACTTCATATTGTGCCTCGCCGTTGTCTATTAATTCCTGATTATGGACACATCGTCGGGCGTTGAGCCTCCCGTAATCGCTAATATAATAAAAGGAATTTTATATATGTAGATAATAGAAATCTCACAGTCTCTACAAAATTGAAGCTTGAGGATTCTAGGTTTTAACACATGTAGTAGGATTAAACCTCAAAGTAACGTTAGCCTACTATTTTGGGAATTACATAACACAACCAGAGGAAAGTTCCTTGTTGACTTACTACATCCTCACTTCTGTCTGTGACATGCCCTTAGTCATGACAACTGCAGCCTCTCAAAAATGTACAGGGGCATATTTTACCAGTTATTAACCTTGACTCTAAATAGAATAGAATGCCTTTATTGTCATTATACACAAGTACACGGTACCTGTGCAATGAAATTGGAGCAATCCCTTTTTCAGTGTTGACAAATAACAATAACATAAAGATAACAATATAAAAAATATAAAGTGTAGGTAGTGCAGAGAAAGAAGAGGCGGGGGGCTGGTGCACAGTCCTGAGTCCGGAGAGCAACTGTATACATATAAACACTGAAAGACAGCTTTTTTGACAGTAAAACATGAGTTTTGACACTTCATGGGTGTGGTAGATAATGATTCACATGTGCCCTGGGACACACCTCTGACACATCATGGATTCAAAGAAACCTGTTGTGCACAAAAAAAATAAACTTACGAGTGCGTTCATGTGTTCAAAATTGGGAGTGGCGAGACAAATTCCTTCCTGCGACTGCGAATTTCAACTGCGTCAGCAGCTTGTCGTGAGATTGACTGCAGTCGACTTGCCATGTATTGAAGTTGTCTGGATGAGCGACCTAATTCAGTGACTACTGAACAAACAGCACACAGAGAAGACAATACATGAAAACAGCTTAAAAGTCCTCACACGACTGAGTAAGTATGTTTGTTATTGTTTGAATCATATGTCTGTTTACTAAACTATGTAATGTACTAGTTATCTGAATATTTCAGAATCAGCTTTATTGGCCAGGTGTGAAGACACATACGAGGAATTTTTCTTTGGAGCATGGTTGCTCACAATGTGCTTACACATACAAAAACAATATACACACTAATACATACTCGAAACAGAAACAATATAGAGGCATGAGTGCAATGAAGAGTCCAATAACATTATTTAAATGGAGAACATAAATAAAGATAAATAGTATTATGTTATTATATTACAGTATGAACAGTTATGAAATAGGAAATGAGAATGATGAATAAATAAATGATAAGTGAGATATGAGAATGGGAATGATGAGTAAATAATAAATAAGTGAGATATGGGAATGATGAATAATACTAAATAAGTGGAATATTAGTGGAACCAGTAAACAGGTGCTGTTTGGAGACAGTGTTACTGGGTTATTGACCAGAATTGAACCTGACACTGAGGGTCAGTAGTCAGCTGTTCATCAGAGAGATGGCTTGTGGCAGTGGGAGTTTAACTGAAGCACCAAATTGTAGATCATACAAATGGTTGTTGGTGTTAAGTGTTGTAATGTCTGTCTAGCTGTACCCTTAGTATTAGTTTAATGCCAAATTTAAATATTCATTTAGTACTAAATGTGTACAGTCTGTATTAAATACTGTACTGTGTGGTGTTATATGTTTAATCTTAATTGTTGTGTGCATTTGTACGAAGATATGTTTTATGCATTTTTGCATATCAGTCTATAAATAAAAGTCTAAGTTGAATGTAGTTGAACAGGACTGGTAAGGTGTGGCATATCATGCACACTAAAAGAAACGGAATGCAGTCAGAAAAGGAAGAAACGTTTCAGTGGAATTAAATCTTCAGATAAGAGCACAGCAATTATCTTATTTATCTTATTAAATATATATATCTATCTTATTATCTTGTTAACTCATGCAGGTGAGAGGATGGCGTGAAATATATAGGAGAGTAAAGTAATGCTCAGTAGAAAGTAAATACGAAGACATATTACTTTCAACTATTGGACACAAACATTTGGAATCATGCTTGTCACAGATGAAATGCATCAAAAGTCATTGGTCTGTTTTTAGAAGTGACTCATCCTGTCCACATATCCGTTTCCGCAAACTCCTACCCAACCTGTCCAGGTCTGTTTTTCCAGTTTTATTTACATGTGTTTGTATCTTCTAACATTCAACCCAATGTATTAACATTCTCATAACTCACTTTTGCTTTTGGTATGTTGGTGTAGCTTCCTACCGAAATAGAACCAGTAATCTTTGGTACTGAATTACATCCAGATAGTACATTTGATTCCTTCCTCTTCTTTTCTTTCATTCCAGCCATGAATGAACACTTAAGAGGAAGTTACTACGGGTCCTCTCCCCCAGAACTGAGACTTGTTCTTTTGGGAAACATTGGATGTGGAAAGACGTCTTCAGCAGACACTATCCTGGGCCAGCTGTCCCCCGTCTCTCCCAGTGCCTCCAGGAGCTGCCAGCTGCGACGGGGCATCTCTGAGAGCAGGAGTGTGACTGTGGTGGAGGCGCCGAGATGGTACTGGGACGGCGGCAAGATGGAGGACAGTGTCAGGAAGGAGACAGAGAGAGCGATGACACTGGTAGCACCAGGCCCACATGCTGTTTTGCTGTTGGTGCCAGTTAACCAATTCACAGAGGTTGGTTGCCGTCTCTCTATTTGCCTTTCTACTTGTACTTCTACTTGCTTTGGCCATTTTTTCTGATTGAATCATGCTTTCATCAATGACTAGTTTTAAAAGTCAAAGACATGCCTTTGATTTATGTTCCTGTGTTTAGTAATAATAATCTAATATATACAACATAAATTCATATTTGTAGTACAAGGAACAATATGTTTGTATACAATGTGCATCATGTTTAACCATGTCTTTATAATAAATAATTTTAATAACTTATATAGCACCTTTAAAAAAAAAAACCAAGGACACTACAAAATTACTGTTGCTAAGCTAAAGAAGGTTGTAGGCTGTGGTGAACAGGTGGTGTTTCAAGAGTTTTTTTTGGATGGAGGAAGTTGGAGAGCTACTGTGGGGCCAGGGCATTCTAGGTAAGAAGGAGGATTTTATTTGTGATGCAGGACTTAATTGAGTGCCAGTGAAGTTGGATGGGGGTTGGGGTGATATGCTGCCAGTTCTTGGTGTGGGTGAGGACTCTGGCGGCAGAGTTTTGGACATACTGGAGCCTGTCTATGGTTTTGCTGGGGACCCCAGACAGGTCTCAGTTGCTATAGTCCAAACAGGGGTTTTGAAAGCACAGACGAGGGTTTCTGCCACGGAGTCAGAGAGTGATTGCCGGAGTCTGGAGATGTTTTTGAGATGACAAAAGGCTGAATTGGTGATGGATTTGATGCAAGTATGGGAAGTGAGGGTGAAGTTCAAGATTACACCAATGCTGCGGACCTCCGAGGATGGGCAGATGGCGCACCCATCAACATGCAGGATGAGAGATCTCCAGGCTTCTGCAGCAGCGCCTTGGGGGACACAACCAAGAGCTCTGTTTTTATTGCTGTTCAGTTTGAGTAGGTTGGTTGACATGCAGGCTTTGATGTCATGCAGACAGACCGATATCCTTTTTTTCCCCTGGTGTTAACAGATGGAGAGTCATGTGCCTGCAGAGCTGGAGGAAGCTTTTGGGGACGAGGTGCTGGATCACACCCTGGTCCTGCTGACCTGTGGGGACTACTTGATGGGAAGAACAGTGGAGGTATTAGAGTTGTAAATTAGATACAAATGTCAAGTCCTCTTAATTTTTGTGTTATTAAAATCTTGTATACACATTGATACCCTGCAATTCAAATTTAATTTTTAACTGGGTTGGCCAGTCTTGTGACACACTGAGGGAGGAATTAAAGTAATCTGTTAGGTCAAGTTATGTAAACAAATTCAAACAACAATATATTATTTATTATATATACTTTGAAAAATGGAAACTGTTGCATTCTCCTTCAGACATCTTTATACTATTTCCTCACAATACATTGTGTCCAATTTGGGTTAATCAGCTGCTGTTTATAGCAGGAGAAAGGCAACCCATTGCAAATGTAAACTGTTTCCCACAGGAATACCTGCAGAAAGAACACCCAGGCCTGAGGCAGATAATTGAGCGCTGTCGGGGGAGGTACCATGTCTTCAATAACCGTAAGCGTCAGGACAGGGAGCAGGTCTGTGAGCTGCTGGAGAAGGTGAGATGTCGGTGTAGAGAACGATTAACGGCATCAAGACTAGAGATTGCACACACATTTTGCAGTGGTGTTGTTAACAGCTTTTCTGTTTTCATGCTGATTATGGTGGTAATTTCACAATTAAGTCTGTATGGGTGTATACTTAAAAACTAGAATAAAGAGGTACAGCAGATTTTCTGATTTCTGTTGAGCACTTTTTAAGATCTTCAAGAAGTAAAATTATGTTTTATTGCAAATGGCAAGTGGTAGAGCTCTTTGTTTTAACTGCTTTTTCTCAAAAGATTATTGAGCATGCATGTTTTTCTCAGCAAGGCCTGTTTCACACTCCCTATCACACCCAGTTGTAGTCGGACAGGTATTAATAATTAGGCAATTGGGAATTGATTTCACAATGAAGATTAACTGCAGGACTTATAAAGTGTGATGCTGTAATTGTAAATGTGAGTATGGGCGAAGTTTACTAAATATATTGTTTGTATATTTATTTATGTAACAGGTGGACAACATGGTAAAGGAAAACGGGGAATACTATATGAAAACAGCTCAGGAGAGAGAGCTGGAGAAGCGAGTGAAAGACAGAAAGAGAGAACTTCTGGAAAGTTACAGAGCTCAAAAAGAGGAGAGAAAAGAGACTGTTGCTTCAACACACATCCATAGCACAGAAATACCCAGGGGTATCGATAGAGAGGAGAAGAGTGCTGCCTTGGAGAGAAGGAGGAGAGAACGAAGAGATGAGATTGAGGGAAGTGTGAGCAAAAGATCTAACAGGCTTCATTCAACGCCAGCACCAGAGCAAGAGTACTATTCAGAGACGTATTATGACAGTCAGTTGAACAAGACGCCCAGTTTCAGATTAAATGCAGGTAAATGTATGCATTTTTATACCCAAAGTTGTTTTACATCACAATATCACGTAGAAAATGAATGTGAGCATTAAACATGACTTATAGTTACTGTTTTTCCTCTGTAGATGGCGCTATACTCTCACAAATGTCTGAAGTTGAATCAACTCCAAGAGTGGTCAATACTTGTGAGTCCCAGGAACACTCTAGTATTATGTCACTAAAAAGTGTTCCTATGTAAGATGTTTGAAAATAATTGCTATTTTTAAATTTTCCATATTAAACTCCACATTTCCCCTGATTGTTTTCAGTTCACCAAAGAATGAACAGCTTTGAAGAGAGATCCCCTGAGGCATCTCTGATCTCCTCTCCTCATTCGCCAGTCTTCCTCTCTTCCCCCTCCTCACCAACCTTCACCTCCTCTGCCTCCTCATTTCCTTCATCCTCCTCATTTACCTCATCCTCCTCTCCCTCCTCATCCTCCTTATCTTTTTTATCATCTCCCGAGCTGCGTCTGGTGCTGCTCGGGCGATCAGGAGCAGGGAAGAGTGCAGCTGGTAACATCATACTGGGGCAGGAGGAGTTTGAGTCACGCCCGGACAGTCTCACTGCGATCACTCAGGAATGTGAGAAAAAGAAAGCACTGGTTGACGGAAGACGGGTAAGTTATTAAGATGTTATTTGTTTTCATTTTTCTTTCACTGATGTGTTATTGACAACCCCCCCCCCAATTATAATCTTTGACAATCTTGTCTTGTTTTCCATCATAAAACAATTCAATCATGCGGCTTTCCCAAGAATCAACTTTTCTTATTGCTTCTTTTTTCTCCTTTCTCACCTGCAGGTGGCGGTGGTGGATACCCCAGACTGGTTCTGTTCAGAACAAACTCCAGATGAGGTGCGAGCTCAGATCTCCTCCTGTGTTGCTTTATCCAGTCCCGGTCCACACGCCTTCCTCCTGTGCGTCCCTTTAGACCAGCCTGCAAAGACCGAGCTGCAGGCTCTCAGGGTCCTCGAGGCTGTTTTTGGCCCAGAAGCGGTCCAGAGACACACTCTGCTCCTCTTTACTTACGCAGATAGACTGAAGAAGAGTGGGAAGGCAGGAAATTGCAGTGTGGAGGAATACATTGCTAGTCAGCGGGCGGATTTGGTAAAGCTTGTGGAGAAATGCGGCGACAGGTTTCATGTGATGGAGATGGAAGGAGGTGGAAGGGACAGAAGAAATGTGGCACAGCTGCTAGAGAAGGTGGAGCAGACAGTGAAGGAAGGTGGAGGACAATGCTATTCCCATCCTGCTTTTCAGGAAGCGGAGAACCGAGTGAGGAAGAGACAGTTGGAGATAGCAAGGGAGAGAAGGGGGGAGGAACTTGAGCAAGAAAGACTGGTCGACAGACAGCTCAGCTCTGAAAGGCGGGTACTTTATCCCTACATGCAGCCTCTGGCTGAGGCAGAAGAGGAAGTAACAGAGGATGAGATTGAAAAAACTAGGGATGAGGCAGAGATGAGTGTGAGGACAATGAATATTGACAGCCTTCCTCCCATTACGCATTCCACCATGTCTCCTTCACTTCTCCGTTCCATTATGGAGAAAATGGAGTCAAGTGCAAAGATGTTACCTCAACTCCTGGGAGATAGCTCTGTGTGGGTCGGTGAGGGAGCAAAGAAAGTGAAAGATAGTCCGGTTTGGGAGACAGTCAGCAGCAAGGCACAAAATGTCCAGAAGATGGTGGTTGATAGTTCTGTATGGGAGAAGGTTGGAGCTAATGTTGGACATGTGTCCAAACTAGTAGGAGATAGAGTTCCCAAGGAAATGGTGGACGGTTCTGCATGGGTGGGATCCAGAGCAAAGTCAGCAGCAGCTAGTCCTATGTGGGAAAAAGTAGGATCTAAGGCAAAAACTGGAGCTAAACTGATGGCTGATGGCTCTGTGCAAATTGGAGCTGGAATTTTTACAGGTGCAAAGATGGTGTCGCAAAGTCCTGTGTGGGGCAAGGTTGGTTCTGGGGCCAAAGCAGGTGCCAAAATGGTGGCAGAGAGCTCAGTGTGGGAAAAAATTGTGACTACTGCTAAACAGGTGCCCAAGGTAGTCATAGGGGGCGCATTGCTGGGTCTGGTGCTCGGTGTGATTTTAGGGGGTGTGATTGGCGGAGCGGTCGGGGTAGCTGCTGGGTCTGCGGTAACTGAGGTGGGCAGACGGAAAATTAGCAACAAAAACAAATTAGAAAAGACAGATAATGTGGAGAGAACAGTGAATGGCAGCATAGACTCTCTGGTAAAACAAGGAGAGAAAGTATTCAAAATTGAATGAAAGGCTGAATAGATCATGTATATAAAATGCTAAAATATTTAGTTGTGAATAAGTTAGATAAGAGTGTATAATTAAACAGTGGCAAATATGTATTTTAAATGTATTGCAGCAGATGGATGATCTTTAAAACACAGATGCTTTTCTATTAGTATTTCTTTCTTTGTTTCTTTATATACTAATGGACCACAAGTCAAAGGATTCATTTTAAAATACTTCTGTCAAATTGTATGAAGTTTTTTATGATGTTTTTTAAAAAGGTGAACATCGCTCACACTCAATTATGTTTTCACAATATATATAATTTTGACAAAATAAACTGCTAAACTTGGCTAAATTGATTTTGTTAATGCACAAGAAAAGTATTTAGGTGATTCTTTACTGTTTGCAAGATATGTCCAATTCTCAAGTATAAATGCAATTATTTTGAATGATGATTTATTTCATGTCCATCTCTATAAGTTATAAATTCAACATGAATTTAAAGTTATGTAAGTCATTTAACAAGTTATATTCTAGATACAGTATATGGGTCACTTATCATTTTCACTGTGCTACTAGTACTACTAATACATAATTAAAAACTATTATATAATGATTGGGTCTTTGTCTGTTTTTAGTGTCACAATGCAAATATGATGGAAAGTTTTATCATGAATCTTTTTAAATATTTTTCACAATTTCACTCTTCTACACTGACTTTATTTTTGCATTTACTAAACCTCCTAACTTTCTTAACCTTGGCATTAAAAAGCTGTATTCTTGTTATCGGCATGCTAAAGCTGCTTTTGGACCAAGAACCTTCTAGCATGTCCAATCTTCACATGGGACATGCAGGTTTAGTCTGTAATGACATGTGGGTGTAGCAAGAGGGGCAGAGGCAAGGACTTTATCTCTAAGTCCCAGACTGGCCACCATCACCCTGCTTGGCCTCCTGTATCAAAAGAAGGAGAGAAGGTTAACACCCCAGCAGTCCCAATTAATATTATAAAGTTTTTTTCTTGACCTATATGACATTGCAATATTTAGTCCTAAAAACCAAACACACAAGCTTGCACTTTACTTTAAAAGCTGAACAGGTAAATTCAGGCAGAAGCTCTGATGTTTAGTTGATTTCGAAAAAGTATCTAATATTTTCACGTTGAATTAATAGTTTACTAATCTTGCATTGCCAGACCTTACCTTGTGGAGTAAGGTCTGGCTACACAAAAATGCTCTGGGTTGTTAGCATTTCTTTAAACCAAAGGGCTATTTCACAAAGCCTAGATAGTGGGTTAAGCTGGGATTTCCCAGTTATCCTGGCTCAAATGAGCCTTGACTCAGTATCACAAAAGCAGAAGCACCTAAATTACCATGGAGATTAATAGCCTTCTCCTGACCAGGCTAACAGCCAGGATTTATTGATCTTGGGGCCTTTTCTGTTCACTCAGTGGTTTTACAACAGTTAAGTTAAGCACTGTTATTATTTAAAGTTGCAACCATTATTTTTTAGAATTATTCATGTGACATGTCATTGTTACTTTTTTTGCTGAATGAAAACTTCTGAATTTGCAAATGTGTTTCAAATAAAGTCTGTTACTAAGGGTAATACATAAAATGCCGTACATGTGTGTTTCTGTAGTGGACCAATGCACCTTAAATTATTTTAGTTGATTAATTTTTTTTAAATTCTTTAACAATAAAGGATCATGTTTGTTCCTCTTCCATGTGCATTATATTTGGCATTCTTAGCACACAATTTGTGTTGTCCAGTAAACTGGGACTATAATTTGGAAGGATTATACAATTTTGAAAACATATCCCAATTGTATAATCCTCCCAAATTATAGTTTTAGTTCACTGAACCAATATATATAGTGTAGATTACTGTACATGACTACTGTACATTTATGTAACAACAGGGAAAGGACAACTCAATGGTTTTTTACCTTATATTTAGCTTGGGGGAATTTATCACTTAATTTTCTGGCATTTTCTTTCCTGGTTCTTTTGAAACACGTTCCTCAATCACAGCCCAAGGAAGCAATATCAGACTCATATTCTAACTAGATTCTGAGTATGACCACGTCAGGCTAGTGAATAGGCCTTTTTCACAGAAGAAATTTTGAATTGTCACAGAAGGAAAGGTCCAAACATATACAATACAAATACAATTAATGGTGGCTCAATTTCATTAAGCTGCTTCTGTTTCAGGGTTGTCCACGCTGGCTCACTGGGGACACTTAAATAGAACAAAGACATTGTTATAGCAGCTATAATTCATATTTCTCTCATAATAATAATGTATTAAATGACAATATGTGAAATGGTTCGCTTGTAGTGATGAACTTTTAGAGAATTATTATCTGAATCTGCAGCTCCCTTCAGCTTTACGGAACTTTATATCAAGTTTAACTCATTCATCTCATCGTTTTGGTTCCCTATCATTGCTCTCATAAAGCCATTTTCAGCTGCAGCCGGCAGCTTTTGTCAGTAAAAATAAAAAAACTCTATAAACTCACTGTACACTACCTGCTCAGCACCAAACAGAAGACAGGCATAGCAACTAGCTTCAGAAGTTGGTGGAGACTGCAAACATAGAGTGAATATTGGATTTAGATTCACTAGGTGATCAGAAATACAACCCAAAATGAATGATAATGTTGCTCCGTAACTGCTAGATGTGTAAGGATGTGTTTGCCAACAAGTTCACCATATCAAGTAAAGGGTTGTGATATGCATTTATCTTTAATAATTATAATCTTTCATATATTACTTGTGTTGCTACAAAAAACCTGGCTAGAACTTTAGTATGTGCAATTGCAGAATACTGCAGTACCCCCTTAATATGTGTGTGACCCCTGCCTCAGTCTGTAATCCTCTCTGTGGTTTTTTAACGAAGCAGGAGGGGACAGATCAGCCTGGCACAGCAGAGCGGGCAGAGTCAACCATAGCAGCGTTGTGAAAGCAACTCTTCCTGTCTAATGTGGTCCCGAGACCGTGTGTAGGGCTTCCCAGAGCATCCTGGTGGTTGTATTCTTTTTTTGTTTTTCCCCTCTCCCTTTCTCACGTGCAGTGGTTGCCACCCCATATGTCCAAACACCCATCACTCAAACACACACACACACACGCACGCACACACACACACACACACCACATGTCCTCCAGGAAACTCATTGACCGTCAATGAGACAGCACGAACTGTAAGCGTTCATGGCCACTTGATAGAGCCGAGCACGCAGGCAGAGAGAAAACAGCACTATTGCACAGCTGCAATTTACCCCCAACTTCCCACTTATGCAACACCCCACCACCATGCTGAACCCCATCTCTAACCGCATTCCACATCCACCCTGACCTTCCTCATCCAAGCGCACAGCTACAATTGTTGCTGTTACATAAATCTTTTGCCTCTTGATTGCTTGCACACACATACAGAATGCATGCTAAAACATGCAGTGGTGGAATTTAACTAAGTGCATTTACTCACGTAGGCCTATTGTACTTATCTACAATTTTGAGGTATGTACTTTATACTACTTTTTATGCCATTACATTTATTTGACATTAGTTACTTGTAACTGCAGATTCAGATTATTAATTTAAAAATACAAATTAATACATTATTATTAGATTATTCTTAGATTATTAAGATATTCTACAGTATATACAAAAATAATTTGTAAGCAAGTCAGTCAGTAATTTCAATTAGCGCCACCTTCATCAACTGCAACATTAGTGGTGTACACATTAATGAATACAATTATATATATTTGACACAGAATCATTAAAATTGAAAATTGTTTGGAAAAGGGCTGGTACTTTCAATAAAAATGTACACATGTATTATATGTTTACACACACCTAAACCACTATCTGTAAGTAGCTCCGCACCGGATGGCGATTGGTTTGGTTAAATGGTAGTTCAGACACAAACACATTAGGCTCCTCGAAACCTGACAAGATGGATCGTTGGCACAATCTCGTGATATCGCGAGAATCCAGCTGCCGTGCAAGGTAAGTATGGCTTCCTTGTTAAAAATAACAATTATTCATCTGTCAGTCTGGTGAACTACAAAACCGATGGAGTTTGGCTTTCACTATTCTGCCCATACCTGTCTAAGGTAACAAGTTGTTGTGTTAATCTATGTAGTTAATCATGTAGACTTCTCTAAACTTGTTATTATTTAAAATAAGCATTGACATTGTTGGCTTAACCAACAAGCATTGGAAAAATACCTCTAACATCTGATGGTTACTATGATCATCTCACAGTGAGAACACTCTGAAGATACACAAATGTTCCTTAAACATTTGACAAACACAGCAAAACATTTGGATGTGTTGAGAAATAGTGCTGACTAAGAGCAGTGGAGCGCAATAAGAGGATGTCAAATAAGGAACAGCAAACTAAAACACACTTTATTTCTGTCCGGTACAAGTATGTCACAATGTCAGGGTGGGACCATCGGCCCTGCTTCTCTTAAAAACGGCAACATTAATTCATGAATGCATTACATGCTCTTCTTTGCAGGCTCAATAGAGTTTTGCATAATTTGTCGTTGTGGATCCACATTGTTTGACATTGGAACATTTGGACCTTGCTTGGATATAAAACATATTCAAGTCTGTTTTAATGTTCTGTGGTGTTTGCATGCCTCACTACTTTCCCCATAGCACAATTTAGTCTTTTCCTAAAACACAGAGCCTTACCCTCACATCTCTGCAAAAAACAGAGCTAGTCAAAACTATAAAAAGTCTCCAAAATTCTATTTCACTACTTGAGAGATTAAGAGAGAATCATGCTGGCTCCACTTCTGGAATCTGTCAGTAATTGTGTGTCCTGTCTGTCAGTGTGACATTTACACCTCTTTGTTTTCTGTCTTTTGGTGTCACCGCTCATCATTTGTGGCTGCCACCATCCGTATCTGACTTTTGACCTTTCCCAGAATGCCATGTGTCACCAAAGAGGTCTTAGCCCCAAAGCTTTCCTCACTGTCTGTATCACCATAGCAACTGGATGTTGCTGGGGAGTTAGCCAGAGCAATGAGTGAGTCAGTTGAGTCTCTGTGGACTGTGGTGGGACATGCTGAGGATGGCGGGGTAGCGTGGGAAGGAGGAGTGTTGCACTGAAAAATACGGTTTTGTTTATTACTTTCCAACCCAGTGGTGCTGCTCTCGTCCTCAGCTGAGTCCCTGTTCTTGTCCTGTGCCTGGTCATTGAGCAGAGTGACCAAGAAGTTGATGTACTTTACAGCCAGACGGAGGATTTCATTCTTGCTGAGCTTCTTGTCGTGTGGGTGTGTGGGAATGAGTTTTCTCAGCTCAGAGAAAGCCCCGTTTACGTTCTGCTGTCGCCAGCGCTCACGGCTGTTGGTGAAGACACGGCGAGCAAGTTTCTGAGGAGGGCCTGTTAGACACACATAATCACTGTCTGAGTGTGCAGGGCCTTAAAGGACATAAAAGAAGTTAATGTATATTATTGTTGTCAACAAATACCATAAAAACAACAACAATGGAATGATCCTACTATCGTAATGTGTTGTGTACCCAATGCCTGATATGTCTTATGCCAAAATGTTCACATGTTCAAAAACTATTAAAACAACATTGTTGCACTGGAACACCTTCAGTCATTACAGTGAACATCTGCACTTAAGTTGATTTTGAGTAAATACTGCCTTGCTGCTGTAAATACTCACTAGAGCACCAGGTGTTTTAATTCACCGCTGAAAATAGTCCTACAACAATGCACTATACTCCTGTTTGAATAACATTTACTTATAAAATACAGTGCCCTGCTATTTTAGGGAATTATTTAAAAAAATATATATAAATATGTATCTATGACCCATTTTTAAAACATTTATGTCTTCAGTAAGAACAACTGTGCATGGGGCTGAAAGCCACACACAAGTTAAGGTAGTAGAAAAGTATTGAGAGATGGACTGACACATCATTGCTGTGTTTTTTTCCATAGAACTTGCTGAGCATAAGGAAAATACAGATTATCTGCAACCTTATTATTTTTTGTAAATATCATCAAACATTCAATATTAACCTTCTCCAGAATCAGTGCAGCATTTCCAGTACAATTTCAAACATGCAAACATTCACATACAGTAATTATAGCTGTATCAATATTGATGTCTCATTCTTTATTTGGTCACACAGAAACTCACAATCATTGATCTCTGCCTCAAAGTGCGACGAGGTTCTTCTCTTGATCCGGCTGTTGTTGATGACACCGTAGTTTCCGCCTGAGGGAACCAGGTAAGAACTATAGATAAAAAACATAACAAAATGTGACATTTTTGTAACTGCATTTGCAATCAAGTGCAGTTAAATATAAAAAAACAGTTATTCCAGAATCTCTTCTTGTAAATATAAAGAGTGGTTGGAGAACTCAAGAAGATGGAGAAAGCCATTAACTGCGGTGTGATTAGGTTTGTGGCGTTGATTAAGTGTGCATGCAGAGTTTTATCCCAGTCTCATTAAGTCTGGTTAAACTGATTTTACTTCAGGGGGATGAAATGGATCAATGCTTCGTGCTACAAACATAGGAGAGAGAAGTGAGGAGGGAATCTTATTCCCAGACCTCCATGACAGATGGGAAAACCTTAGATGTAGATAAAAAGTCCTACTTTTTACATAGATGATGTTCCTTTGTTATGGAAAGAAACTGTGAGGAAAATCGTTTTTGGTGTAGAGAATAGATGAACAGTAGGAGGGCTATGATAATATCTGCAAAAGAATGCCTTTCTTTGTGAGTGTAAGCTAAGAGTAGCCAACTCTTTGAGCCCAAAACAACTTTAAGAGATCTGTTTTGTTGTCTTTTGTCAGTTCAACAACCAAATTTAGTTGCAATTAAAAGTGCACACAATAAAAAACCCATTTATGATGGAACTTGTATTTAGCACCCTACATGTCCAAATGAGTAAATGTAGAGTGTGAAATGTGAGATCCCTTCATAACAGCACACATCCTGCTGTCAATGTCACATAACCGTGCAGCATAGCCACAACTGATTTCAATGGGAAGTCGTGAAATCGCAGCAGTTAAGGTTTCACATGAAACAGAAAATTGCTACCAACGAGGTGGCCTCATCATCACTAGTAACATCACAGGAAAGCGTTTTTTATTTTATGGTTAAGAGTTCCACATCTGTTTGTATGCCTGCTGAAATGGGATGCATGAGCATGTGGCATCTTCTTCTATTTGATATACTAATATGTTCCATAGAGAGCTGAATTTTCTTATATTTTCCACAATTAAGATGTTCATACAGCATAAAATGCAAACTCCAGAATTGTTTTAAGTTGTCATGAAACTGATATTCCACCATCAAGATTATTTAATCCACAGCTCATACATTAGATACGACTATCAGTGCAGTCTGCTAATGTTGTGGTTCCCATGCTTGGGGTCAGGACCCCTCAAAGGGGTTGCAAGATTGAGAAGTTGAGTGATGATTAATTGGATAAGAAATATGTAAAAACACAAAAGTACATTGACTGGTTTTTGACTTTTCACCGACCTTTTTTTCTTGAGGAATAGAAATCTTTGTTTCTTTAGGACCCACAAATTATTCAAATAACAATAACAATCTGAGAAAGGAGGAAATCACTCTGCTTAGCACTCACTGAAGAGGGTCTAAATAAGCCAGATCTCACCTAGTGAAGAAGGGGTGTGCAGACAGGTACTGCTGAGGCAACAAGGGTCCTGGGGAAGGAGCTGAATGGCCCCCAGAAGCTCCAGGGCTGGTCACAGGCAAACAGGCCAGCTGACTGCGGCAATGGTCCCCATGGGGCCCATGTAGGAGACTTGGAATTGGGTGGAGGGCAGTCAAAGGGGTATTTGGGAGTGGGAGAGGGGGTTTGCTGTGACCAAGGCTGATGACTGGAATGTGTGGAGGAAGAGGAGATGATGATGAAGACAAAGGGAAGGATCTGGTGGAGGTTGGAGGTGGTAAAGTGCACAAGGAAGTCTTGGCTGGCGCCGGGAGGAGCGGAGGTGGAGAGGAAAGAGTTGGGGACCCCTTAGCAGAAGGAGAAAGGGCTGTGGTGCATGTTCGTCTTCCTTGCTTCTCCTCCTCCTCTTCCTCCTCCTTCTTGGTCTCCATGACAGTGGGCTCAGGTGCAGTAGCTGTCCCTACGTTGTGACTGGTTAACACCGTTGCCTTGACGATGGGGGACTGAATCGAGCCAGCAGAGGGGATATTCGTGTGTCCCTTGTGCACTGACTTGTTAGCAGGACACGGGCTGTTGATAGCATACGAGGGTGCTAAAGGCCTGTTTTGGAGAGGACTGTGCTGCTCTACGGAGGCACAGGATGGGGAGGAGGAGGAGGAGGAGGAGGAGGAGGAGGAGGAGGAGGAGGAGGAGGAGGAGGAGGAGGGGTGAGTTAGGTTGGGGGGTGAGGTAGGTGGTCCGGTGGGGTTTAGCTTCTCCATCATGGTAGGAAAGACTCTCTGGGGATCCTCAGTAGTTCCAAAATTCTGTTCCTCCCGGCTGCTCAATGTGTGTCCCGTGAGAGTGTGTCAGTGTGTCATATATATAAATATATATGTGTGTGTGTGAGAATAAGTAACATGTTCATGTATACCACCTGCAGCTTGTCCTACAGAGCCCTTTAAATCTGTCCTAACCAAGTGTACGTGTCTTTTACTTATACGTCTTTATTTCCTCTCCATATGTTCTGCTTTCTTGCAAATTTTGCAATATTTTGTTTCCCTACCTCACTAGAAATGTGTTTTCCTCTGGCCAACCTGCAATCCACCAGTTGTTCTTATCTTTGCCAGGGTCAGTATGTGCGTCTTCTCTGTCATTTCAGATTATATTTGCCTCGGATTGAGCTATAGCTGTCTTCTGATCCAGCCTTATTACCCATCGTTCCTGCCTCTGCTGGCTGTAGGTGTGAGTAAACGTGAGCCTGTATTCATTCCCTCACTTCAACATTACAGAGGGTGCCAATGAAACAAATGTTTCAGTCCTTGCAGTCTTTAATGGAGTAGCCCTCCTGTGGTATCGTCTCTGGGTGCAGCGTGGAGCCAGGGTGGTTGTTGCGGTCTGATCTGGAATGGATTTCTCCCACAGTACATCCTGAGCAGCAGATTCTAGGTTTTGAAAAAGTCTCTAGTGGCTGCTTTTTGGGAGTAATCTGTCTATCTGCCTGTCAATGTGTATTTTGAGGATGTGAGTCAAAATCCTTTAAAGCATTCAAAACTTCCCAGACCCCTGAAGATTGGATTTATATCAAATAGTCTGTTGAACAAAATAAAAAATACACACTCAGGATATACTGTATATTTGATGTATAGAGATGAAAATGTTCTAAAAGGTCATATTTTGCAGATAAAGCACCACAACAGCTTGTACTAAAATGTAAGGAGTAGTTGTTGGTTCCCTCAGTGGAAGCTGGTCTACAGTTTAAAATCTGAATTTTATTCAGAATTTACAGATTCATCACGCACTACTGCCCTGAGTTGATGTTAAAATGCTGCATATCAAGTTAATTCACTTTTGTTCTCTATTTCTTCAAGGAAGGAGACCTTTGTTTTTACTCTGCTCTGCAAGGCGTTATACTCTTATGATTTCTCAGGTTTTGCAATCGCAAGTGTTCCTGTTTTGTCTTTTCTAGTGGTCATGACTTTATTTTGGACATTTCCCTCTTTCACAATGATGTGTGGAGGACACATGCAGGTAGTTTTTTATCGTTTCATTTTGCAGCAGTGTTATATTTACAGTTATATAAATATATTGGTAAGGAGAAATAATAGAGAAGCAACACAGACAGAAAGATACAGATTAATATTTAAATGGTCTAAGCTGTACATGGCTATTTTTATTTTTTTATTAATTTTGCTGTTGCAGAAACAAGGCAACTATCACTACTCGTATATTTTCTTGAAGCATAGATGATATAGCATTTGACTTTTGGTCAAGGTTGTATTCTCTGGCACATTTCTGCACAAGTTAATTATAAACCTTTATACTAACATATTGTATTGCAGATGATTTTTATACATGATTTTTTATAAATGTTCAATATTTGTCTTTTCTTTTTGTTTAATCAATTTATATGTTATTGCCTTATATTATTATTTAAGTCAAATGCAGAATATATTGTATATTTTTACCGTAGCCAGTAGACTGCTTAAGAAATATATATTGGGGTGCCTGGATAATTTACCAGGAAGAGTGTGCGCCCCATGTACAAGGCTCAGTACTTGTCGCAGGGACCGCAAGTTTGACTCCGACTTGCAGCCCTTGGCTGCATGTCATTCTCTCTCTCTCTCTCTCTCTCTCTCTCTCTCTCTCTCTCTCTCTCTCTCTCTCTCTCCCCCTTTCATCAGCTGTCTTACATAATAAAGGCCTAAGATGGGTAAAAAATAATCTTTAAAAAAAATAAGTTAATATAGTAATTGGCCATCCAAAAAGCATCTGACGTGGTGTAATATTACATTTTTATCTTCATCTCTTTACCAATAAATAACCATATTAGCTGTTTTGTCATTATTTATATTATATATTTGTATATACATATTTTTTTTATAATTGTTGAGGCTGCAAACCATTCATGCACTACAGGCTGCATACAAATAAAATAAACAAGTACTTACAGATACATTATGATATCCAGTGTGGCTCGTCTGTCAGTCATGCAAAATCCGTTCAAGTGATCTGTAAACGCACATGTTGGATCTCCTCAGTGTTTAACACCCTCCTCCTCCTCCAGCAACCTGTCACTGTATGTCAATCTCTAAGGTCAAAACTGTCTGAAACCACTCAAACTCTTGTCAACTTCTGTGAATAATTTTAAAAACTAATAATTAGATGTATTCATATAAGTCCCAAATATTCACAAAGAGTTGAAGTCAGAATTAGACCGTCCAAATGTATGTATTTGTTTTTCGTCCTGAAGTTGCTCCTTTGAACGAAGACACACTCAAAGCATGCCGCCCCCTGTCCATATGTCATTCTCACCTCTCTCTCTGTGTCTCCCTCTCCCTCTGTCTCTCTCTCTCTCTCTCTCTCGCTCTCTCTCACTGTCCTGTCTATCCTTCTTACTCCCACTTTCTTCGCCAAGAAGACACAATGCTCTAGCTGGTTGCCAGGCGGAGAGCTCGGGTACTGGCAAGTGTGAGGTGGGGGAGAGAGAGCGAGCGAGAGAGAAAGAGAAGGGTGAGAGAGGGAACCATGTTGCAAGGAGAGTTTTCCGCTCCCTGCTGGACAAGAGGATGTGCTAGTACAATATGGTGGCTCCTGATAAGAGCCTCAAAGCTGCCTGTGGCCTGTAGATAAGGAACCTCCACCACCCCTCCTCCCCACACACACACACACACACACACACACACACACACACACACACACACACACACACACTAGACTGGTCAGTCCTAGACTTTGAAGGCATCTTGACTGTTTCCAAGAAAATATTAATAATAAATAATAAATAATAATAATAAATAGACAATAGTGTACATATGGTGGATGTTCATACATAGGCAATGCCAAAAGGCCCTTGGGGAATCAGTAGATAAACATCTTAAACAGTCTCCTATTAATGGTAATTTTTAGATTTTGATTGTTCGCTTTGAATCTTATGAGGATCATATAATGTGTCTTTGTTGCAGCATTATAAAAACATGGTCTTTTATTCTGGATTATTTAAGGCAAATTGATGTAATAACAAAGGTGAGCAGAGATAAACTATAAATGAGAGACGAGGAGCAACTATTCCTGAATGGAGCTTTTCTTTTATGTTGATTGTCTTATCCTGGTTAGAATCCCAGAATGTCCATTAATCAATAAGTCGATCAACACAATATTTATTTTGTGTGTGTGTATGCACATGACGGCATGATACAAACACAAAAGATCTCTATTCATTGGACTCGAGAGATTTTTGGCAGGGGCTTTTCTGTTGTGACATCAGAGCAGCACACCTGTGTCACTGATCTATATCATGTCATCATGGTAACTTTCTTCTCCAAGAGTTCCCAAACTTCGTTCCTAAATTTATCTTTCACTCTCTCTCTCTGTCAACCTCAGGGTCAGCACCTCTTTTACATTCGCTCAGTCATTTCCTTCTTAGACAGAGTGAAACGCGAACATTATAAAAGCTTTACAGTTACGTGACCTTCAAGGTCCTGGGAAAGAAAGAAAGCAGTTTGCCGAGCACTGCTCAACAAATCTGTCATCGCCTTCATCATCATCACTATCATCATTGTGATTTGTTTTCATTATAGTCATAATGATCATCATCATTGTCAACAATAACTGCACTGTGTCTGTGTGTATCTGAATATGCTGAAATAATCGTAAAATCCGAGTTGAAACAGTGTCATCTATTGGTCTGTCACACTCTTTTGCGTCCGGCAGCTGTGGTTCCGGTTGATCGCACTCTGTGGGCCAGAATAAAGTTGCAGTGGCACGGCTGTGCCTGCAGATGTGGCATGAATTTGCCTGTGACATATAAACAGATACACCAAGGGACCGAGACAAATCCTTTGGGAGTAAGTTTTGTGCTTTATGTGTTACTGTTAAGTAATATAATTTGACATTGTAACATTGCTGTTTTATCAGTACATTTTGGTTCTTTAAAGGTGTTTGTGCATCTGGCTTTTGGGGGGTTCATTCAAAATAAAACAAATGTTTTTTTTTATAATTATTTGTGGCTATATGTGCTTTTAGGAAGTATAATAAATAAAAAATAAATACATTTATAAAGTCAAGACAAAATGATTGAAAGGGGTCCTTGACAGAAACAAGTCTGACTTAAAGCTAAATTTGTGCTAAAAAACCATGAAGTGGGGTAAATATGGTTTATCAGATTCCAAACAAAGACAAAAAAAATGCATAGAAACATGGCACAAATTGTCCAAATTGAACCTCCCCCCCTTACTGTAAAAGCCTGATTCCTCAGACTCTCAGTTATCTGGGCAGTTCCCTCAAAAGAGAAAAGAACCAGAAGACACATCGTTCACACTCTCATATATGGCTCAGTGTGAACACCCAAACTGTAAACAGGGAATAATAATAGAACCAAGCGATAACAGACAGCTTCCGCTTTTCCCTTGAGTGAGGAAGAAATCAAGAGAGGATTGTTTTAATCTCAGGGTCTTGCTGTCACGCCCTCCTCCTGGCTACCTCAAAATACCTCTTGATAAATGGAGTATTGATGAGGGAGACATTGAGAATGAGTAAAGTGTGTGTGTGCCTTTATGTGTGAAAGCCAGTCAGGCTATTTGTGAAAATACCCCCGAGACTTAACATAAAAAATAACTGTAAAGGTTCTCTCACTCTTTGTGTGTGTGTGTGTGTGTGTGTGTGTGTGTGTGTGTGTGTACACCAGCAGAAACAACATTGATCTTCTTGCTGGGCCAGTAAGCAACGTGGGTGAGGAGTGGGAAATGAAAAGCTTGTGGCTAATCGTTGTTGAAAGAAAGTGCCAGCTGTTAAACTGCAGTCGAAGAACCAGAATATAATACTAACTGATAGAGTTTTTACCACATGTTGAGACTTTACTTGTGGTGGTGGGTAGTGCAGGATGTGATGGCTGGGTTCAGTAATAAACTAGTCAAACGAAGGTTTATGAACTATTTATTAAAAACAGTGACTACATAACATTAACAGATAATTTAGAAAGAAATAACTATTTACATATAAAACAAATCAAACTAAAAGATGATACAGATACAAATAAAGTGTAGCTATGATGTGCTTTGTCATTTAAAAGTTTTTTGTTCAACAGATAACATACATTACCCAAATGTTATATTAATAATGTTAATACTATACTATGAGTTGAGGATATAAGTTTTATTCGGGCTTGAGTCCATAAATACAAAAGAGAGAGAGAAAGTGAACATTTTCGGTTAGTGGTTAGCAACGATTAGCTCCAGTTAGCTTCATTATTAAGATATGGAGTGGAGGAGACTGCCGCGGAGAGGGTGAACAACCAGACTCTGATAATGGATAACTGTGATAGCGGTGTGGCCGCGGTGTATCTATGGTTCATTAGTGCAGTAAATCCCACGGCAAGACCACCAGCAGCATGCTGCTACTAGCTAGCCTCTGAGCCTAAAGTGTTGACATTGTGTCATGCATGCGGCGCGAAACTTCATGGGGGGGGCTGGAGGCCACTGGTCTGTGTGCACTGAAAAAAACAACACGTTGATTGGAAAAGAAAATGTAATTCGCATTGCCTGGGCGGCTCTCAATCTACCACCCAAATATGTATAGGAAACACTGTGAAAAATCATGTTCAGATGTTGTTCAGTTCAGTGAGTGAAACTACTACAGTCAGAGCTTGGGTCAAGCACTGAATGATTCGGTGCAAATCTTTGTACAGATCTTTTTAATGAACTGATCCTAGTCATTCAGTGCACTGAAAAGAAAGATGTTGCCCATCGCTAGCTGTAGTGAATAGTGAAAACAGGTTTGTATGTCCTCTTAGCGGTGAAGCCCTGTTAAGATATTGGAAAATAGGTAAGATAGTTCTGCGCTAAATAACTTTATTTTACATTGGTATGAATGTGTGCCCATAGATACAGAGTGAGAGAAAAAAAACCTTCCATTACAACCATCTTACATTAATGCTTGGTTAATTATTTTGTCTCTTTTTGATGTTTGAGCTTGTTGTGAGGCTGCAGCTTTATAGTTTGCGTTAATTTAGCTTCTGTTTAATTTAGTTTCGGGCTTACATGTTCCTTTGTTTCAGTAAACCTTTTGTAAATAAATTCCACCTTTTTGCTTATCAACCTGGTTCTACAGTACAGTACAGTACATCCCTTTACATGGAGTGGCGGTGCTACAAGTGGCCACTGTGTGTATATATATATATCCTTTCATTTTCCAAAGGTCTTGCATCAGTCACTTTGAAGACATAATCATTAGGGGGACCTCAGTGAGCTAAATGCAAGTTACACAATAATATGCATCTACAGTAAGCTAACATTAGCCACCATAAGCTACTGGTCATACCAGGTCCTGTAAGGCAGAACCTGTGAGCAATGCAGCATTTTTTTAAAATTTTTTATTAATCTTTTCATTTTCCAAAAGAAAATTGCCTAACTTTATTACACCAATATTTTAGTGTGAACTTTGAGTCATAAAAGTTGTATGACACACACACACACACACACACTCCCCAAAGTGGGTTCCATGGCCACATTTCCTCCACGTCATGTAAACACTATTGTGTGCCGGGCGATAGAGATCACTGGAACATAATTGTGTAAGGCAATATTCGCAGTGCATTTCATGGAGAAAGTGACAAACAATGCTGCGAGCGCTGGCCGGGACAGACGCTCTCTCTCCTCCTCTGCTGTGACAGATGTCGACTCTATTTATTTTTCCTTATTGTCCTGAAGACCGGCCATCCAACTACAGAGAACGACAACAAGAAGATTTTGAGTTAATGTGGGAGATTTAGGACAAAACATGAGGATTGGTTTTACAAATTTTCTAGAATCTGATCCTACATACTTGCATTAATATGAAAGAGACCTGATCCACCTTATCGGGACAGCAGGGGTTGGCTAAATTAGAGGTGGCAAAAGGAGTGTGTTGCAATATGATTGACATTATAATATTTTCTACTGTTTATTGATCCCCAGTGGGGAAATTACAATTTAAACTCTGTTGTTGTTAGAAATCACTACACACAGGCCTGAAATACACAAACATGCTCAGGACCTATTGTGACTTGTCTTTATTATTCATGCACAAATGGAGAGATGTCAGAGTGAGTGAGCTGCCAATGTTGGAACAACGGGGGCAGGGTGTGGTGCCTTGCTTCAGAGCACCTGGCAGTGCCCAGGGGGTGAACTGGCACTTCTCCAGCTACTAATCCACACTCTGTACTTTGGTCCGCACAGGGACTTGAACCGTGAAACTCTGATTCCCAACCCAACTCCCTATGGACTGCGCTACTGCGACCCCGATTCCACCCTGTTCTATTAGTAAAGAGATTTATTTTTCAACGTTTTGTGAGATATTAAAGCACCCATATTATGCTGATTTTCTGATTCTTAATTGTATTTTGAGGTTGTACCAGAATAGGTTCAAAAAACACCATATTTTTGTTGTACTGCACATTGGTGCGGATCCTGTTTTCTGTTTTGTCTGTGTGTTTAGGTCTCTGTTTTAGCTACAGAGTGAGACATCTCACTTCTTTACCATCTTTGTTGGGAGGCACACATGCGCAGTAGCTAGGTGAGGATCGCATCAGCTAGATGACTCTTTCTCCAACTTTGGTAAATTCAAGGCAGGATTAGCTGGGAAAATTCTTCAGAAACCTGTATCTCACTTTTTAGTTTTTTTCATAATATGGGCACTAAAAAATTAAAACCAAGGTTAAGTTAATGAATGAAACATTCACACCACAAACATGGGCAAGTTGATTTTATTTGTTGAGCTAGTGAAAAAGTAAACATTTGTACTAAAACTTAGTTTCTAGCATGAAATGTTTTAAAAAGAAAAAGTTATATTGATGAACAATCTGCATACCTAAGCATTAGTTCAAATCAATTATCCCAAATTTAGTACTCCACCAATTTAACATTTCACTCCTATAACATGGTTGGATTTAATGTACGGTGGACAGTTTAAAAAAAGAACAAGATATGTAATTTTTTCATATGTCAACCTGGTGCTTACATTATCCACAATGCAACTCAAGTGCAGACTGTTGGGAGATTAAGGTGTGTTATGCTAGTAGCAGCTAATGTTGCCTCGAGCTGCTGGCCTATAGCAGAGCTCAGGAGCAGCTACAGGGATCTTGTAAACTCACTTCTTCACAAGTTCTTCACCTTAGATTTTTTTAAATTTTCTATCTTGTAGTCAACCAACGCTGACTCAAGTGACATCACCTGAGGCAATTTATCAGACTTCATACAGCTCCCTCTGGAGCCACAAAAGGCTTTACACATCTTTATCACATACGTTATGCAGTAGAACTCTCCTACTACCTAACACCTGTAAACAGACTTTGATGTGTAAAATTGGAGTTTCCCTTTTAAGTGAGTCAAGTGTATCCTCTTCATCTCAAGCAGATCAAACAAATTATTTAGCTCTTCCTCATTACTGCCCTGTAACATCAAGGCCCAAACATTGTAGATGTTTTCTAAGTAGACATCAAGGACCTTAAAGTTCATGGAGATCCTGATTACTGTAACAGCACCTCGTATGCTGTCAGCCACATGTGGACGGTCACACATCGCTCCATTCCCAGGATGCACCTGGCCTGGGGCGAGCGGGCGGATGTGGGGGACAGCTGTATCCTGTGCACACTTCCTGGTTTGGCAGAACAGAGGGGGTGGTTGTGGTGGGGAGGAGAGGGGCGGGGTGGAGGGGCAGGAGAAGGGGTGGAACAGGCCTTTTCCAAACAGGATATATCTGCCACAGCCACAGGTGTGAGGGTACCAACGCTCCTCATCCTCATATATACATTTTTTTTTTTAAAGAAAACATACTCTACTGATTGAAGGGAGGGTTATATGATGAAGGTAAGTGAAAGAATATGTAGAAAAGGAGAAGATGAGAAGTATATAGAGGAGAAAGGAAGGTTGGGTAGTCGGAAGCAGGGAGGAGAAAAGGCTTGTTTATTGTCTCAGAATAGATTCACTCAGCCGGCCGATGGGCTAATCAGAGCATAATGGGTTCAATCAATAGTTTCCTTGAGTGCACACATTCTGTACATTCAACGTCAACAGTTGAACAGTAGCCTGAAAAGCAGCATGGCAATGTGTTTTTAAGTCAGGAGTATAACAGTGATGATGTTTCATTGCACCACCCTTCTGCAGTTATATACCTGCCAATTATATAAGAAATATGTATAGGGAGTGATGGTCTTATGTACTCTCTTATTTGTCTTTTTATTTACTATTTTACTTCTCCATTCCCCATTGCACATTTGCTTGTAATCATAATATTAAATGCCCAATAATAAAAAATATGCAGTGCTGATTGATGGCACTGTCCATTTGAGTTGCAGAACAGCCAAAATGTGAAAACAATTTACAGCAATGATTGCTGAGATATTTTTCTATATATTCTTTTTTACACATAGGTGAATAAGTGGATAATAAAACCACTTGTGTAAATGTTCTCCTATTGCTTGGTTTTGTTCAAATTTGCACTAATAGTGCCATATCGGCCACTTCTCCTCATACCAATATTAATTAAATTATAAAACAAGTGCCTATGGGCTTTTAAATACAAAGTTGTCACAGACACTTTAAAAAAGAAGAAGTTGCAATGCTACGTGTGTGTGTGTGTGTGTGTGTGTGTGTGTGTGTGTGTGTGTGTGTGTGTGTGTGTGTGTGTGTGTGTGTGTGTGTGTGTGTGTGTGTGTGTGTGTGTGTGTGTGTGTGTGTGTGTGTGTGTGTGTGTGTCCGTCCGTCCAGTAAATTCACACCCTTGGTGCGTATAAAGGCAGAAAAAATGAGGAGACACACACAGCCGAGAGCCTGTTACTCTCACTGGGAGGACTAGTCTGAATCAGTTGACCTTGAGGCCTCAGTCTAACCTTTTACTCACCTGCGTTAGATTACGTGCAAAACTTTACGAGCGCACTGCGGCTTTTCAAACAGCCCAATCGTATCCACTTCCACTTTTGGCAACACAACTACAAATATTTCCATATGAGATGAGCACTGACAATAGCGTGTGTGTGTGTGTGTGTGTGTGTGGCCCTCGGGTCACAATGACACTGCACGGAACAACAGCATATTGTGTCTTCCTCTCTCATATTTCTCATCATCAGCACTGCCGCCGTCCAAATTCCACTGGTGTGTTCACAGCGTGGCGGAGGGACTCGGCCCTGTTGTCAACCCCCATCCTGCAATAATAGGAAAAACAGCATCACTTTTCCACTTTCTCCCTCAGTTTTACACTCTAATTCAAAATATATGAGTTCCTGTTTGGAGCTCCCTCTCTCTGGACTTGATTGTTTTGGATAAAAGCTGCATGCAGTTTGCTTTCTTATCTAAAATGCTTTTGTTGTTCATAATGTGTTTTTCTGTATATGGGTGGAGGTCGGAAAATACATTTGTGATGTAAAAACCACCTTTTCTCTTTTTGCACATTGCACTGTATGTGCCAATGTACGAAACTGCGGGGTCAAAAGGAGAAATAATATCTAACTGTCTCTGTCAGTGTGTGCCATTGACTCATTCTGACATGTGAAGTGTGTTACATAAACTTTATCTATATTTTCACTTACATCGAGCTGAAAACAAGCAGAAGTTTCTTAAATCATGTGTTCATGTTGTACCCATTTATTATAGCATTGGTACTGTATTATAGTAATAATTTCTAATTAATTCCTGTTCATGCACTTGTATATTGTTGTTGGTTTTGATACGGGACACTGATAAAATGTGAGGGGGGGTTTACTGGCCAACAGGCATCAGACTGGCTTGGAATATCAGAACAGCTGTAGTTAACTTGTTTGTTTGTGGTCTTGTGTGTCTTTTTTTTAGTTTTACACATTTGAGAGCCTTTTTGTGTGTGACATGTGGTCACACACAAAAATGGTTCTAATAGTTGATAATGGTTCTGTAATATAATATATTTTATGTAATGTTTTTCCCTGTTATGTTTAATTTATTGGGCAATAAAGACAGATTTTTGTTAACAAAATGTTTTTCTGAACATCAATAACATTCAAAACGGTGATAACTGAAATGCAAATGACACTGTTGTCAAAACCCATGCAATCGACAGACAGAGACGGCATCTTGGAAGTTTGTGATCAATACTGTATGGTGATGTAACCAAGTGATGTCCCATTTCATAGGGGTATGTTTTCACCCCTAGCCCTTACCCCTTGGTTTCAAGGGCCAAGGGTTAGGGGTAAGATAGAGAAATGGGATTCAGCCTAAGACAGAGAAATGAGATTTGAGGGGGGGGGCACCAAGCGTGCATTTGAAAATCTCACTGCACGCAACTGGATAACACTATGACCAATTACAACAATACATGGGGTGACGTATCCAGAGCCTCATACGCTTAGCTACCAGCGGAACTAACTGGTAGATTAAACTGTCTTCATCTGTTTAGCTTGCCAACTGAAGGCTTGGGGCATTTATCTTCACGTGTTCTGGGATTGCTCTCCTGTTGGGCAGTTCTGGAACAGTAGTGCATCCAAAATATCTGCCCTGACTAATGTTACTCTACCTGTTACTGTCAATGTTTTGATTCTGAGCGATTTGTCAGCCCATCAGCTCGCTAAAACTAAAAAACGGATTTGCTGGACTCACGACTGCTAAGAAAATGATTGCAACCTTTTGGAAACTGCCTTGTGACGTCTATTTGTACATAGACCCTTTCTTTTTTGGATGATGTATATTTGGAACTGTCTACAGCTTGCATAAATGGAGTGCCAGAAAAAAACTTTATTGTTTTTTTCACACTTGGTACAGCATTGCTGACTCTTTGAAGGCCATGTTGTAAGCCAAGGCAAGGCAGCGTTATTTGTATAGCACATTTCAGCTACAGGGCAATTCAAAGTGCTTTACACAAAATCAGTTAAAAAACAGTTACAAAATAAAGGCAGTAGGCTGATGCTGAGGCCTTCTTGCTTCTATTTGCGCATGTTTTTGGTCCCTTAGACATATATATATATATATATACGATTTTGAAAAACATTATTTTAAGTTACAAAAAGTTGTCTAGTGTTGCTTATAGCCTGCAGAGGTGCTTCTTTTCCTCACCCTAACCCTCTACAATAGGTGTGTGAATCTTCACAGGTCTCACAATTCAATTTGATTCGGATTATCCTGTCATTTGATACAATTTAATATCCCGATGCATCACGATGCCTTACCTCCTCAAATTCATTATATTTTGCTCCACATGGTTTTTTATCAACAAATTTAAGCAGTCAGATATATGTGACCATCCATTTGTATTGCATCTGCTGATAAAAAAAACACTTCCTGAATGTAGCGGAGTCTGAACACAGCAGACAACAGGCAAAAACAAAAAAAGCAGTGACCGACAAAATGAACGAGAAACAGTAGGCAATAATCAATTATTGTATGTCACTGCATCGATGTGGAATCATCCACCTCTGCATCGCGATGCAATGATTAATTTACACCACAAACTGCAGCCTCCAAAATGATCATACAGTTGAATCAAATCTTCTCTAAAACAGTTTCAACAAAAACTGAACATTAACCTTCATGAAGGTAGCATTTATTGTAGGACTGTTGCATCAGACTGCATTAGTTTTTAGCTACGTGCATCTAATCTGGCAAGGCAGTGTACATTTTTGTCTAATGTACTTTTTGTTTTTGTTGGCTCACCACTAGATGGCGACAAAGACTAAGTATTAAACTCATAACTTTCAAGCTGCTGCTTGATTATTTTCAATCTTTTTTTGTCTTTTATTTGTAGTATGTCATGCTCATCTTCACTATGATCCTTGTCTTTATGTAATCTGTATTTAATAAGAAAATAAGTTGACATAAAGAGAAAAACTAAAGTCAAACCATTGTGTAAAAGTATCATTAGATGTACAATATAAGTAGGCAATAGTTAATATACAATGACAATGTGATCAATGCACAATATGTACCCAAAGAAAATGTTGAAAAGTTTGCATGTAAGTTAAGATCCTAAGTGTCCAGCTCAAGCACCTTTAAATCAACATGGTGAAACTGAATTTTTGTCGCAGGTGGCAAAACCTTCAACTAAGCAACTTCAAATTTCCCTTCACTCTCAAAGAGAGGAAAACAAGACACTGTTGTTTTCTGTCCATCATTCCACATCCACATCAATTAATGCTGTTTGTAAAAACAATTCACAGAAATGAACACAGTGCTATTTGTTACAATTATAAACTGGCAAGAGCTTGATTATCATGTGTATGTGCTATCAGAAACATATAACAGAATTAATTATATTAACACATATATTCTGTTCATTTCCATTTCTCTGCATTTACTTATATGTAAATGCAAGTACAGTTCTCCTTTTGTAGGCATGACGTTACACACACACACACACACACACACACACACACACACACACACACACACACACTTGCTCGCTGCTGGTGGGCCGCCGTTGCACCGCTTAGTGTCTGGGTGGTCTGGACCAGGTGGAGGAGAGAGGGATTAACACCAGGCCTGCCTGAAGGGGGGAAAAAAGTACAGAGAGAGAGAAAACAAGAGCTGGAGGAGAGATAGACATCTGTCCACCAGATGTACTGTTACAACATAAGGAGGTAGTTTATGAAAAAGAGAAAGGAATGAAAAGGCTTTTGGTCACGATGCTCAGTGACAACTGGATGCATTGTGACTGAAATAACATTCAACCTCCCTCTCTTTTTTTCTCAATCACTCTCTACTTTTTCCATATGTGTGTGTCTGTAATTTAGTTATACATCACACACATACAGTACATTCTCTTTTTGTCTCTTCTTTCGTTCCCGGAAGAACTTCTGCAGGCTACTATTATAAAGTATAAACCAGTGACCACCTGTCAAAACATGTCCAGTCACGGTGTGTCTGTTTTTAGGAGGGGGTTGATGAGAGGGAATGAGACGGGTTGAATATACATGGGAACAAAAGACTAATTTTTAATATATTTTAGTGCTGGACATGAAATAAAGTAGACCACTTCATGTAGTACACTTCTCCACCTACAAATATCACAAACCTGCAAAACATGAGAACTTTTGAATTTTATATATTGTGCAACTTGAGTGTGTGAGAAATGAAACCCTTTAATCTTAAAATAATAAAGGTACTAGCTTTTACAGAGCTTTCTGCTGAGTAATGAAAACTTAAACACTGACAGTGATTAGATCAATTCTATTTTGTTGTTATTGTATAAATAAATATCATACAGCCATACATACCAAGAGCAAGACAGTTAGTTATTAAGGACACACACACTTTAATCATCATGTATTTACACTAAACCACCTTTGAAGACACTCTATTCTGTTGCAAGTGGTGCTTCCTGAAAACACACGCACGCAGGCACGCACGCACGCACGCAGGCACACACGCTCGCTCGCTCGCTCGCTCACTCACTCACTCACTCACTCACTCACTCACTCACTCACTCACTCACTCATTATAGCTTAGTGTCACATCAAGTCAAGTCAAGTAAACTTTATTGTCAATTCTGCAATATGTGCCAGACATTTACATAGCAATTGAAAATATGTTTCTCTCCACTAAATACAACAAGTATAATATAAAATATAAGTAATGTACACAAATAAAGATAAAAATATAAGTAATATGTACAATACAGTAATACGATACAAATGTAAGGCAAAACCGAACAGTATAGAAAACTGAAGATACATACACACACTCTGAGTCAAATCAGATCCAGTGTGTCGGCTGTACCATGCTCCACATACAATACAAAAAAATACATATATGAAAGAAAACAAACCTTTCCCCGTTTTTCCTCACAACCAAAAGTCAGTATAATACATTTTTCTTGTTGTTTACAAAAATAACCTATCTACAAGATCAACCTAGACCAACAGATATGTGGTCTAGCTGGAAAAAGAAAAATAATATTATAGCTTGTTAATTTTTATCTTATCTTAAAGTTTTCAAGGTCAAGAATAAATATTCAACCACAACTTTTAAGCTGTCATGGAAAAGAAGTCCTTTAAGTGCTTAGATTTCTGTCTTTAATTTGAACATTCCATTCAAATCCATGACAAACCATGGAGGAAAATGGTGAGGTATGATTGAAAGCTCCAGAACAGCCACTGAGTAGACCTTGTGGTGAGAATGAACTTTCAATCTCACTAGCATTTATTATTACTGTAATACACACAGCGATATTAATGTTCTTTTTCCAGCCAAACCCCATTTCACTAGCATGGACCACGCCACAACGATATGTTAGTTTAAAGATTTAATGAACATTATGAATGTGTAGAACATTATGAATGTGCAAATGTATGAATTAGAGTAGATGTCGTCTGATGTCTGGTCTGGGAGGATGAATGACCGGGTGAAGGAGACTCAGGGTGGGGTTCCGTCTCGAAAACAATTCTTGTGCCCGAACGGTTTACAGGCCCCAGACGGTACCTAGAAGAGACACACCGGAATAAACAGGAAGGGATGAGAGAAGATGGAAGGTTGGGTCAAACGATCTCTACTGCTAGCGTGGTATATATATAGTCTGGTCTGGTGATTAGAGGCGTGTTTTAGGCGTGGCCCTGCTGAACCTAAGTTAATAAATTAACTACATATTGAATGTTCAATTATTGTGTTTAAACCATTAAATAGGTTAAATGAATCAAATCCAACATTTGACTACAGCTTGCACCCGGCCTTTTGAAATTTTTCTGCCCTCACCTCTGAATATATATATATATATATATATATATATATATACAGATTTCTGCATTTGGTCAGCAAACAATTTGTAACATGACACACTGCTTCTTTGAGGTTCAGCTTTAGTATTAAATATAAAGAATATCTTTCAAATATAAAGAATATCTTTCTTTTTCTGAATTCCTATGCTTTAATTTACTGTTTGTTCCCTCTGCGGCATGTGTATGTGTGTGGTTTACAGCTGTTTACATAGCTAACACTTATTATTATACAGTCTATGAGCTAACAGTGGGTGAGCCCTGTTCAACAAGCCCTACCTCTGGGATTTAGGCCTTTCAAAGGCCTATAAACTCTGGATGAAAGCTAAGGCCAAATTAATAAAGTTTAACAGGATAAAGATGTGGCTTGTTAGACAGCATGACATTCAAATAGCCCACCTAAATGACTATCTTTAAAAAAATCTATATTTACAAGTTCCTGGCCATAGAACATCATATAAAGTATACAAGTTTGTGTTTGTGTGCATCCTGTTTGCATTACATCTTTTGCCATACAGAGTCTTTCCTAATCCTTCTTATTTCTCCCCGCTGGCTCAGTTAACCTCAACGCTCGCTCTCATAATGAGATATTAAGTTAAACCAGCAAGCGTGGAAAGGCAAACACACACGGATATCTGAGGCCTCAATCCACGTTCACTCCAGCGTTTGGTGTTACGTGGAACCATTAAAGGTTATTTTCGTTGATGCTCTGGTTATTGGCTGCTGTTAGGTTTTTATCCCACCTGGCGCTGTAGCTGTTGTTCTTTTGGAGCCAAGCTGTGAACCCTACCTTTCTCGCACAAGTTATAGATGTAATAAGTAATAAATGCTGAAAAGTAAAGTGCCTGGATTCCTTTAAAAACTCAATGTCATCTCATGTGATTACATGGATTCTGAATGTAGAGGAGATTACCAATATGAGTAGTGTGTGTTTGGCCTGTGTGTACACGTGCCTGGCTATACATACTATAGTGCACATCATAGTGCACAATGTGGTGGAAGCCTCAGACCTGGACAAAATGTCTCAAAATGTAAACTTTTAAATTGGCCACTTGTTAGCAGCTTCAAGTAACTACGTGAAGGAGGGGTAGGGGCATTGATCACGTAAGGCTTGTATCATGTGGACGCCCTGACAGTTTTGTTGTCATTACTTACAATTCCTCATTAGGGAAACAGAAACCACGCACTATAACTTTAAGTGGACGTTGCTAACTTGTAGCTTATTTATACATCCAGTAATTACAGAGCAACATTATCATTCTGTTAGAGTCGTATTTCTGGCCACCTGATGAATGTCCATAATCACTCTCCATGTTTCTGTCTCATCATCTCCTGAGGGAAAAATCTATCTCTTTAGCTGCTAAATGCTCATCATATTCATCAGCTAGTCTCTAATTGTGTCTGTCAGCTGTGTTGTAATGAGCAGTGTTTAGTGGATTCTTAGAGCTTTTTTTCACTGAAATCAGCTGCTTACTGCAGCCAAAAAAGATGCAAAAGAACAGCAAAAGTGAACAAAACAGTAAAGCTGCAGCTGAAAATTGCATATGGCTATAGATTCAGACGATGATTCTCTGCAGGCTGTCACTAACATTTTCCCATAGTCATTTTAAAAACATTAATTAGAGCCCCTTTAAAGTAATGGCTCCTAGAATCTTCTATTGCAGCTTCCATGACGACAGTGGGATGGATAGCCTTGTGTTAACCCTTCTAACAGGTGCTAACATGAACACCATGATTATCAGAGGTTTCATCATATTTGCAACATGAGATTCAGTTTCACTAATCAAAACAAACACCACAGTTAGATCCAGGCAGGTCCATCTAGGATTCACACAATTTTCTACAATATTTAAGCAACAATCATTTGTGATACATGACACTGTTGCCATTCAAGATCTAAAGATGTTCAACACAAGGATGCTATTTTCACAGCCTCCCACTTAAGGACAAAATACATGCTTTCTCCCTTTGTAATCTACAGCTTTCCCTAAGAAAATTGAAAGTCAGTTGTAGTTGTTGTATAATTTGTTTGCTGATAACAGACAAATGTTTAATCACTTGCTAAAGCGCTTAATTTCTTCATCTGTCATTTTATTAAAGTGTACAGCCTGACAGACAGGATCTTTCCTCTCCGCTACAGTGACATAGAGTATCCAATTTGAAGCGTGTATCACTGTGGATGGAGCTGTTTGTCAACTTTTGCACACACACACACACGGGCCGTCTGTCACTATCAGTCTGAAATGAAACAGACTTCTTCACTTTGTTATCCCCCTCCCATTCGTCCTTCCTCGTTCAAAAACCTGGAATGCTTGTATTTTTATGATTGGAAATCTGCTACAAATCTGGCGAACACATGCCGGGACATATTCAGCTTTCATGTCTTTCAAATGGGTATTGTTTCTGTTTTATCAAAGAGTCTGCTTCTCTGCACATGTGCATCTTCTTTGTTTCATAGTCTTATTGTTTAAGTGAATTGTGCATTGTGTGGTTGCTGACAGTGCTGAGCTTGTGCAGACATCTTAGGCCTGCATATTCAGTTATTTATGTTACAGGTTGTCAATAATTGCAGAATGTATTGCAGATTGGTTCCATATTGTTGTTTCCTTGTTCCGACATGAACTTGAAGTTGACTTTTAGTTGGATCACCAATTTATTTTCAAGAACACAGAAAGCGGATATGGCACAGTCAGTTTATGTGACACGTAGTTAAAAAAAGTGAAATATCACATTGACATAAGTATTCATACCCTTTGCTATGACTTTTCTCAGGTTCCCTTCTATTTTTCTATGTTTCTACACCTTGATTGCAGTCCAGCTGTGGTAAATGCAGTTGATAAGACATTATTAAAAGCACACACCTCTCTATATAAGGTCTCACAGCAGACAATACTTTTGAGAGCAAAACCAAGCCATGAGGTTGAAGGAACTGCCGATCGAGGGAAGGCTACACAACTTTTAATCATGGCCATACACGTATGTAAGTTGTCAGTGTTCTGCTCAATCTTTTGCTGCACATGGCATTTTATGCTATAGCTGCTGCCTCTACTGCTGTTCCTTGGCATTTATACCCCACCCCTACCCTAGCATCCACTTGTAGAGTCCTCCTTCTCCTGCTGTTCTGTGCTTGTACATATTTTACATTCACAAAATAATGCATTCCATGTGAGAAGGCTGGCTGAACAATAGTGATTATTATTTTCATGGTGATGTAATGAAGATTTGTCATTAATTAACAACTTGCAACACCAGCATGATGCACAGAGACAAATTGAACAAAGAGAACAAAGCAACTGAGAAAACAGAAGTTCACAAGCTTCACATATGAGCAGAGGAAAGAGCTTTTATGAGATTTGAGTCAACCAGAGGGTGGTCCTTAGCCGCATGCTCAGATGGGAGGCTTGTCAACACAACACAACAGCAGAAAACCTCCAAGTCATCAGACTTTTTCTAACTTATCCAAACATTGGCAGACACTGGCCAATTCAGAGAAAGAGTAGATGCAGGATGGGTGGAGGAGATGGAGGAAGCGGATGGAGATGTGAGTCTTCTAATAACAAAGCTGCTATTGATACTGACCTTGCTGTCTTACTTCTCCTTCTTGCTACCCACACCCCAAATTAGGTTTGGCTAAGAATTTGTTCCAATCCAAAACACTTCATTGCTGTTTGTTTTTGCTGATTCAGATCTCCCAGTTCACATCAGTCAAAACAAACAGTTCAAATCAGTCAGTTTGAATTTAAAGTGCTCATATTATCCTTTTTGGCTTTTCCCTTTCCTTTCTTGTGTTATGTATCTTTTTTGTGCATGTTATAAGTTTACAACATGAAAAAGCCCAAAGTCCACCCCAATGGCACTTACCATCTCCAACAGAAAACACTGTTCAAAAATGGCTCCAAACAGCTCTACTGTGGTCCAGCCTTTACTTCCATGACAAACACACATTATAATGTTACGTTATAATGCTCGCCTAGCTGCTGGCATGGCATGCCCTCATACTCTGCTTCTGACTGGGTAGTAGTGCAGCTGTGGCTCAGTGGTAGAGTGGTTGCCTGCCAATTTGAAGGTTGGTGGTTTGATCCCTTTCGATTACACCACAGTGGTAAAAAAAAGTATGATGGATCCATGTTCTCATTCTGTTTATGCCAAATTCTGACTCTACCATCTGAATGTCTCAACAGAACTCGAGACTCATCAGACCAGACAACATTTTTCCAGTCTTCAACTGTCCAATTATGGTGAGCTCTTCCAAATTGTAGCCTCTTTTTCCTATTTGTAGTGGAGATGAGTGGTACCCGGTGGGGTCTTCTGCTGTTGTAGCCCATCTGCCTCAAGGTTGTGCGTGTTGTGGCTTCACAAATGCTTTGCTGCATACCTCGGTTGTAACGAGTGGTTATTTCAGTCAAAGTTGCTCTTTTCTCAGCTTGAATCAGTCGGCCCATTCTCCTCTGACCTCTAGCATCAACAAGGCATTTCCACCCACAGGACTGCCGCATACTGGATGTTTTTCCCTTTTCACACCATTCTTTGTAAACCCTAGAAATGGTTGTGCGTGAACATCACAGTAACTGAGCAGATTGTGAATTACTCAGACTTGCTCAAAATTGCTTAAATCACCTTTCTTTCCCATTCTGACATTCAGTTTGGAGTTCAGGAGATTGTCTTGACCAGGACCACACCCCTAAATGCATTGAAGCAACTGCCATGTGATTGGTTGATTAGATAATTGCATTAATGAGAAATTGAACAGGTGTTCCTAATAATCCTTTAGGTGAGTGTATAAATACATCACATTTACCTTTACCTAGGTACTGTGCATGTGTGACTCCCAACAAAGACAGAACAGAGAGCTAAACACACAGGGTTTGTGCCACAGCAATGTGCAGAATGACATGGTGTTTTTTGAAGATTAAATTTTGTAAACCTATTCTGATATAACCTCTAAATTATGAACCTGAAAAATTGCATAATATGAACACTTTAACGGCAGTTGTTTTTGTGTATATATTTGGAAAGAATCTAAAGTAGAGATTTGTTTGATCTAAAAATATGCAAGCGTTATCAAGCCAGAGCTTATTAATGATCCCTCCAAATGCTTGTTTCCCTGGCTTGGATCTGCAGCGCCTGTCAGCTCCAGTTTTTTTATGAACACTGGAGGCAAGAGTGGACACAGAACAGCATAGAGCAGTTTGGTGGGAGGAGAAGCAGGGAAGTGGGAAGAGGAGAGGAAAGGGGGATATTTGTGATATTTATGGGTTGCAGGGTGGCACATGGTGCAGCATACAACACATTATTGTATGCACCAAGCAATAGATCTCACACAGTTCTACTTCACAATTGATTTGATTGGTTGAGCTTTAATCCACCAGAAATTGTAAAAACAAACAAAGAAAAAAAAAACACTTCCCTATCAGGTCTTTTCATGTAGCCTTTATGACCAGACGTCATCTGACAAAATAAAACAAAACAATTTCCATCTAATGCCAACATTGTACCAATGTAAAATGCAGTGTGTCCTTGGTCAGTGCAAAGGTCTATTGGTAAGCCAGAGCTATCAATGTACTACTGCTAAGTTGTACATTTTATTTAACACAAAGTTAATTTGCACGTTGAAGCTGTATCTGCTGTTCTTGAATAAGCTATTGCATAAAATGCAGATGGTAACATCTCAAGGCAAATCAGTTGAGCATGTCCCCTCTTTTTTGTTTCTTTTTTGATTTCTGTGTTTCTTAAGTGACTGATAAGTATTAAGTGTGGACGCTGTAAATGTGCATCGTCAATTTGTTCCACTAAAAGTGCTTTTTTTGCCCACTGAAAGGCTTAGCTTATTAGTCTGACAACATTATGGAAAGGATCCCTACAGTGATAAGCTTTTTTAAAACGTTTTTAAGACCTTTCTGTTTAACCAGAAACAGCTCTGAGGTCACTAGCGTTAACGACTCCAGACTCCATTTAAAAAAAATAATACTTTTAGCATGTATAGAGCAACATATTTGTTACAAGTAAATCGGTAAACTATGGGTTTATTTCAACCAAAACTACAGTTGTGATAGTAAAAAAAGTGAAAGTGGAAAGACGACCCAAAGCCTTTCATAGGTTTTGATTTTGATTTTGTTTCTGTCGACTTTGAATGAAGTGTATTTTACGATGCTAAACCTACTGTTTATTTACATGTAGTCTGGGAACGGAAATGCAATTTCAAGGATGTTTTTAACAGAAAGCTCAACCTCCCTAGAATCCTTTCCATAACTTACATTGTAGCTTGTTTCGCTGATTCTGACTGCAGCGATCTTGCATAATACTGGACCAATGTCAAGATTGCTGTTCCCATCAGTCAAATAGACACCCTGGAATACCCTGCAGCTATGTAACCTACTCACTCACCAGAAAAACTGATTTTGGGCAGTTCTGCATAACCACTGCAAATGTGAAATGGCAGAGGTTTTAGACGATACAAGCCGAAACTGCATCAAATTAAGTGTAGCATTAAGCACTTCATTCTTCTATTCACTGTTTTAGATGTCTTTCCTGGTGAGTTGTTAATTTTTAACAAGGGAGACAGACCTGGTCTGTTTGTTCACCTACAAAAAGTGTTTGAATCATGACTTTCAAGTTGTGCAAAAAAAGACTCCTTCATTCACAGACTGCACCAACCAGCTTGATAAAAAAAACAGAAGGTAAACTTTAATACCGTCCCAGACCTATGTGGGAGGTAGAGAAGTGGAAATTAATGACTGGCTTTTCCAGGAACTGAGTCACTATGACCTTAGCTAAGAGTTCAGCATTCACTTTGTAAGAGTAGCAATTCAAATTTCAGTGCCCAATGTGGCATATGGGCCTACTGTTGATAGTTGGTTTGAGTGAAACATTTTTCCCATTTCCCAAGTTTTTGTGTGTACGTGACTGATAGGAACAAGTATTAAACGTGAATGCTGTAACCACCAGCAACAGACCGGTCCGCAATTTAACCCTGAAGGGCAAATGTGCATCATCAATTTGTTCCACTAAAACTGCTTTTTTTTGTCCACTGAAAGGCTTAGATTATTAGTCTGACAACATTTTGGAAAGGATCCCTACAGTGATAAGTCTTTTGAAAACCTTTTTAAGACCTGTTTAACTAGAAACAGCTCTGAGGTCACTCGCTAAACCCACCAGACTCCATTTAAAAAAATAAAAATAAATACTTTTAGCATGTATACAGCCAACATATTTGTTACAAGTAAATCGGTAAATTATGGGTAAACTGTTTCAATCATAACTACAGTTGAAAAAGAGGAAAGACAACCCAAAACATTTCATAGTTTTATTTTCTGTCTGTCGACTTTGAATGTAGTGTATTTTACGATGCTAAACTTACTGTTGTTTATGTGGTCTGGGAACGGAAATGCAATTTCAAGGATGTTTTAAACAGAAAGCGCAACCTACCTAGAATCTTTTCCATAATTTTGTCAAACACTTACTTACAATTAACGTACATTGTACATTGCGGCTGCTGACTGCAGCGATCTTGCATAATACTGGATCAATTTCAAGATTGCTGTTGAATACCCTGCAGCCATGTAACCAACTCACCCACCAGAAAAACTGATTTTGGACAGTTCTGCATAACCACTGCAAATGTGAAATGGCAGAGGTTTTAGATGATACAAGCCGAAACTGCATCAAATTAAGTGTAGCATTAAGCACTTCATTCTTCTATTCACTGTTTTAGATGTCTTTCCTGGTGAGTTGTTAATTTTTAACAAGGGAGACAGACCTGGTCTGTTCGTTCACCCGCAAAAAGTGGATCATGACAAAAAAAGACTCCGTCATTCACAGACTACACCACCCAGCAGTAGGCGAACTTTGATAACTCTGAAGGAGAAAGCTGTGTGTCTTCCTTTCTGATATTGGATGATTTTACTCAACCATGGGCAACAAACCCTCATGTCAAAACAAACTAGTGAAAGAAGAGAAAACTGTCTTGAAATCCAATGAACAAGAAGTGTACAGGATTCCTGCTCTCTTCTACGACAGAGACAAAAAAAATCCTTATGGCCTTTGCAGAGAAGCGGAGGACTTGAGATGATACCAGCGGACTGGCGCTGGGCCTAAAATCAGGAAAGATGAACAAAGATGAAACCACTCATGACATCACAATTGAGGTAATTATCTCAATCAACTGTTTTATTGGTACATTGTGATGATATTCTTTTCAACTTTATCCAGGCTTTGTTTATTTTTTTAACATTTGAGTAATATCTTTTTTTAGTGGTCAGAACAGATCTCTGAACTGGTGAAGGCACACTTTGATGGATACCATCCTATGAACCCCTGCCCAGTTTATGAGAAGTCCAGCAAAAAACTTTTCCTGTTTTTCATATGTGTTAAAGGCACTGTCTCAGAGCAGCAGCAAATCATTTCGGGCCACAACAAGGCAGGTCTCTGCTATGTTGCAACCAACAATGCTGGCCAAAGTTGGAGTGATGTGACTGATTTGACCGAGTCACTGGCTGAAATCAAACACTTGGCCACATTTGCTGTTGGGCCAGGCCATGGTCTACAGAACTTGGTAGATTGATTGTACCATTGATTGTTTATGCTTGTGCTTCTGGCTCCCGCTGATGCTGTTGTAGGCATATGCACTCCCCCTGTATAGTGACGATAAGGGCATGGCAATGGCATGGCAATTATGCAAAATGTTGCAAAATAAGTCAATTGAATGTGAAATGCCAGAGTTTTTTGATGATCGAGAAGAAGCCGTCAGTAAAATTAATGGAGATGATTTTACCAAGCTGAGCAGAAATCTTGTGGAAACAGGTGGAGGTTGTCAGGGAAGTGTGGTATCCTTTTCAGCTCAGAGTTCTTGTACTAACCCAAGCCAGAGCCCAAACAAGTGGCTACTCTTCAGCCACCCAAGTGATAAGTCGAAAAGGGTTAAACTAGGAGTGCATCTGAATACATCTCCAGGCAGCCCAAATACATGGAGCAAACCCTGCCTCATTCACCGTGGACCCAGTGGTTACTCTGACCTGGCTTCCATTGACGACGTGCATGTCTTATGGAGTGTAGAAGGCATTGTGAAACTGAACAGATAGCTGTTAAGGCTTTTGGCCTCAAGCAAGGCATTGGAGAGTAAAAATAATTACTTTATATTATTACTTTACAAGACACATTTTGTGTTCCTCATATGAGATGTTTTTAAATATAAACTGAGATCTGGATACAGTACAGTCTGTGTTTAGAAATGTATGTTAGCATGATAACATGCTAATCTAAATTAATAAACATTCAGTGCAGTGCTTAACTTTTCGTAGCTACAGTATGTGTACGGTTCATACTAATTGTAGCCTTTAGCTCAAAGCAGTGCTATGCCTACACCCCCACAGAGCAGCTAGCATGACTATAGACTACTGGAGTGTATTATCCAGCAAATAAACTGAAATTAAATTTAAAAAGAAATATTTGTATGCTTATACTGAGCAATAAGATGTGTATTTTGTCATATGAGTGAAATGATCCTTTCGGTCATGTTAAGAGTTTAGATGGTACAGGGTGGGAAAGAAAGAAAACTGCACAAATGCCAGGAGGAAGTGCAGGAATATTAAAAAAGATTAATTGAAAACAAATGTTAACGAGCCTGTAGCGACCATGGTGTTTGCTCTTGATCGCCCTTTGTGTGTCATTTGTTGACCAAGAAACTGCAGTTTGCAAACAAAGACAAATTCTCAAAGATGTTGGATCAGTTAATGGGTGACTGAGGGTGAGCTGATTACGTCATATATCTGGCTCTCTCCGTTGGCCGCTGTAAGTGTCCGCTTGTCTGGAGGCTAAACACAGCTGGAAAAAATTAGACAATTTCTGCAATTGTCTCATTTTATGCCTTATGCCTCGTCATTGCCTCTCTGCGTAATAGACATGTTACACTCACTCTTGTGAACTTTTGTATTATACATCCTTTTTCAGCCAGTGAAAGAATAAATAAAGAAATGAAGTTATGATTAAAAAAATGCTTTTAGCAAGGCTGAATGTCTATGTAGGATAGCCTAGTATATATATATATATATATATATATATATATATATATATATATATATATATATATATATATATATATATATATATATATATATATATATATATATATATATATATATATATCTATATATATATATCTATAGATATACAGTGGTGCTCAAAGTTTACATACACATGCTTAAGTTGACTAAAAGAGGAATAAAAATCATGTTTTGGAAATTTATTTTAATACCTAAATTAAAAATGAGGTAAAATCCAACCTTTAAGGACACCAATTTTCTTTGTGAATGAATAACGTATTGTAAATAAATAAATGTTCTTATTTAAAATACAGGGTCATAAGTATACATACCCTATGTTAAATTCCCATAGAGGCAGGCAGATTTTTATTATTAAAGGCCAGTTATTTCCTGGATTCAGGATATTATGCATCCTGATAAAGTTCCCTTGGCCTTTAGAATTAAAATAGCCCCACATCATCACATACTCTTCACCATGCTTAGAGATAGGCATGGTTTTATTTCAGTTAGACTAATACCTGGTTTGATTTGCATTGAGAGATGGTTTTATAGAAAGTATCCCATGCCTATCTCTAAGCATGGTGAAGAGTATGTGATGATGTGGGGCTATTTTAATTCTAAAGGCCAAGGGAACTTTATCAGGATGCATAATATCCTGAATCCAGGAAATAACTGGCCTTTAATAATAAAATCTGCCTGCCTCTATGGGAATTTAACATAGGGTATGTATACTTATGACCCTGTATTTTAAATAAGAACATTTATTTATTTACAATACGTTATTCATTCACAAAGAAAATTGGTGTCCTTAAAGGTTGATTTTACCTCATTTTTAATTTAGGTATTAAAATAAATTTCCAACACATGATTTTTATTCTCTTTTAGTCAACTTAAGCATGTGTATGTAAACTTTGAGCACCACTGTATATATCTATAGATATATATATCTATAGATATATATATCTATATATATAGATATATATATCTATATATATATCTATATATATATATCTATATCTATATCTATCTATATATATATATATATATATATATATATATATATATATATATATATATATATATATATATATATATATATATATATATATATATATGGCTCTGTTGTTACATGTCTCTGTCCAGTCCAGGTTTTAGGGATTGGAACAGGGTCCCCTCTTTCTTCAAATATACACAGCGTCACATTTCCTGTCACAGGGCTCATGCTGTGGCCCACCTGACACTTCACTGACTGACTTTAATAGGCCATACTCCATGGAGATATATGAAGATCTTTTTTTTTCAAAGAGAGAAACAGGACTGTGTGCTGTGATTGAATAAAGCAAACTCCTCCCTAAGAGGTTATTTAGGTGGAAGGCAGCTTTTTACCAATGAGCCACATCACACTCACACCAGCAACTACACCTGGAAAGATTTCCTTTATTTGTTCATTGGGTTGATCAAAGTAATTGTGCAAAAAAATTTCCTATCCTTAGCTGCTTTAATATCCTTGCACCTCATGTAAAATGTGAAACTTTAATACTAAAAATTAAAATGAATTGCATGGTTATATAACACATTAGATATTTCCTCTTGTAAGGAATGCTATTTTGCACTGCAGATTTGTTGTAATCTCTCATTAGCCCATAATACTGCTTCTTCTTACCAGTGTCAACATGTCTCCACTGTTCAAATTAGTGTTGCAACTACACGCTCACCTTGTTTTACAAACTTTAATCTCTTACAAACACAGATATGAACTATTTGTACTTCAACTAAAGTAACTTCAACCACTGTATGGAGTTTCCTCAAACCTTTTTGCATGTAAAACATACAGCTTTATGCATGTATTTAAAATAGTGATGCAACTGTGGGGTGACTAGCCTTACCTTTAGTTATTCAGCAACTACATTTTAGCCTACTGGTCATACATTTCCAGTACTTATTAAACACAATCTTGATTGTGTATTTTTCGGTTGTGGTGTTGCTACTTTTACTAAACGATCTGAATCTTTCTTCCTTTAAAGTACCCTCACTTCTATCGCTCATATTTCTACATAACAAAACAAATAGCACCTATGAATGATGAAAGCCTGCGGTGCAGTTTGAACTTGTAATAGCCTACCAGATGGACAGATGTGTTTGATATTCATGATGGACACTGCGCTGCTTTTTCAGGCTGCAGAGGCTGACAAGGCCAGCGTGTGATGTGATATGGAGGCCTGTTTTTTAAAAGCAGGACCTCTTTCAAACATGATGTGGAGGAAATCATATAGGCTACTCAAACTGAGAATCAATAAACAAGAGAGGGAGAAATCAAAATGTGCACAAGCTTAGATCATGTGTTTACATCTGATCCTCCCCTGTGATCATCCAAAAACAAGTGTAAGTAGGCTGTGTTGTGCAAATCCATAGGCCATATTGGATAATTTGAACATTTACCTAAGAAATGCACATTTTAATTATTATTGGCTCCAAGGTCTAACTGCATTTCACATATAGGCTACTAGCCTACTTTTTATTTATTTTTTTATAGTAGGCCTATTGTAAAAAAAAAAAGAAAAGTCATTTATTCTGATCTTTACAAATTAAACAGCCTTTTTTGCCCAAAAATGATCTGAAAGCATGTTATTGTTGTTGGTATATAGGCCTAATTATTTAAATTCAGTTTGGCTATATTAAGAGTAAGGAATAAATAGCCTATTTTTTGTGATTTTTCTTCTTCTTTTAAACTGAAGTGCACACACTTTAGCACTTTAGCAGTTAAGTCTAGTCTTAATTTCGTAGAAACAAGAAATGTAATACAATCAAAATGTTAAAAAAAAATCGTAGAAGCTACATTATTTGATAGTGTATATGAATACAAGATCTGATATTTAATTCACATTGCACTCTGAATTCAACCACGTTCTATTCCAAACATAACTGTAAAATATCACTTATTCAAAAACAAATATGGAGGCCTGTTTACAAGCTTAGGCCATCATTAAAAACTGTATTTGTACATAATGTAGCCTACCATGTGGGTTTATTCTCAGTCGAAGAATAAGACGATTCCGTTCAAGAAAGGTATCATTAAGCTACATTAAATTAAATTAGACGAAACTTTTAGGGTGCCAGTAGGGAAATGGGATAGCTGAGGGTAGTTCATTCCGTGCAGCGAGACAGGAGGCATGGACGAGCAGTTTGGAGCCAGAGATGGGACAGCCGTGCAGCGTCCCGGGTCGAAATGTTCAAAGGTTAGACACGAGGGGAAATTGTTGGAGAGGAGACAGGAGAGTGCAGGTATGATGTTGCTTACAGGTGGGATGCTGGGAATAGTGTGGGGGCTTGATCGACTTCTGAAGCCCAGATCGTGGTACAATTCAGGAGCCTGGAGACAAGAACTCATCCGGTGCCCTCCGAGGAGAGGAAACACGGGCATCAGACTGCGCGCTTTCGCCCTGCAGTCCTTCAACGCCCCCAAATAGAAATGTTGCCTCTTGAAGCGTTTCCTCCGCCGAAGAAAACTCCCGTTTTCAAACATACCTGCCGACATGGGATCCAGTGTCCAGTAATTCCCCTTGCCAGGATTCCCAGGCTCCCGGGGCATTTTCACAAAGCAGTCATTTAGAGACAAGTTGTGACGGATTGAGTTTTGCCAAGCAGGGAACTTCTCCCGATAATACGCAAAGCGCTGGCTGATAAAATCACATATCTCACTGAGGGTGAGTCTTTTTTTCGGGCTCTGGAGGATGGCCATGGTGATGAGAGCGATGTATGAGTACGGAGGCTTCACCGAGGCGGTTCTCCTGCCTGGATCATCCTGTAGCCGGGCCGCAAAGTCTCCCTCCTCCCGCACTTCAGGAGTGAAGGACAAAACGCTCTGCTCAAACTCAGGATTACTCGTATTTATCACTGAAAGATTTGTATTCTTCAGATTGTCACTGCCATCCGTCTGTCCCCCTACGTCAATGTCCGTCTCCTCCATGCGCTTGCTGTCCAAGGTCATGGTCCGGAGTGTCCGGTGGACCAACAGGCGCTTACTTCGCCTGCCTGGGTCAGAACAGCAGACCTCCTTCTCCCCTTTCATTCACAAAAATATTCTCCTCCTCCTCTTGCAAGCAGTCTGTCTTCATCAAAACAAAGCAGATGCAAATCAGTAACGGGGAGCTGTAAAACCTGAATGTTTAAACTAAAGAGTGAACGTATGATACCGAGAAGATATAGCCTAATTGATTAAGCATTGATCTCAAACATCTGTCATTTTACACCACTAGGCACATAAACTCTGCATTCTCTACTTGTTTTATCCCAACGCTAAATACTTCACCCCAATTTGTTTGGCAGCCATGTGAAACCTAGAGCACAGGCCTAAACACAAGATGCATGGACATAATAAAACTGATTCCAAACTATGTATAACAAATGCAAAAAAAACAACCATGCAAGCTCACATAAAATAAATGTGCATCAAGATACAGCAGAACATAAATCCTGTCATCACCCGATCATCAGTGGTTAAAATCACCATCATCAGTCACCAATTCTTTATGGAAGAGGTATACTAATTATCTGACTCATATTATTATATATTTAACAGTTTGATGCTTGGCTTTTCTACACTGAATGTGCAGGTCTATATGCTTTGCTTCCGTTTCATTGTATTGTGGTTTACTGGCATAAAGACTCATTAGGGTTTAGTGCTTACTGTTGATATTTAAGTGAGGTAAGACTGTTTTGGATTGAAATATACTTAATTTAAAAATGAACATTGTTTTTTTCCCCCCTCGATCTCTTATGTTCTTGGCTTACAGTGCTCATTTCCTTCTGTGTTGCTCATTGCCGGATGGTTTGGCACATGGTGACCGAGGCAACTCTGGCTGTTTTAAATAAGAGGAAGACGTAATCCGTTTTGAAATAATAGCTGCGCTGTATCAGTTCGTGTGAGGCCACCCACTTGGCCAATGTGTCTGTACTGCATGGTGGGCTGAGGAAACTGTGGGAAGTCTCATTATAGCAATTCTTTCCCTGTTCTTCTTCATATAGTTTAATGTGATTTGTGTATACCCCTCTACTATTTTATAATCATTGCATTTTCCGTAGGGGATTTAATGTATATCTAGAGCAGGTCCTATACCTACGAAGAACAAGGAAACAAAATTGGATATTTCATATTCAATTTAATACAAATCAAAACCCATGCAACACACACAAAAATGTATTTTCTTCTCACAGAAAACAGCAATGCTAAGGAAATAAGTGCACCAATTACACCGGCAACAACACAAATGAACGACAAAAAGAAATAACCCCCCCAAAACAACCACAAATAGAAACAATGACAAAGACAATAAATAACTTAATTTAACGTGAGAAACTAAATTTGTATCTACTGAACTTGGCAGACAGCCTTGCTGTCAAGGTCAAGAGACGTAAATTGTTTTTCAGTTAATAACAGTGAACACAGCGCTGAGCTTAGGTTGCAATGTTTGGTCTTGTACAGAAATAACTTTCTACTGCAGCCATCTGGCACAGCTGACCATCATACACAAGCAACAAAGCTATTTAGATGAAAACATGACTAAACGTTCCACTGAACGTGTCCACTTCTTATAGTAGCCCTTTAATGTCACATTAATACTGCGTTGATGCTAGGAACTGACATGTATTGCCTCCTTGTGTAGAGAAGAAATCAAACCTATCACCTGTATACGTCCTGTCACACATGCTACATACAAGTTAGCAGCTAGCACAAATAGGATCAGTGCATTAAAGATTGATTTGTTTTTCAGATACCCTTTCATTTTTAAAGAGTTTAACAAGGTTTTTTATTTTCTTTTTAGGTTGTTTACATGGTGATGTTTTTCCCCTAGTGTACACAGCACCTTGAGAGCAGTCATAGAGCTAAAGGGGATTGTTCTTCCCTGAGGTACAACATTGTTGCAGTGAAAGTAATTACTGAGTCAAGTAAGATTAAGAAGCTGGTGCTGCTCCTCTATGTTGGCATTTCCATCTGTAGCGGACTATGAACTACGGGAGCAGAGAGAGTAGTTTTGAACTGTTGTCGTGCAAATGTGTGTAGACCTTCGTCACATGTGGACATAAAAACCTTAGCTCTGTGTATGTTCCCTAGGTGGTGTGTTTCCGCTGAGCTGAGGTCAGCCTCACAAAGGTTCCACACTTGAGGCAGCATGAGTTGGAGTTGCCCTCTTTCCTAGGAATATGCCAGCAGTTGACACAGCGCACTCTGTACTTCTTATACCTTTAAAAGTCAAGACAGAAAAAAAAAAAAAATACAGTGATGATTAAACTTTTTTTCTTAGTTGTATCTGTGACATGTACATTTGAAGAAGAAAAAAAAAATCCCAGTTTAGGATTGCCAATCTGGAATAACTGCAACCCTAATTCAGAACAGCATCATTCCTCGTTTCAGGAGCAACTTGGCGTTTATGTCTGCAGACTAAGAGTATGAAAGACAGAACATAAGGCAATCAATATATTAATTCCAAGTCTTTCATTTAGTCATCCTCAGACTCATTGTCGCAAAGGTGCAGCATGTATCTCATGTAAGCAGTAAGGTTTGTGCAACAAATGAAACTTCTACGAGTACACACTACATCAGTGGTGAAAACGAGCCAATAAAGGAGCTACTGCTCTGCATGTGTGGCTGTCCATGAGGCTGTGGTTAGCAATTCTAGTGAGTTGTTTCTAATTTGTATAATCATTGTTATTGATAATTGTTGTTGAGGAAAAATAAAGTGAAAAATATGACAGGAAAACCAAACAATATCTGGATACATCCATCCATCCATCCATCCATCCATCCATCCATCCATCTTCGTCCGCTTATCCAGTATTGGGTTGTGGGGGCAGCAGCTCCAGCAGGGGACCCCAAACGTCCCTTTCTCAAGCCATATTAACCAGTGTCAACTGGGGGATCCCAAGACGTTCCCAGGCCAGGTTGGATTTAATCCCTCCACCTAGTCCTGGGTCTTCCCCGAGGTCTCCTCCCAGCTGGACGTGCCCTAGGGAGGCATCCTTACCAGATGCCCGAAGCACCTCAACTTGCTCCTTTCGACGCGAAGGAGCAGCAGCTCTACTCTGAGCTCCTCACGGATGACTGAGCTTCTCACCCTATCTCTAAGGGAGACGCCAGCCACCCTCCTGAGGAAACCATTTCGGACGCTTGTACCCTGGATCTCTTTCTTTCAGTCATGACCCAGCCTTCATGACCATGGGTGAGGGTAGGAACGAAAAAAATAGCTGGTATATCAAAAGCTTTATATAGTCAAATGTGGTCTAATTCTTTATATGTTATAGGTATTACATTTTGGATTATATAAATTGTCCGTAATATTTACCTTTATGGAAACCATTGAACAATCAATCTGGATGGACTAATCATTATAGACAATGTTAAAGCCAATATGGAAAATTAAGCTGTGGAAAACATATTTCTGAATGTCTGTATAAAAGTTAAGAATAAATTGCATTCAATTTAGTCTCCCATAGTGATCTAATAGATATGCCATGCACGCAGCTTTATTGATGTGTTTGTAAAACATTCAACAGGCAGCAGAGTTAATATGAGCTACCTTATTCCACAGGCATTACAGAGGGGGGTCCCGTCCTCTGCATCCCTCCACATGGGGGTCTTCCTGGTGCTGCATGATGCACAGGCTTTACCCTCTTGTGAACCAGAAAGGAAACGTGTCTTTAGTTTTACAGTATTTTGTTAGGGTACTCAAAACGCAACATTTCAGCAATAAGATTAATACTACAGTATGACCTGGAAGAGTATTATGCATTCTTAGTGTCATTCTGTGACTGAAAAATATTTGTAAGTGACAAAAAAAAAAGGACAGACTTGATATCTACTGGGTAAAAGGGAAGAATTTCTCATTTGTAAATGATAAACTATGCATTATTATTGTATACTGAGTGTAGAAGTTCTGTAACATCTATTGTGCATTTGGCTGTTAATCACTGACATAACAAACAAAGCTATATATCTGGGTGGTGTCGCAGAAGAGTCTTGATATATTCATGTTCCTTTTTGACAAAAGAAGCATATGCAAATTCCCAATTGTTAAGGTTTGTTATATAAATGTATACGGGAAGAGAGATGCTAATCACTGCAATGAATTGGAAATTTCTTGAATTTTGAAACTGCTGAGTGCACCACCTGTCCTGAGTGATGCTGTCAAGTCACAAGTTTTAATGTGGTGGCGTCCTCTAGTGAAGAAAATGGGCATTTCATGCAATATGCTTCAAACTTTTTTCCCCCAACTGCATTTATGTTTAACATATAACATCTCAGCATTTATATTTGTGTCTAAAAGTATTATTATAATGATATAGTTAATATACATTATGTAATTCTCCTTCTGAGGGTTTCCGTTTTATGTCCCCTATATTCCCCTATCATTTTTTGTGTCAAACTGTTTATCTGAATCAAAGGGCTGCAAAGAAAGTGTCATCTTATACAGATTTAAAAGCTTTTAGAGACAAACTTGAGATTTTGGACTCTGTACTGTAAATACAATTGATTTCACATGGTTTGTTTATATTATATATATATATATATATATATATATATATATATATATATATATATATATATATATTTTAATATTACTCATGAGATTACCAGATTAAATTGTAGGCACTCCACATTGTTATACTGCTCATTAATTAAGTAAAAATTCTGTTTATAGTAATAGCCATCTGTGTGTGTGTATATATATATATATATATATATATATATATTTTTTTTTTCATAGTACATATTCACCTGTAAATCTTGTTCACAATACTTGTTATCTATATATTATATTCATAGGACAAATCTATCTGTAAAATTCTGTTTATAAAAGTATTCATTTCTAAATTTATTCAGTACATATCCATCCTGCACTTACTGCTATTGCACTTCTGATTAGACCTAAACTGCATTTTGTCGCCTTGTACTTGTACCTGTGTAATGACAATAAAGTTGAATCTAATCTAATTTAAATTGGTGTTTAAGAAGCCTGTAAAAATGTCAACATAAACTGACAGCTTCACGGAACAGCGCAGGCACTCAAGGGTTACTCACTGGAAACACTGGTCGTCGGGGAACTCTCCTCATCGGAGCTGCTAGTTTTAAGGGATTTCTGGGACATCCGTGTCCTCAACCTTGGTTTTCTCACACTCTTGCAGAGCTCCTTGCTGCAACAGACACCAAAAATGTGTGAACTTAACTTACTGTTAGTTTTCATCACCATCTCCAAAATACCCATGCAAACATGTAATGAATCTGTCACTACCTGTACTTTGAAGTTATGAGTAACCGACACTGTCCTCTATTGTTGTCCAGCTCCGTCTCCATCCTGAACGTCACTCCCTGGAACTCTGGGTCTTGGATATTTGCACTCCGACTGGGATGAGGTTGTTTTCTAGGAGTCTTGGTTCTTGACTGCTGGGTTGATGGAGCAGCAACTTCCTCCTTTTGCACTGACCTGGGTTCTGGTTTTGATGTTGCAGAAGGTAATGGGTTTGTTTCTCCACTATAGCTTGAGGATTTCAGTTGTGCAACCAGAGGGAATTTTTCCTTTATGTGAGCATCAATAAATTCTGGGTTAGATGCTGTGATTTTGTCATCTTGTTTTGAAAGTAGGTGACACTTCTCTGTCGTGCTAGATAAAAGTGATGCTGATTGTGAAGAAAGCATGACGGTGCTCGGAGGGGGCAGATGAGAGTCGCATGGGGCATCTGTAGACAAAGCAAGGTTTGCATTGTGGTCTAGTGTTAGTGCTGGCTTTGACAGAGCTACACTTGCATCTTCACTTGAATTAAAAGTCAACTGGGCATTAAGGAATGCATCAGGCATGTGCGTTGGAGACAAAACATTTTCAGAGAAAGGCAAATGCAAAATATGTTCAGAAGAAAAACAATCCTCACACTCCTGGTTACACTCAGATTGTCTGTGAACACTGAACACTGAAACAGAGTCTGCCTTTTCAGCAGTCTGTGACTGAACATAACAGCCCACCTTGGAGTCTTTCACACAGCACTGTGGTTTAGAACTTCTGGCTTCTCTGCTGCAGTCCTCTCTCATATCTTCCACAAGACTGACACTGGCTGGGATTTCTTGCCTCTCATAGATAAGAACAGATGGTCTCAAAGGGCATGCAACATTTAGACAGTCACCTCCAACTCCCTGATCTGTTACATCTGCTTTTGCATTCGATGATTTGTCTATTGAATGGCCCAATTTTGTGGTAGATGATACTGAACTTGGGTCCAACTCCTCAACATCTCTTTGATACAGGAGCCTCTCACACTGCAGGTTGATCAGACTTAGTACTTTCCAGGGGCTGTTGCACTGAGGATGTGGCTCAACCAAAGTTGTTACTTTGCTGTCGTGACTTTCCTCCATCACTTTTTTCATCGGATTATAAGGCGACATACGAGACAAACTGCGCTGGCAGGAACTATTAGAGATTTGAAACGGATGTGCATCCTCTTCCTCTTTTTTAACTATAAAAGGACCTTGCCTAGAAGGCTCATGTATCCACATGGAGGGTGAATTTGTGTCCAGGAAACTGTTGTGAATAGGGGATGCTAGCTTGGAAACTTCTTGGAAAAGGTAGAAGAGTGTTGAGTGGGAGGCGTCATGTTCAATTGTGCTCGGATTTCCTTGGATGAAGGCAGCTTGTGTCCTTGGTCTTGTGCTCATGTTGAGGAAGTGTCTGTATCATAAAAACAAACAGCTTTTACATCAATAGTTCCGAACCTGGGGGTCAGGCCTCCCTCAATGGGTGTAAGATAGGAAAAATAAAATCAAAATCTTACTAGACAATATTATGTTTATTTTCAAACAAGTCAATCATCTTTGCTTTTTTTTCCTGGTAAAATATTATCTTTAGGCAACTGAATATCTTTTAGAGGTGGACAGTAGGCTATTGCTTCATATTAGGAAGTCCCTAGTAAAATAATAAAAAGTTGGGAACCACTTTTCTACAGAAGAGGCTGAATGGGATTAAAGCATTTGCACAACAGAGATTATTAGACCATTTAAGATACATTTATATCTATACCTCCTACAATTGAGCTACACAGGCTACTGCAGCAAGCAAATACCACAGTTTCAGCAGATAAACTACGGCTATTGCTGTGTTTAACATTTTTGTTTCCAAACTGTGGCCAACAGTGACAGTGATGTTAGACTATAGAAAATTTGAGCTTTAGGATATGTTTGATAAAATGTTTAATTAGACCAACATTATTAGCTTTATAGCCAACATGGGCTAACGGGAATCATATGTATTATATAATGCCTAACAAGGTCAACCTGTCACTTCCTTGAAAAGCCGACTGTATCATGAGAGATAAGATGTGCATTAAAAATGTAACTCACCGGTAGAACTGTAACAAAACTTCGAGCTTTCGGTGTAGTTTAAATGTTTTCTAGAACACAAAGGTAGCACTTGCGTTCTAAAATGTCGACTATTTTCGCGCTCTTTGTGGAGTTTGAATGTCGCGAGCGCAGATGGAAGCAGGTCGGATACATATTGAAACAATATCAATACTGAAAGTATGTAGGCTAAATGTAGCCACCTCTAATACTGCCATCAGATCAGAAGGCTATGACTTCCCTTAGACCTAAATGTTTGAGACTTCAACAAAATAAAGTGTTGGTCAGTTTAAGTCGGTGTACGTTTTTAAAAACTAAATTTGATTGAATGCATTAACTCCATGGGCATTCTGAACCATACGTTTACTTATAGTATGAAGATCTATCAGAGCTCTCTGCAGGAAACCTTTAAGAAATTGTCGCATATTCTGATCCATTAACGAACGTCACCCAGTATTCTCACTCTAGCATTAAGTTCACCGATCGTTGACTTTATTTATGTTTTTGACCTCTATGGCTAACCACGTCTTTAACATTTGGGCCTGAAGGGAACAGTTAAAAATCAAATTCAAACAGCCCAGTATAGTCTAGCCAGTTAACTTGTGATTGCTGTCCACTAATATTGATGCTCACCTTAGATGTCCTAATCACTCATCAACTAAATGATGAAGTGTGCCAACTTACTGGGAAGTCAAACCGCTGGAGTGGTTGCAGTAACTGGGTCGTGTTTTGGACCAAGAGGAATTACGCGGGTGTTTTGGTACGCTTGATTACACCTGCTGGTGAATAAAAGTGTTGCCCACACGGAGTTCCAGTTTCACTTGCTGCTGCAAACCACCCTTGCGACAACACAAATGCCAGAGTGTTTTAGCTATTTGCTGGGTAAAGGTGGAGATTTTACAAGTAATGACCGCCTGCAAATAAGGCGATAAACTAGCTTTGATTGTCCACCTTACAGTCCTTGTAGTAAGTGTTTAAGGGTGCTGGGTATTAAGAGCAGTGTTCAGAATAACGTTTTGAAACTTATTTTATTGCACAACTTTAAATATTTAATTTCAAGACATGATATATACAATTGACTTACATTTGTGCGTAAGGACAAGTACAGTAGACTTAAGTAAAGGGTAGAGGTAACATCAGCCCGCAGCGTCAACAGACTCTGCTCTGGATCAAAGCACACCTGAACCAGATCAACTAATTAAGCCTTAATCACTGGCACCAAAAAGGAAGTGCTTTAAAATAAATTTTCCATTTGACAGTTCTTGAAACAATTAGCCTGAATGTTTTGCAACCTTTATAATAGATACAATTTAAGTCTAAATTCTGATTTACTCTTCCCATCCTTTAGGCTTCAGACAAGGTTTTTTTTTTGCAGATACTTTATAATAAGATATGGCTTCTTATTCTTCGGTGTCAGACTTTAGTACCATGCAGAAAATAATGTTTTTGAGGCTTATGATTTGGGGCTAACTAGTCAGTGGGTACTGAAAAGCTATCACAGCACCTACAAATTAACTTGGTACATAGAAATGAAAGTAAATGCTATGCTTACAATATCTGACAAGTGAATCAGAGTGACAATGATAGACTGGCAGAAATGACTAAGGACATTAGCTTGTGCGTATATGAGCTGTAACGGAATGTTCCACTAAACGGCACAAAGATGAACGTTGTTAAAACTTTCTCTGCAATATTTAAAACGAGAAATGTCTCTTAAATTGTCTGGTGTTTAACAAAGAACAGTTTGAGAGATTGAATGGCATCTTGATGCTGGCCTGAGAACACTCCACATGGATAAATACTTTATCACAGTTTTTATGGAAGTAACCATTAATTTCACCTTCAGTAGGACTCATATAGTGCCTGACTCTGCAGGCCTGTCTTGTCATTGGTTAACTGTGGAATTTGTCAGCCAGCAAGAAGCCTAGGGAGTTGCTACGGACATTACTATCCTAGCTGTGCATCTGTTCATGGTCACCCCCTCACTTAACCAGCACAAAAGGTGTCTGGCTCGCAGCACCACCCTCTTATTTTTCTCCAATTTTCATCATCTTCTCCTCTTCTCAATGAGGTTTGGGAACATGGCCGTCCACATAGAAGTTTCTGGTGACTTTAGGCAAGGTGAGCTCCATGCCCTCAAGCTCTGAAGTGAGAATGATCTGACATCCCAGCCGAGAGTTCTCCTGAAGCATGGGCGCCATGTCCAGCATGTCATCCTCCCTACAGCGTAAAGATATCGGTCAACATTTACAGCCATCTCCCTTTCACGCCATTGCACACATTTGAAATTTCAATGTGCTTAAGGAAGATGTAATTTGCAGCAGACCTACCTCTCGTCAGGTTCTGGCAGTTTATCACAATGGAAATCACTCACATAGACGTGACATGTTGAGCAGGCCAGTGATGCCTCACACGCTCCTAAGTGAAAGAGAAAAACACATTGAGCATTAATATCTAGAAACCATCCCTCATTTAAATATTTAACAGTTAGTGCCTATAGAAAATCATACCCCTTTGAAAGTCACTTTTGTCTTACAGCCTGAAATCAAAACCAATTAAAGATTAAAATAAATGTTCCAACTTTATTCACACATTCTGCATAACATTCAAGTAACATAAAAAGGCACTAGTTCTGAAACATAAGAAAATAAAACTAGAATAACAAAGTTGGTAAAGTCATCAGTTCCATGATTCAATACTTGGTAAAGCCTCTTTTGCTTTAATTACCACTATCAGTCTGTTTGGATAAGTCTCTATTAGCCTTGCGCACCAAGATCGGGGAATATTTGCCCATTCTTTCATACAGAATTGTTTGAGTTCGGTCAAATTTCGTGGTGAGCGGCGATTGACTGCTGTCTTCAAGTCCATCCACAGATTTTCAATTGGATTTAGGTCAAGGCTCTGACTTAGCCACTCAAGGACGTTCACCTTCATATCCTTAAGCCACTGCAGTCTAGCAGAGGGCCGCAGGTTTTCCTCAAGAATTTCAGTGTCTTTGGCAGCATCCATTTTCCCTTCAATCCTGACCAATTCCCCAGTTCTTGCTGAAGAGAAACACCCCCACAACATAATTTTGCCACCACCATGCTTCACAGTAGGTATGGTGTGTTTTGGGTGGTGGGCTGTGTTTGGTATTCACCAAACAGAACGCTTGCAGTTCAGTCCAAAAAGGTTAATCTTGGCCTCATCTGACCATAAAACCTTTTGCCACATGGCATTAGAACCTTCCGTATGTTTCATTGCAAACAAGCCTCTGTGTGGCCCTTTTTCAGATCAGGCCTCTTTCTTGCCACCCTGCCATACAGCCCAGCTTTGTGTAAAGCTTGTGAAATTGTTGTCATATGCATATACCAACCAATCTCAGCCATAAAAACTTGTAAGTCCTTCAAAGTTGCCACTGGCCTCTTGGTAGCTTCCCTGATCAATGTCCTCCTGGCTCGGTCATCCAGTTTGGAGGCATGGCCCGATCTAGGCAATGGGATGGTTAAAGCCTTTGAAATCTTTTTGTATCCTTCTCCTAACTTGTGCCTTTCCACAACTTTATCCCAGAGCTCGTTTGAAAGCACCTTTCCAACCATGGTGTATTCTTTGCGTGGCCTTGCACTACTAGTAATGGAATTATCATGGAACAGCCGGTTTTATTAGGAAGTAATCACAATCACTACAACTGATGTCAGATGGGCGGCAATTAGCATGATGTGTGATCTGGAAATTAACTGGTTGTACCTGAGTAAGTTTATAATAATTACTCTAAGAGGCTGATCACTTATCCAAACCAGTTATTTTACTAATTACATTTCAATAATTGTTCAGAATGTTTTAAAATGTTATTTTCACTTTGATGTTGAGCATTTTAATGTGTAAATACATTTGGAAATAGTTAGAATTAATTTATTTTAACTTCCAGGGTGTAATGTGACAAAAAGTTACAGGGTATGATGATTTTCTATAGGCACTGTATAACTGTAAATGCTCACCTTCTAGTTCAATTCCATGCTTCTGAGCCAGATACATGACATTATCTCCCACTTTGGCCTTAACTGGGATCCTCTGGCCAGACCGATCTATATACACCACATTGACCCTAAAAAGCAGTGAGTTAAAAATAATTTAGCCTTATCAAAAATCATACATTTGAGCTTATGTGGCAAGGTTTTGTAAAAGCTTCATTCACGTTTAAAAAATGACAATGACAGCAGAGGAACAATATGTTCCATGTTTAGTAAAGTGTTTGAATCAGGCCAGAGCAGCATACTGACAAAAAAGATTTCTGATTATACAAGAAAAAAATCTGGCACTCAAGGCAAAATGTCTATGTTTACTTTGGCTACACACAGGTAATACTACTTCTTGAGAAGGCAAAATTCAAGAGCGCAAACCTTTTGGGGAACTGTTACTCATCAGTGCTCCCACTTTCTAACTAACATAGGTACACATGGTGTTATTTAAAGAGCTGGGCACCACAAAACAGTTTCATGCTCAAACACGCTATGATGGGAGGCAAAAATGTGCTTTGGTCTAGTACAGAATAAAGATATGAGTAAAATATCAAGTTGCAATTATTTTTTTTGTTTTTAAATTTTTGGGGGGGGCTTTTCCCTTTATTATAATGACAGTGGATAGACATTAAAGAGATGGGGGGATGACATGCAGCAAAGGGCTGCAGGTCGGATTCAAACCCAGGCCACTGCAGGACTCAGCCAACATGGGGTTAACGCTCTTAATGGGTGAGCTAGAGGCCGCTCATTTTCATTGAACTTCATTGATTTAATAAATTAAAATGATTATGTGATTGTGTGTGTGTGTGATTCTGTAGGATTCGATTTGTAGACCGGAATGTCACTGCAGCACCACAATACTTAATTCAGAATGATTTGTCACATTTAGCCTTTAACAAACATTGCACCTAGGGCTGCACAATTATGGCCAAAATAATAATCATGATTACTTTGATCAATATTGTAATCACGATTATTTGTTGATTTTAACCAAATCAAATTTTATAGTCACATAGACTATTTATAACTGCTTTCACATCTATATTGTGCTCCATTCCTCTCATGTTGAAATTGTATGTTGTACGTACATACAGCTGCAACACATGTAAATGAAAATTATCTGAAATAGCCTAGGATATATTTAAAAAAAAATTTATCTCTGTGAAAGCTCCTTCACCTGTTTTCAACAATCACTGATTAAAAGAGCTAGGGAGAGAGGGGGAGTGCTATAGACGCGCTATTACTTTACGAACTGAAGTTAGTTGCGTTCAATAACTTCCTCTGTGCTTGTTGCCGTGGCGGCCGCGATAGCAGAGTTCCCAGCGGAAACACTGGTACAAATACAGGTTTGCCTCTCATGCTTAACATTATACAGCTGTATTAATAACAATTAAAACTGTAGACAAATGTCAGAAGCGTGACACTGCTCTGTCTCTGTTGCTGGGGAGCCTGTGTGAGTGAATGGGGGCGGGGGACTGGTAAACCTTGAGACCGCCGTATGACCGACTGCTATCTGCTGAATTTTCCTCACGATACTCTGTCCTCTGTGACTGTCTACATCTAAAAACTAAGCTGCACGGTGCAGGGAACAACTCTGACTGGCTCATGATAAGACAGTGTTTTTTTGTTTTTTTTTTTAAATCGCTTGATTACGCAAATTTGATCGTGGGAAGCCAAAATCGTGATTTAAATTTGATTAATTGTGCAGCCCTAATTGCACTCCCCTGCAATTTGGATAGTTCACTACTCCATATTGTGTTTTTGATAAATGTGCGATTAATTGTGCAGCCTTAGTACAGAGAGATGCTGGATATAAGTTTAGATTTCTGCTGCTGCCTCCGAAATTGTCTTGGCAGAGCTCAATGGATATCGGGGGGTAGGTCTTTTGTGTGCACAATAAGGGTGTGACGAGATCTCGTTTTACGAGATCTCGCGAGATTTAAACGTGACGAGATTTCTCGTCGAGGTGAAAAGTTGTCTCGTGAGGCGATGTGATGTCAGCGTGATGGAGCTTGAAGAAAAAATTGTTTCTGTTTGCACTTGTAGTTTTGAGAGAGCAGTACTTTGGTTATTGATACACTTCCTGTTTGCATTTAAAGTGTTATTTTTCTGTTATTTACACATTTATTTTATTTATACTGTTTATTTTTTTATGTTCGGTTTGTGGAAAGGAGTTAGATTTCTCGTGTGAAATTGTACAGGTCAGAAGCCAGTTGGTAGAGTTTATACAAAACATTTTGCAGTGTTTGCACGTCCTTTACTGCATATAATTCATTAAAATAGTAAAAAAAAAAAAGTTAAATAACATTCATCATTAATAGTTGATTTCAAAATGCACCTAAATTGTTTTGCATTTTGTGATTTTTCAGTTGAATAAAAAAATTATTTTCCATTATTCATATATTTCATCGAGGATTTCTTTACATTTTTTTTAAAAATATCGTCTCGTCTCGTTCTCGTGAACCCAATCTCGTGATGTGTCTCGTCTCGTGGAGTAAGCGTCTCGTCACACCCCTAGTGCACAATAATTAAGTTTTAGTATGCTTTAATCCTTAGAAGGACCAATCGTGTCTACCTGGAGCATTCAGAGTTGAGTGTCACTGCTGCTTAAGGACACTTTGACATGTATGATTATGGACAGGAGGAGCCGGGCATCAAACCACAAGCTCTGCAAAAAATAGATGACCTGCTCCACGACCTGCAACATTTTTAACTTTACCAGAAGATTAAGTGTAGTTTTTACTAGCTTGAACTTTGCAGTTTCAATGTTTGATATTAGTAGTTGTTATTAAAAGGTATTATGTTTGCATTGAATAATACTATCACAATAAATAACCCCGTAAATAAAACACAATAAAAAAACAAAAAAACGTGTAAACTTACACATTATCCGGGTCCTCTGCATTGGAGCTCCCCTCCTCACTGTGGTAAAGACCTTTGAAAGAAAGAAGCACGAACAACAGGATTGTAAGGGGTGATGTAAGCTCCTTCTGACGGTACCGGATATAGACAATGTTAGAGTTGTTGCATGGTTGTACAACACAGTTGTACGACACAGTTGTACAACACCTTCTCTGGGAATGTTGATATTAAGTAAGACACGTTTATTGAGCGGACTTTTCGACTCTAAATAACTGCGGAAATCCTTTGACCACCTGCTAGCCAAACTTTACTGACATAAACGATAGCTTAAACTCTGGTATTTAAAAGAAGAAAATATTTAATCACCTAATTAAGCCAATCGTAAACAAATAGAGAGAGCAGAGCCAGCCTCGGACTGAGGCTAATGTATTAGCAAACTCAATTGCATCACTCACCTGTACTCGTCTGCAAGTGTCGATTTATGATCCGAAAGCTATCAAAGGAACCCTTTCTCTGTAAACTTCCCACGCTGGTCACACAGTTCTTTAACTTGTAGAGGTGACATATGCCACAGTCCGGTATACTTCGAGAAAGTCTCAAAGTCAGCCCCATGCTCGACCGGACTGCAGCGGTGGTCGCCATGATTCTGTTTTGGTCACATGACCGGAAGCGGCCAATAGGAAAAGAGAGCGGGCGGGGAGACGCATCTGCTGGGACGGACCGCTCTGACAGCAGAGGGCGCTGCTGCAGTACAAACACCACAGTATACACCACTATATATACCGTATTATACTAACTGCGTACTAGACTGGCGGTGGTGGCAGAAGTACTGAGATCCGTTACTAACACCACACTGTAAACATCTGTCACCAGTAAAACTCCTGTATTTAAAATGTTACTTAAGTAAAAGTAGGCTATGTAGATTAGCATAATCAGGAAAATGTAGCCTGCTTAAAGCCTAGTAAAAAAGTAAAAAAATCCCGTTACTGTTAGCCTATATATTATATCATTAGATTATTATTTACCATGCATTAAGGTTATAGCAGGATTTTACTTTAATAGTTGGTTGAGATGATGCTCATTTTTGAATTATTAACTAATTATTATTTGCATTATGGATTAATCTGCTGATTGTTTCTCCATTAATTGATTGATTTTTTTGGTTATAAAATAAATTAAAAAAAAAGAAGTGAGAAATGCTGTCACAGTTACCCAGAGCCTATGTAGGCGTGAACATGACCTGTACTTCTAAATTAAGTAAAGGATTTGAATACAACTTTTACCATTGCAAATTGTTATTTGGCCTGTTACTAGTTGTGAATAAGACAGGACTGTACTCATGTCTTCTTTCTTTTCCTTGCATTCTTAAGATGGTTTTAGAGATAACAACATTGTTTTGTTTTTTTGTATTCACATTTTATCTATTTGGAATACTCTACTTTTAATTTTGTACATTGTGAAATTGGTGTTTTTTTCTCACTATACATAAGCATTCTACATTTAATGCTTCTGTATTTTATTCCACTTGCAGCTCTGACTAGGCAAAGCCTGTTACAGTTATGTGTATGATTAAGGAAGCAGGTCAGCCCTTAGTTTAAAAGAATCAAAATACAATACTGTATTTAGTCCCACATTGTTAAGCTCCATACTTGACAGTAAACACATGTTCAGCCATGTGTGATGTAGAGGAAGACATAGCTTGATAGGAAATCAATGCAGACCAGAATCAGAAAACTGTTTTGTATGACTGAGACCAATGTGTGAAGACAGAGCAGTGATTAGACTAGAGGCAGGTGAAGCACTCAGGCACCCTGTTTTCTCTTTCTTTCTGTACTTCCCTTCCCTGACTATCATTTAAAAAACTAAGCTATTAAACATATGATCACTTGACAGGGTAGTAAAAACTCCCACATTGGAGCATATTTGAGATGCGTCTTATAGGCTTTAGTGCACCATAATACTGTGGCATTATAGTTTTTGTTTCTTATATTTTCTTTTGTCTCATGATTTGTGCTTTGGGGAAACCCCCTCTTTATGTTGCTTTTAATATAGTGTATATACCCCCCATCTGGATCTGGTACCAGAGGTTCTTTCCATGGCCATAAAAAGTAAATGGGGCACTCTCCTGTCTAGTTTTTTATTTTATAGGGAGCGCTGGGAGTCAACCTAACAGTCTATGGAGTCAACTCACTGGCATATAGATTATTACACTTTATATACTGTAAATCCACATAATACACTATTAAATATTTATATATGTTCTCTCTCTCTCTCTCTCCATCTCTCTCTCTCTTTAACACACACACACACACACACACACACTCACACACACACACACACACACACACACACACACACACACCTGTACAAGATTAGTGTCCAGGGACAGTTTACTTGTGTCTGTGAAGTCTGTAAATTTAGTGCACTTAGTACATGATTGGGCCTTCTAGTCTGCGGATCCTGCAGGTGTGTGTGTGTGTGTGTGTGTGTGTGTGCAGGGGTGTAGTGGGTGGAGGTTGTTACACGCTTGGCTTGGATAGAAAGTGGCCCCTAGCTGTTCCTTTAGATTACACTCTCCTCATTCCCTAAATACTTTGCAGTACAATAACTCATACACCTCTGCATTTCCATTCATATTTCCTGAAAGCCACTCTCACTGTATAACGCACGAACGCACACTCACACCACGCACACACACACACACACACACACACACACACACACACACACACACACACACACACACACACACTCAACATATGCTCTCTCAGAGCCCAGCAGCAACAGCACGTGTGGACATTTTAGCAGTGATATATCTGATCTACTGTATCTGAATCTCCCCAGAGCTGTATGTCTGCAGCTTATGTTTCCAAGGACAGATACAGCATGAAAAAACATAACATTTCCCAGCAGTCCTTTGGGTGCCTCTAATCATCCCAATCAGCACTTCCATTATTGTTTTTTAGTTTTTACAACAACATGACACAGAAAATATATTTAATTACTTAGCCTTTCTCATAGATGGAACTATATCTCTGGGATGTTTTTAAATAAAGTTTTACATCTTCAGTAGGAACAAATGGGCTTGAGTCCATTTTTGGTGTTAGCCTCTTCATTGGATTTTTTGACAATAAGAAAAATAAACAACTAACCTTGTTCTTTAATTTTATCCCTTTCTTGGATTTTGAAAGAAGTGTATAATGAATCAAGGTTTGTAGAATTGTATTTATATATACAGTATAAATATATATTTATTGTATATATATTTATTGTATGCTCTCTCATTGTCTGCATGCACATTACAGTCCCCCTAATGTTGTTTCTGGCTTTCCTGTCAGTACATCATCAGTTATGATGATTTATGTGAGGCTACCATATTGAATGACAGCAGCTGTTTCATTTGATTTTACTTGTTTTACTGCCTTCCTTTGGGAACAGTGTGCTCAGAGTTAGATGAATGTCAGATGGGTGTTTTCTGTACAGAGTTTGAACGTTTCATGGACTAACATTGACTTTAAAGCTGCTTTCAACAATGCAACTCAGTGCCAATTAGCCTTCACAGCCCAACCTTTCCTTTTGCCCTGGTACTCGGCTTAATGAGACCATAGGCTTTCTTAAAATGTTAAAACAACATTTAGAGTTAGTTTCAGAAACACTGCTAGAAACTTTACAGCTGCCATTCTGCTGAGGTTGACCTTAAACAGGACATGTCTAAACCACTGTAGCTAAGTTCCATTAAATCTTATCATATTGTCTACATCCCAATGTTTAAAAATACTGTGTGCATGTGCATACCTGCAGTTTTGCATGTGAGCAGCATTGTGCAATTCGTGTCATGACTGTCTTCTCGCAAATGTCTCACACAAACTTCTGAGAGTAACTAATAAGAAACAGGTAAAAGAAAAAAGAAAAAGTGAGTGCCCCTATCACCTTTCATGCTTCATCTGTAAACACAGCAGCCTGGGAGTTGGCATTGTTACAGCTTCTTAGTCAAACTCTCAGGATGTTCATGCCTCTGGGACACTTTCTCTATTGTGGGTCACTCATTTAAATGTAGGAACATTTTAGGAGTCCCCCCGGGGCTCAAGGTTGTGTTGAGTTTTTTGTAATTAATGACCTTTTTCACACACAGCACTAAAAACTGCACAGCGGCCAGTAGTGATAGTGTTTGTTTTAGCTTGAGGTCTGGATGTGGTTTAGTGGTTTCAGGCTGGGGTCTGAGCAACTACCGTCTGGACTGTGATAGACAGCGTTGACCGCTGACTGTTGACCTTTGACACCAGATTAAAAACAGGCTGCAGGGAGAGGTCAAAGACTTGGGAGGTCATGGAGGTACAACTAATCATGTCAACAAATCCAAACACACCAAGTAAGTCATAGGTCCATTCCAATCATTGTGTTTATGTATACATAGACATGGTTGTTTTAAGCTAGTTATAAAATATGTGTGTTGGTCAGATTGTTTTACATTTAAAATAAAAGGCTAATGTTAATGTAGATTTTTGTTATTGTCAAAAAATCCCCTTAAAAGACCAAAACTAACAATGCTTTGTCTGTTGCACTCAGACCCAAGTCCATTTGTTCCTACTGAAGACGTCACATAAATCTTCGAAAACAGGTCACAAATATATAGTTTCCTTATGTAAAATTAAAAGAGCTGAGTAATTTGCTAAAACAGCTGGACATTGTAGGTTTTAACAATGTTACACAGTAAAGTGTGCATTTGTTAGGCACTGTGTTTGTGGAGGATTAATACACATTCAAGCGTTCAAGAACAGCGACTAAATGGAGCATGTGAGAGATTATGAGATATTGTGAGATTGTCTTGTGTTGTGAAAGGACTGAAACCAACAATGCCTTAGCTGATCTCCCAAAACTCTCCGACTTTGATGCTCTATCGGTGGCTACTCCGCTCCTAGGCCTTTCTGTCCTACTGAAGATGTAAATCTTAAAATGGGTCACAACTATAGTTTCATTTAAAAAAAAAATATCCTCTGACAGCTGCACTGTAGTCAGTAGGAAGTTACTCAAATGAGAGGAAATAGTGAATTTTTGGGGGACTAGTTAAAGCAGTAGGTTGATACACATTTGGTGATGTAATGAGTATTTTCAGCAGCAAGGCATGGATCTGGGATTGACTTCAAATTAACTACATTGCCTGTGTTCATTCATGCTAATGAAGGAACATGTTGCTCATTGATGTTTTTTTGACTGTAGGAATCAATCAAACAGAGGGATCAATTCATTGTTGCTTTTGGTCTTTTCATGGGATTTGTCAATAATAAGCAAATTGAAAAAAATATCTCCAGACAAGAAAGAACGTCTGTCATTAGTCGCTGTGTTGACAGTGGATCGTGTCCCTGTCCCTCTCCCTCTCCATCTCTATCAAAGCAAACTAAACTGTCAATTACAAGGTGGTTACCAGGGAAACATTTGCATTCTGGAAAACATTCTGGAACATCATACTGTGGGCCAACCACGGGCCTTCTCCTGTTGTCATGGCAGCATAATGGTTGATAAGTTCCTTGGGGAAGGAGAGCAGCAGCAGGCTTCCTCTCTGTCTCTCTGTGTTGACAGCAGGTAAAGATGATTTTAACTGCGAGGAAGATTGTGTGTGTGTGTGTGTGTGTGTGTGTGTGTGTGTGTGTGTGTGTGTGTGTGTGTGTGTGTGTGTGTGTGTGTGTGTGTGTGTGTGTGTGTGTGCGCGACCATGTGTTGTTATTGAATTATGGCTGTAACAACGACTATAATTGACCCTCCACGATCTAGACCTGGCCTTTGTAAAACATTAAGTCCAAAACAAAGTACAATGCCTCTCAGGGGACTGAAAGGTGTTAACTCCACGACAAACTGGACTCTGTTTCACTCCACATGGTCCAAGTACAACTTTTCACTACAGCTGTAAATTGTCTTTATATTTCAAAAGTATATTTCAAAATGAATAATTGGCCCTTAAAAAATGTCATGTCTGTTTGCTTTTAAATTTAGAGGCTTTCATTTAATTCAAGAAAATGGGGCACACTGTGAGGTGTACACATACTCTACCCCTTGGCTGGTCGTTTAGAACCACTTGGAATATTTATTTTTCTTTATGTTGAGCTTATATCTTTAAACACAGGCCGTCTGTAATAATAATTTCTTCCACTTCGTACTTCATTCTGGGCCTTAGGCTCCCAAAGGGCAGACAGGGTAAGTAAATCAGTTTAGTGGAGCAATTTGTACTCAAAAAAGGTGAGAGGATTATTTACTTTCTACTTTTAAAGTCAGTGCTTGGCTTTCCTGTCTTTAAAGGGTGTACAACTCTGCATCAAAACAATAATGAAACTCGCAAGAAGACCAAAATACATTCCATTTATGGCATCAGGGTATTCATTCTCAGGACTTTCTGATTATTATTTCAAACCACATTTTAAGTCTTATCTTCTTCTTGCTTCTAGGAAAAGCGTCACTCTGTTGTCAGACACATCTTTTGTGACTCAGTCGGTACTTCACTTCTGCTGGACATGGCTTACTTTACTTCTGTTTCCCTTTTCATTTTGGCATGTTCTCCCTTTCCAGTCCTGTCTCTCAAATGAACCCTCATCCCTCATCCACTTCATGACAAACCAAAACACTAGCATGTCTTTTTTTCTGTGTCTACGGAAACACAAGTCAAAACAGTGTTATCAGTGCTGCTTGCAGACTGAAATGGCCCAAAACAGCTCTCAACTCTCATTTTATTGTTGCATAACTTGACAGCAGCAAATATGTGCATGAAACTGTATGTAGTTTTCTGTTGTCTTGCTTAAAATACAACACAATAACACAACATATTCAAAATGTTTTTTCAGGAAAGAAAAACAGCCATATCAATAATAAATCTGATTATTTCTGAATAATTAGCTTAAAGATTTGAAAGAGTTGTTTCCATTAGTTTCATATTATTCATCATGATGTATAGTAAAGGGTTTATTTCCTCATCCAAAGGGTATGATGTGGTATGTGGATCTTATATGTGGTATGTTTTTCTTTGCATGAGTGTGAGTGCATTGTATGTTGGGGTTGCTGTCTCCTGTCTGGGAACTGTTATCATCTGCAGCTCTGGGTTTTACCGTTGCACAGCAGAGATGATAAGAGACTACTCAGGACATTGTGTAGGCCAGTCTTGAATGTACTCTGTTCATAACACACATACACACGTGCACACACACGCACGCACACACACACACACACACACACACACACACACACACACACACACACACACACACACACACACACACACACCTTTAAATCTTGTCACATTCATTGCCTTCTTTTCACTCGTGATCTTATACTAAAGTTACCATAGTTTTCATGCAACACTTTCAGTTTATTATCCAAAATAAAAGGATATTGAGTCTTTCAAGTATGTTGCTGCTGAAAATTTACATAATATGTCACTGTAATGCCACAAACACCACATATGAAATTATGCATTATGTAATTTTGTTTTGATCAAAACTGACCCTATGTGAAATCTCAAGTTAAATATTTTTTACAGCCTAATGTGGGGAGATTACTGTGCATGAGCGTGTCATGTGTGTCACTTGGCAACTTATTCACATAATGTACAGTAGGTCACCTTTGCCGTTTCTCTTTTCTGGATTTACATTGTCTAAATGTGGTGATGTCATTTTGAATACTGTGTTTTAAAGTCCAAAAGATAATGAAAGCACCCCTTGTGAACCGATCTGTTTTGTAATAGTTTGGAGAATCCCAAAATGTGTGAAATAATTTGAACTTTAGCATACAACATAACAAATCCTCAGTGAACTTGTTTTTCAGTCTTGAAATAAAATCTGTGCAGATAAAGCTTGAATGAGCTGCAGGAGAAGGATTTAATCTCTGCTCTGATGTTGGTGTTTGTACCAAGAGATCTGCTGTGGTTGAAGAAATGTAAGAAGATTAGGAGAGCTGTGATGATTTAAGATTCAAGCAACGTTTGAGGAAACTTAAACAAAGCCTTCATTCTTTTTTACATCTCAGGGTTTTGTGCAGCAGGCTGGAGGAGGATTATGACTTGACAGATTTATGAGGAGATGGATCAGAGAGCATGCAAGAAAAGAAGAGAGAAGGCCCAAACTCAAATCCAACTCCGTAAAAGTCATTTAGTTCAAACTGATACAAAACTCCCGTTACATTGTTGTTTTGAGCCCAAACATGAATGAAAAAGATATTATATGACATGAGGTATGATCCAAAGAACCACTTTAATTAATTTGAGCTAATACTTTGTTAAGGTAATGAACATTAGATGGGTTGTAATTTTGAAAAGAATGAGCCTACATTGTGGAACTGATTAATGGTCTGCATTATTTGTCATTATGGAAATTGTTCTGTTGAAAATTCATCTTCCTTCCATTAGCTTTTACCCAGTTTCTAACCCTTTCATATGTTGCAATTCTTTAAATGGATTCCTTCACTTTATCTCCTAGCAGTGGCCATGTTGCGCAGCCCCCCACACACACACACACACACACACACACACATAGACACACACACACACACACACACACACACAAACACACACACACCCTTTTGACAGGGAGGCAATGATAAAGGCTTAGCAGGTGGCAGTTGAACAATCTGGTGTGGTTGTTCCTGGAAAAAGGGGCAGTTGTGAGCGGTGTTGCCTCAGCCAAGATGGTGTATCTGCACTGGGCATTGCAGCAGCTCCTGTCACCGCGCTGTGAGTTATTACTCTTGGGTTTCTTAATGACAAGGCCATAGACACACACATATAAGACACACATACATACAGTAGAGCTGTTTTAAGGGTCTAGCTCATAAAAGAGTAGAACCAAAACCAGACACTTCAGCAGGTGACGTGGTGTCAACAGGTGTGTCAGACGCTAATGTGTGTGTCTATACACTGGCCCAATGCACAATGCAGGTTTAGTCATACGCATTCCAAGACATCGACACACACACACCCACGCAGCACACATCTAAATAAGAAACCAGAAGCAGACACATACATGCCACACATAGATAAGTACACAGGGTCCTTTAATTATCCTGATCCACTTACCTCTCTCAAGGCTATAAGTCAGCACCTGGTCACATTACCTCATAAAGACAAAAATAAATTGGCAAAGAGACACGTAAACAAACAGTCTGACTATTAGTCAAGTCATGTACATTTATTCAATCCCTTTTTTAATGAATGAATGAATGCAAATAGATAAAATATAACCGGAAACGGCAATTTGCGGGTTTAAACCTTTTTTCTCAATAGCGACTTCAAAGTAATTTCATGCATGTGGTCCAATGGCGTTATAAGACCCCGCAAGCTTTGTAACGATTGGATAAACAGTGCACTTTGTTTAAAATCAACTGATTTTTCAAAAACATTTATTTTCAATTCAGCGTGATATGTAGCTCAGTCCAGCTCATGGCAATTTGAGAAAAGCAGAAAAAAAGAATAACACAAAAAACAATTGCTAACAAAGCCGCAAGCCGCGATTCCAAGCTCAAACCTTGATTTGCTTTATTCCACGTCCAGTTATAGTGCATTTAAAGCGAAAGCGTAGTTTATGGTTCTCTAAAGGTTAGTTTGAACCAAACCAAAAACTAATGTTTAGGGAACGTTCCCTCCGGGTTATAACGTTCCCTAAACGTTAAGAGAACCAACTAACTGTAAAGTTCTCCTGCGGTTGCGCTGTACCTCCACACAACGTTCCTGTTTGGTTGTTTTTGGTTGTTCTGAGTTTTTGAAGTAGCATAAAGGTTTGTAGTCACTTGATTTAGATTCACTCAAAAATTACTGGACTTATAAAATCTAAGTAAGATAAACAGCATAGCAAGAGAATCAATTTATTTAAAATACTTAAAACAAGAATCTATCAATAGAAAGATTTTTACAACTAAGAAAATTCCCTTCTTCAATTCAGTTTACAAACTGAACCGTTACACCCTCACACCAGTAGGGGGGCCTCCGCTCTGACCAATTCAAGTGTTCGATGATGAAGACAGCGCTACAGGACCAGGACCACACTGCACAGCTTCGCAAGCTCACGAAAAAGTAAGTGAAATACTTTACAGTTTAATGATGTTGTGGTTGTAATGGGAGGGTTTGTGGTTTAACATTAAAATCTTTCCCTCGAATGGCTTTGTTATATTCTGTGCACAACGTGTCTGCTTTGTTGCATTGTATGTTTTGTGTCATCGTGTTAACATGCTTGTGTTCTTGTTACAAATAAAATATCCTTTTTTCGGTCCCTTTTAATTAGTTGTAGTGTACAATACATAAATAAAGCCAGCACAATCAAAGTCCTTTTAGGCAGGTTGATTGGCGGCCATCTTACAATGCACTTTAGGCAGTTATTGGAAAGCTAAGTGAAGGGGAAAGCATACAGGAAGGTACGCAATATGTGTATGCCACACAGCTGCGATACTAGCTTTACAAACTAACCCCATGCATTTCTGTGAATGCTGTGGCTCCCCATTAGAAAGTCTCTGGGCTACAATGCAGAAATCCTGTCACATACAATGTTTACACTGTAACATTGTGACTGTAAGCTGTACATTCAAATATTCTTTTTGCAATCAGTACAAATTGTATTGTCTTTTATTTCAGATTAATCCATTCCACAAACAAGAATGCATTCCATTACGGGGCGTGTGTCAGGAATCCCTGTCCCTAAGTTAACATTATGCATGCATTTTGGGTAACAGTCATATTTATTGCCATTGAACTACATTCAACCTGGTGCATATCATGAGACTGTTCTGATGTGTGTGTGTGTGTGTGTGTGTGTGTCTGTCTTCCTTTCAGGTCAGCAGACGTCATTGCCTCCACCACCTGCATGTAAGTTACAAGACAAGTGATTGTCTAATGTAACAGCATAGGTTCATCGTTTGCAATGGCATGTGCAAGAAACCTACCATAAATGAACTGACCAATCTACTTTTTTTAGATGAGTCAACACCACACACGAAACCAGCCGGTCGCTGAGAGCTGGATGTGTCTAATCTGTAACGCAAGCTCTGCCTGCCACTTCAGCTTGGGACCCAGTTGACGGTACAGTGGCTTTGAATTTTTCCAATTAAATACAATTGCATGACAAGGAACTGGGACAAACTTTAACTTTTTTGTTGTTGTTAACAGCAGAACATCATCACACAAAGGGAGGTGACTCAGCCATGGAGATGGAAATGAGAGGTAAGAATACTCATTTAAGTTGTTCACATATAAGTATATAATGTATAACAACAAAACTAACAGCATTTGTTTTTCCATAGCCATGAGGACATCCGTTACCTGCATGGCACAGCGGATAGATACATTTGAGGAGAAAATGGATGAGCTGCTCATGCTCTTAAGGAGCTAGCTGTCACCTTCCTCTGCTCCAGTCGATGACATGTTGCTGTTGCCCTACTCAACAGTCACAGAGCTGCAGGTGTTCGACAGGAGTCGTGATCAACAGGAGAGGAGGAGCTAAATGGTAATTAAGAGGCCGTAGTCCTACCCTAAGATTAACACTAAATAATTGCATAAAACTGAACTGACTTCTCTTACAAAATGAGATTATACAAGCTCTCCACTTTGTTCTACTTGTATAATTTGTGTTTCTATGTTTTACAGCAACTTTTCCTGACAAGCCTTGGAGGTTCAACCAGATGTACTGCCATCTGTCGCAGAACCCATGACGTTCTAAAACAGTATAGCCTGTGGGGCAAAAAGGCAAAGAAGGCCTTCCAGGACCTGACAATCTGCAGGGTTATAACAGGCAGGTGTTATTTTATTGTTCACATCAGTATTATGCGTTGCTTGGCTGATAAGGTTTTAATTTGACTAGTCGTCAACTAGTAACTTTGCTTCATTTTGACTTCTACTCTAGCGGCCTCCCAGAAAAAACTTTCCCGCGCTGGGCAAGCGCTGACAATTGCCTCACACAGACGGTAAATTGAAATTCTTCTATGTAATGTTCATAATAATAACGTTATTATTGATAATAATCAAACTATCAATATTTGATCAGAAAAAAGAGGGTTGTTAGTAAGGAAATTTGTCTTGCTTTTGTTAACATTCTTAGTATGACATATCAAACTTTTGTTTCTTTATTTTTAGGCCAGCTGAGAAGGACTGAGCCTTCAAAACCATGGAGCTCTATTTTTGTTGAACTGTTGGCCATCTTCTACACTCCTGCCATCCTCCTGCCTCCTCCCCTCGCAGGCACTTCAGATCCCTGCACACAAAAACCACCAGACACAAGAACCGCATTCCCACTGCCATCACTCTCCTAAACTGCTAAGTGGATTCATCCCCACTTTTGCCTTTCACCTACACATTATATACTGTATTTTACAGACTATAAGTCACTTTTTTATTGTAGTTTGGCTGTGACTTATAGTCTGGTGAGACTTATACATGAATATAATTTGATATGTTTTTAAATTTTAATTCCTAATGAAAACATTACCGTCTATAGCCACGAGAGAGCGCTCTAGGCTGGAGACAACTCTATGCTGCTCCTAAAGACAACTGAGAAAGACAACACAAACAAAATGCCCCAAAAAGAAAATCCTTGTCTGCAGATTACAAACTGCAGATAGTAAAATATGAAACCGAACACTGTAATCGAGCAGCAGAAAGAAAGTTTAGAGTGAGTCAGGAACTTGTGAGGGACTGGCAAAAAGGTTACTCTTACTGAAATGAAGAAAACAAAGGAAGCTAATCGCGGTCTGAAAGCAAGGCCAGAGCTGGAGGACGGGTTCACATGGGTGCGTGAACAACTGAGAGGCTTTTCAACGGTATTTACTAATCCATGCCCTGGTAGTTGTTCTGTGTGCTATTGCGTAATTGAATAATTGTTAATGTGTTACGTTAACATAGCGGGCACCTACCGTATTCAGCTTGTTCTGTGTGCTATTGTATAGCTAGTTGAATAACTGTTAATGTGTTACCGTTAACATAACGGACACCTACCGTATGAATGCGACTATAGTCCAGTGTTACATACTGTATGTTAAAATACGGTACTTTTTCATTCCAATATGCACCATCCAGTTATTTTAGTTTTATTTCAGCTCACGGAAATCGGAGCCGGCGAGGCAGACAACAAATAATAATAACAATGATAACTAAAACAGACAAACATAGAAGGGTTCTACCACTTCGCAGTTTGAACCCTAATAACTGAATAGAAAGCTTGAATGCAATACACACACAAACATGGAGATGAGATTCAACAAATGAAAAAAATTGAGAAGAAAGTGTAATGACTGTTTCTTTACTGGAAGTTTAGCCACAGATAGTGTCTGCCAAATCTATGGTCACACAGTCATTTGACCAAGATCCATTTAGTAATAGGGGTTAATTAAAGTTGCTGCAATAGATGATGGTTGCTCATAGTCAGGGCTGTATAGATGAAAGGGAAGGGGGTAAACTACACATTCCACTGAAATGGAAGATATAAAATTTAGTCTAAGTCTAATAGGAACCCACCAGAAGGTGGAAATTCCCTGCATGGAAAGAATTCATTACAAATTACTCCTTTTCTTTCCTCGAGGCATTTACTCCCCTTACATATGAGGATTTCTCATAGTGAGTCAGCTTTATGGAGGCCTATAATGTAGTAGAAGGTTATCACACAGGCACAAAAGATAAGCTGAATTCATTCATTTACTCCTTTATCTTTCACTGTCTCGTTTTTCAACTCAGATCACTTTTTTGTTTTATTTTGGCACATATTCAATCATTTCTCTATTGCCTATTTTCCTTTCCAATTTTTCTATGCTTTTATCTATGCTATCCTTTTCAACTAGTTACCCAGCTGAAGCCAACTTTTATAATAAAATTACACCAGACAGTGCATGCAATGTTAATAAGCCATGTAGTGTACTGTTGTATGGCCACTAAACTAAAGCAGTTATGCTGGTCAGCTTACGCTAGCAAAGTTAGCTGGTGAAACAAGGAAGTTCACAGGCATGCTTCTGTTTGTCAGTGGTGGAATGTAACTAAGTACGTTGACTTAAGTACTTTGTACTTAAGTACAAATTAGAAGTACTTGTACTTGAGTCTTTTCTTGTCGTGCCCCTATCGACTTTTATGTCACATTTGAGAGAGAAATATTGTACTTTTTACTCCTCTACATTAATCTGACTTAAACTTTAGTTACTACTACTACTTTATAAATTTATATTTTTGCCTACAAAACACATTTATAAAATACAATGTTTTGTTATAAATTAAAATGCCCAGAAATATATAGGCCTACAATAAGCCTACAGCTGAAATGATTAGACGATTACACCTTAGTTAATTAACAGAACTGTTTTGATCATGAAGATTTTTCTGCATCAGGTACTTTTACTTTTAATACTTTAAGTACATTTTACAGTTTTGTGGATTTGGAGAAGGCGTATGACCGGGTCCCCCGGGAGATACTGTGGGAGGTGCTGCGGGAGTATGGGGTGAGGGGGTCCCTTCTCAGGGCCATCCAATCTCTGTATGACCAAAGCGAGATCTGTGTCCGGGTTCTCGGCAGTAAGTCGGACTCGTTCCAGGTGAGGGTTGGCCTCCGCCAGGGCTGCGCTTTGTCACCAATCCTGTTCATAATATTTATGGACAGGATATCAAGGCGTAGTCGGGGCGGGGAGGGGTTGCAGTTCGGTGGGCTCGGGATCTCATCGCTGCTTTTTGCAAATGATGTGGCCCTGATGGCATCGTTGACCTGTGACCTTCAGCACTCACTGGATCGGTTCGCAGCCGAGTGTGAAGCGGCTGGGATGAGGATCAGCACCTCTAAATCTGAGGCCAAGGTTCTCAGCAGGAAACCGATGGAGTGCTTTCTTCAGGTAGGGAGTGAGTCCTTACCCCAAGTGAAGGAGTTTAAGTACCTTATCTTGTTCGCGAGTGAGGGGACCATGGAGCGTGAGATTGGTTGGAGAATCGGAGCAGCTGGTGCGGTATTCCATTTCGTTTATCCCACCGTTGTGACGAAAAGAGAGCTGAGCCAGAAGGCAAAGCTCTCGATCTACCGGGCAATTTTTGTTCCTACCCTCACCTATAGTCATGAAGGCTGGGTCATGACCGAAAGAACAAGATCCAGGGTACAAGCGGCCGAAATGGGTTTCCTCAGGAGGGTGGCTGGCATCTCCCTTATGACGTTTTTCCACTGATGGTAACAGCTCGACTCGGCTCTACTCGACTCAACGCACTCTGCGTCCGTTTTCCATTGCAGATTGAGTAACGCCTCAGCGTGGCTGGTCACCATAGCTACGCAGCCGGTAACTGCCATGATGTAATTTTCAACGCGACTCACAACATCACATTGGAGGTGTTTGTTTTGATTCTTGGCCAGAAGAAAAATTGTTTCAAAAGAAGCTGAAGGAAGCAACAAAAATCACTGCTGAAAAAAAACAGGAGTTTGGGAATTCCGACGGCGTTCAGACGTCAACATGACTATTGTTTGCCGACACAAAAGGGTAAGTTAAGTTTCCTGTAACGTTAGCTAACATTTGCATGTGTTCAGGGTCACCGTCAGTATTTACTATACGCTATATAAAAGTACATTAACTTTAGCAACCATGATTACACACCAAAACATGTCTGCTGTGTACTGTGTGTGTTTCAGATCCTTCACGCTTTGCAAAATTGCTGCCGCAGACGTCTGTTTGGGCGTTCGATGTCCGACGGGTGAAATCTCTGGTTCTGACCTGCTGTGCTTTGTAAAATGTTTATGAGAGTCATGGAGAGACTTATGACGATGACTGGGATGCAGCACGGACAGCAGAGCCGGGGGGGGGGACACTGTCACAAGGTGCAGAGGAAGAAGACCGGGATGTACGGGAGGGTTTGATGCGCTACTTGAATAGCTAAATAAAATCTTTTCTTTGATATATTGTCTTGTTTTTTTTTAAAAGTAACAGTGTGCAATATTGGAAACGACATGCAAAATAATAGCCCTTAATATTGAATAGTGAGAATAGAAAAGTGAGAATAGTGCAGAGAGTAGATAATCTGTCGGTGTCTGGTTAGATTTTTTTTTTTTTTAGATGGCGCGGTTGTTCTGGACACACACTCTGCACTCTTGTTTGCTAAAAACGCAGTAATAAGTGACGGTCCTCCGACCAACTAGTAGTCTGCAGGTTTCCACGTCACCTTTTGGTATCACCTCAGCTCGCTTGGAACCTCGACTGAGGTAGTACTAAAAAAAAGTACCTGGTAGCAGGTCCCAGGGACTTTTTTTCGTAATGGAAAACCAAAAAATGCGAGTAGAGTCGAGTCGAGTCGAGTAGATACCACGCAGTGGAAAAACGCCATTAGAGATAGGGTGAGAAGCTCAGTCATCCGAGAGGGGCTCGGAGTAGAGCCGCTGCTCCTTCACGTTGAAAGGAGCCAGTTGAGGTGGTTCTGGCATCTGGTGAGGATGCCTCCTGGGCGCCTCCCTAGGGAGGTGTTCCAGGCACGACCAGCTGGGAGGAGGCCTCGGAGAAGACCTAGAACTAGGTGGAGAGATTATATCTCCAACCTGGCCTGGGAACGCCTCGGGATCCCCCAGTCGGAGCTGGTTGATGTGGCTCGGGAAAGGGAAGATGGGGGTCCCCTACTGGAGCTGCTCCCCCCCGCGACCCGATAAGCGGATGAAGATGGATGGATGGACATAAAATGAAGAGTTTGTGCCTTTTAGTTTTGGGTTGCCTCTATTTGAGAGGTCAGCTTTGCCATATGTATAATATGAAGACATGCTTGACAAGGAGCCACAATAACAGGCATGCAAGCAGTAGCAGCAGGCAGATTAAAAACACAACATGTCCTTTTAGCAGGTTCATTCTGTGAGTTTGTACAACAGCTACAATAAAAAAGTCCATGTTGAGTTGAAATTCTTCTATAAACTTTTCATAATGATTCATATAAAATTGCAGAACAAGAGGATATGGCAGTTATGCAGACTGCACTCCCTAATGACTCTATGACTCCTACCATGCCGATAACTACTCTTGTTCTCTTCCCAACTCCCATCCGCACATGTTTCATGTTGCTATGTTGAAAGGCTTTTGGTGGAAAGCCCCATGTAAGGAGCAGGACTCACTATAAACAAACCACAAACGCTCGTATCTCTTTGTTTAGTTTTTTCTTCTTTTCCTCACTTGATGAATAACTCCATAAGCCGAAGAACATTATCCATCACTGTTATCAACAAAGGCTCATTCAGACGTCTTTCATCGACATGTACAGGGGTCCATCTGTCCTCCCACACTCCCACACTGGTCGTAAAATGTGTGTGTCCCTTCCGCCCTTGTCCATCCCTGCACATTTCCATTAACTATTTGCTGATGTATCTCATTTTGAAGTTCAACTGATACTTGGAAAAAAGGAAAGGATTTGTAAGGAACAATGTGGCTTTCTTGAAATTTAGTTTGAGAAGAAAAACAAAATGGAGAATTTATAATAACGATGTGCATGTTGTTCTGGCAAGTGCCTGTGTGAATGTTATTGTGTGTTCAGTTCAGCAGGTTCTGTCTGTGTGAAATAAATCACTCTGTTCTTGGGTAGAAAGCCCGACCGGCCGCACCCACAAACCACACTCTCCTCTGGCTGGCTCACACTCTTACCGGGGTACAGACCTGTTGGAGTCTATACATCTTGGCTTCCTGTGTTTTCTCTCAAACTAACTTTCCCTCATTGTTTCTCCGTGACATGTGCTTTGGCAAGGTACCCCCTTAAAAAGGGTGAACTCCCAGTCCAGAGAAAGGGAGTAAAGGAAGGAAGGAGCGAGGAGACGGAGGGGGAGCAGTAAGAAAGAGAAAAATTGAGAGTAGGAGAGAGAGTGGGCCTCAATTTTTGTGATGCTTAGCACTCGCCAACCCCAAACCCACAAGGAATGAGATTGGAGGAGAGGGAGGAAGGGATATAGAGGAGGTGGGAGGGAGTAGAGGGGCTTATGAAAATGGCCGTGGATGAAGGCAATCCTTAATAAGGAGAGAGCCTTAGGTTTCTGCGGTGGATGGTAATGGCTCCAGTTGTCTAGGAACAGCACTGAACAACACAGTTTGTTTATCCAGAGTAGTGGGACTTGCTAGCTTTACAGCTTGCACCATTTGCATCTATGATGACAGCATGGATTGGCTCACTGGTCACTCAATTTTGCTTTTCTTACAGCAACAGTTAGTAATCCATCCCACAGATTCAGAAATATTTGAACTTCTGGTTCCCAAATCAAATTGCCAGCATGTAAAGATTAGAAACAAAATCCACAGTCTTTGCTCTGTCTATAAAATGCATTTTAAAGGCCCGGCCTCACCATCATTATCTCAGTTGCTTTGGTGCTAAAAGCCTGGTGATGCAGTAACAACTCACAGGGTTGGTGATTTTCTGTAGCTGGTAAGCTAACTCCTGAGATGCTAGCCATTTAGGAAAATGCTAGCACTAGTCAGTCACAATAACTCTAGCTCAATGGCTCTAGTTACTATAGGGTACTGACAGTGAGCAAGGTAACTAGATCTTACTATTACTACTGTTGATGCTAGATTGGATGGTACGGAGGGACGGGTGAAGACATGACCAGCCTCGGATTGGTTGATCGATTGGTTAGCTTTAGGCATGAGGAGTGAGATCAGTTAAGGTTCGGGTAAGAATATCAGGGTAAGCCAATCAGAAGCAGAGTAGGGCAGGTCATGCCTGTCCCTCTGGACCATCCATTCTTGCATTAACCCTTAATAACTGACTTTAGATAGATCATTTGCTAGTAGTGGTACAACAAGTTCCCACTTTAGCAGTTTTAAATTCTTGTGTGACTGGGTCTTTAAGTTTGGGTAAAGCTTATTTGAGGCTTCAGCAGTGGAAATTAGCCAAATTGAAAGCATAGCTGAATCCTGGTAGTCATGTGTAGGTTTTATCATGTTTCATTACAGCAACAAATCTACATGCAGCTACCAGGAAGTAATCCTCTAAGACAGATCTGAGGAAACAAAAGTGGGAGTTAAAAATACTGTAACTTTATTTCTCATTTCATTTGGATCATTCACACAACTGAAGCATCATATTAGCTAAACGTTCAAAATTCTTACAGTGGAATTTCTCTAGGAAGGTATTGTTTTAAGAGGAGGAATAATTAAAGCAAACAAAAATTCTTTTAATATATAGTTTATTTGGAAAAAGAGTAGTCAAGAGGTTCACTTCGTCCCTGCTACTTTCCCATCAACAGTGTAACTACACAATTGAAATATTTTCAAATAGGCCTTTTAGATATAAACCTTAAAATTTGAGGGTTTGTGGCCAAGAGTGGTTCATGCTGCTTAAAAACAGCCGCAATCCAATGGGATTTACAGTATAACACAGTTTTCAAGCAAAGGTTTGTTAGTTTGCTAACGATAGCCATAACGATGAGAAACTTAACCTCACGATGACCAACAGTGACTTACTGTGCAGGAAGAATGTAGAGAATGTTTCTATCCCTCTCTCTCTCTCTCTCTCTCTCTCTCTCTCTCTCTCTCTCTCTCTCTCTCTCTCTCTCTCTCTCTTCGTGTCCCTGAAGGGTTCATTAGCGGAAGATATGACATCACCTCAAGAGTTTGTACTCACTTGTCTGTCGACCAGAATGTTATATACCTGACATTAATTTCATATCATTAAAGCTGCACCAGACCAATTTGGATTACTTAGAGTGCTGTTAGTATAAACCAAGGATCCTGTGACACCATTAGAGTGTCATTCCCTTGTTTAATTACAGTCACAGTCAAAGGTCATTACATAATAACCAGTGTCTCCTCCCACACACTTCTCATCAAAATGTGTCTACTTTTGCATGGAGTGAAACACTCTGGGGGAGTTGGGAATGAGACATGTTGTCTGTCTAAATCAGTTGCTGTCTTCAGTGTGTCAGTGTAAAATTGCCATATGTAAGCTTATATAAAGCAGACAGAGCAGCCTTTTCTTTTGTCGTTTTTTTGCAGATAACTTGCTGTTTGCCCCACATATGTTCACTGATTGGGCTTTACTTTGTTTACACAAAGTAAGAAACACTGAACTCAGTTCTGCATTAAATTGGACATGTTTTACAGTGAGCAAGCAGATGTAAGCCACATAAGCATCGTTTAGCACATAAGCCACCCCGATGACTGCGTCATTTAAAAACTCCCCAGATGCCAATTCTTTTTCAATTACCTACTACTTAAGCTATGATGTGGCAAACATCCTCTGTAGATTCAGGATCTGCTTGAAATTTAAGATTTATAGTTGAGTTGTCTGCTTAAGGAGCAGTTAGCTCCAGAGATCAGAGCCACATAAACCATTACCACAAGAGAACACAACCAGTGTTAACGAAGCACAGATGAGAAGATGGGCTCATGAATACCACATTGCCTGACACAGGAGAAAATTCTAGACTGGCACTCTGTAGTCTGTAGAAAAGGAGTCAGTGTCACAGTATTGATCTGGACTTTAAATAGTGGTATTTGTGTTACCTTTGTGTTTAGAGAAATAAAAAATAACATTGAAAATTGAAGTGCTGCAAATTGGTTTTCCTCAGTGGTGAAAGTAACTAAGTATATTTTCATATAATTTCAGATTTCAGTTTTTCATGCAATATGTTTACTCCTTGCATACATTTACTAGACAGGTACTTGTTATTTACTAAGATTGAAAATGTACACATGGAACTTATAATTATATTATAACATAATTTAATTTCAACTGCTCAACACTAGATCAACTAGTTAAAAATAGCTTCACTTTGACCAAATACAACATTAAAGTACTGCTAACATATTTTAGCTTTGATGCTTTAAGTACGTTTTGTTACTAATACTTATATACTTTTTTTATTCTAAACATTTGAATACTGGACTTTTACTTGGGATGGGGTATTTCTATATGCTATTACTACTTTGACTTGATTTGAGTTTTCCAACACTGGTTTTCCTTTACTATTTTCCCTGAGAGATGTGTGTGATGGCATAAAATGGTTAATACTGACCAACACAGTACCCTACAAAGTTTTTTATTAAAGTTTCATACTATTTTTGCAAGTTAGTCAGGGGTGGCAGATGGTTTCTTCTCTTTAAGGCAGTTTTTTGCCATTCATTTCTTTTCTTTTTTTTGGGGGTATTTTTAGGCCTTTATTAGACAGGACAGGGGAGATAGGGGGAATCACATGTAGCAAAGGGCCACAGGTTGGAATTAAACCAACGGCCACCACAGTAAGGAATGAGCCTTTGTACATGGGGCGCATGTTTAACCAGGTTAGCTACCCCTAGACATTCATATCTGTAAATATACTGTTTTTTGCAACAGCAAAAAATTTATAAAAATCATGTCTGCTTGGAAGGTTGGAAAATAGTGGTAATGTTATGTATACATGTACATCTTTGCTATCTTCGCTAAGTCCCTTGTAGGGTACTTAACAGGTGCTTTTCCTTCCAGCAGTCATTGTTTGAAAGTGTGGCTCTCCTCCCTCTCAGTTACTGACATTTCTATTGCACCACCTGTCTCTTATTTTGATGTCATCAGCCCTAAGGCTGAGGTAACCAGCATGAGCAATACCTCCAAAACTGATGAAGAAGCAAAACAGACAATGCAGGTGATTTAAAATACAGTACCTCACAGAAATAAATCAACCCTATTGCCAGACCATAATGTAATGGGCTACCGGCCAATATGTTCATGTTGTAAAATTCAATGCCATTATTCATAAAGGGCTTAAGGTCATTGGAAGCAAGTTGTGAGGTGTATAATTCCTAGATATACTGGGCTAAATATACAATGTGAAGTGCATAAAATGTAGTAAAATAATATGACAAACACACAAATTACGTACAAAATGGATACATTTAGTGAAGGCAGGCCTGGGCTGGTTTTAAAGATGCCCACAAAGACAAAGAGAACACATCCAGCAGGATGAATGTAATCTTTGACTGAATTGTTTGAATTCTGAATTTGATTGGACGGCCACTCTATATTAGGATGCGTGAAGATCCACCAATCCAAAGAAGATAAAATAAATGCATAAGTGTTCATCTCAATCTTGGCTGGAGATTCAGTGAGCCTGAGTTTAATGACTGGAAAAGAGAACTCCTGAGTCATAATGGAAACATTTAAAAACTTGATTCTACATGAACTGCCTAAGGAGAGAGGTGACGGTACTAACTTTCCCAAGTGAACACAGCTGTCTGGTTTGGACAAAATTTACCAGCAGTATAATCTGCAACAGCAGTGTACATGCTGCTGATCATAGGCCAATTTCTCTGCACAAACAAAAGACATCCAAAATCCCTGATAGAAGGGTCTCCCTGCATTAACTCAGAGCTGTTTACATCCTTCCACCAATAACGTGACTCAATCATAACCACACAGTCCGCAGTTTTCCAGAATAAAATATGATAACAAAATTGTTAAGGTGTAATCATTTGTACAGCTCATAGGACGTGATTACTCACGTGGATTTGGCAAAGAAAGGCTGCCTGATTAAATAAAGCCCAATAGGCTCCCAGGTGGTAAAAATAGACATCATTTTATTGTATTTAAAATCACCAGGGACGTTTCTCATCCATCTCTTGTGACAGAAAACACATCTCATCTCCCCTGTTGTATCCTGTAAGGCTTTTTTCACTGCCATGGAGAACATCTGGAGCCAGTCACTCCACTGCTGGCTTGTGAGCGCAGCTCCTAATGGAACATGTGAATGTGTTATAAGATCCGGCTTGAACAGCTGCTATTAGCTCAATTACACATTTGGCTGGAGAGCAGCAATGTGCTAACTCTTCACGCATTCTAGTTTAATTGCGCAAATTGATGTTAATGTGGCCCTTAAGAGCCAAAGCAGAGGGTCGCAAAGGAAAACAAGTGGTCATGTCTAAAAACAAAAACTCTGTCGTTGAGATATAAGACTTGGATGAGAAGCTTAACAGGGGTGGGTGGGGCGCTAGCAAAGGAATGAAGTAAATGTAAAGAATGAAAACAAGTTCTCAGGAATCACAATTAAGTGCCTGAGGTCAAAGTTGAACAGTATCTTTTCCTCGTTTCATGAGAATATATATATATATATTTTTTTTTAGACCTGACTCTACCTGTTTCTCTGGCCCAGGGCAGTGTTACTGAAAAACATACAAAATACACATACATAGTTGGCCAAAGGTATCACAGGAAACTCTCTTACCCTTCAATTTGCTGCAGAAACCTTTAAGGTCACTCAAAATGAAGTGTATATCTTTATAAACCTGTTAAGAGCCATCTGAAAATAACATCTGCAATGAGGGAGTGCTTCAACAAGAACCAAAATAAACAAAAGGTCCAAATTGGAGAAAAAAAATATACAAACATGGCCTGGAGATGTAATCTGCTTTGTATAATCACTCTTCCATATCGTGCTGGCATGACACGTATGCCTATAAAGAGTAATAGTAGATAGTAAGCATATAGCCTGTTTGAATTCAATTTCCGTATAATAAACTGAGGGAGAAATGTGATGATAGCATTTAGTAATTAAGTTACTGTTAGTTTGTTTTGTTCTACGTAGCATAGATACCCAAATTGAGTCCAGAAACGGGCATAAAAAATTATCAGCTGTCCTAGGCGATAATCAGGAGAACGAGTTTGGTCACCATCTGTATTCTGTTTCCATTAGACTCATCCAAATAGTACCAACCAGCACAATTCTGCACAGGGCTGGACAGAGAAGTACTAATTATTTTCCTCTTATTAAAAATGATTGTGACAGATATGTAGGTCATTTTATGTTTTGTTATTACGCTGCAATTCCTGACTGCATGCATATATTCTAAATAGATTCTGACCCATTCTCCAGTTGCTATCCATGCTGATGGCAACGTTGCCCATTGCCCATCTAAATTCCACTAACAAGTGTCTGCAAAAGACATTGACAGAAAACAGAAAGAGATTCTGGACTACAATGCCAGTGTCTGACCATGTCTAAATGTATTCAGAGCTGTTTAAATGGCCACACTCAAAAGCAGGGTGAAAAGCCTGCTCACAGTAATCACAATCTTTCTGATAATCTCTCTGAAAGGCGCCAATAATGTTGCACTGATTTGTAACTATATGAGTAATTGTATGAAGAATGAAAAATAAAACCTAAGAGAGAAGATAAAAACCTTGTATATATTCTCACCTCTGCACACTTGGGCCTTAAAAGCTAAGAAAGAAAATAAGCAACGGGAAGTAAAGAAAAGAGTGATGTGATGGGTAAAAAAAAATAACTGGAGGAAGGTAAAAGAGGGAATCAAGAGCAGAGCTGAGATGTGGGCTAGAGGGAGACGAAACTGAGAGAGAAAGTGAGAGTGAGGCCTGGGTGAGAACGGAAGTGCAGAATAGTGGACTGCACGTTAAACAAACACCCCACTCCTGATGGGGAAATCCAGCATGTCCAATGTCCAGCTGAGTTCACACACGCTACCACATACTGTATTTTGTCACACAGATGCATCTCAGTCCATTTCCATCCCCTTACCATCCTCCTCTTCTGACCCACTCATACATACAGTACTGTGCCCTGCTGCAGAACCAATTGTTTTATAGGTGGACTTACTTGAAATGACTTCTGCACACTGTATTTTGTAAGGTAATCAAACATACACATATGCTAAAAGATGCTGATGCAGAACAAGGTGTCCTTGACCAATCACCTCTGTGCAAGCGATTTTATGTTTTCCATAAGTACAAATGTGCAAGAGCAGGCATTTCAACTCTGAGCCCTACACAGGGAGTAAAAGCCAGAAGAAAAGATGATCCGAGAGGGAGGAAGTTTATATACAGCAGAAGAAAAAAGGCACTACATGACAGTTTGAGGAATTATGGAGGATCTTTTGCTCTCTAGTCTAAACAGGCTTGAAAGAAAAGTGCCATTTCTCTTCAGACACTGGCATATTCCTGGCTATTCACAGAGAGGGGCACTCACAGTTCTTTTCCATGTTTTCAATTAAGTTGTTTTATGTGTGAGGCAGAAGAAAAATAATGCACAATTGGTTAATGTTTAAATCTGTATATCGTCTCTGTTGTTTTTATCTCTGTCCAGCTTTCTCTTCTTCAAAGGTTTTTGTTTCTCTGAACATTCTCTGAATCCACTCTTTCTTCTTCCACTCTTCTGTCCCACTAAATTACTCCTGGCATCGTACCTTCCAGAGGGGGCAAAGGTTCCAGATGACAAGTCCCAGTGGGAATGTCATATGCACATCAGGAAGCTTGTGAAATCCATTCTCCTTTCCTAGCCTCTCCACCACATGTCAAAATACCTCTGCCTCTATTAATACCTCTCAATCCTAACATTAATAAACATGGAATACCTTGCAAACAGAGGGTCCAGCACAGTGTCTACAGTGTTAGAGAACAGTAAAATGGTTTATAACAGCTTCCAAAGACACTAGCTGCCCTGTCACCAAACCTCAGCAGTTACAGGGTAGCCATTAGGAGGTCCATTGGGACTCATTTCGGACAAATATGCTGCCCAGTTGCTCGTATAATTGTGCTTCCGTAAACAACGAGTCCTATCAGTCACTGGGAAAACTAAAATACCCTCCCTTCTGAAAAGCACCCAAACAAAACACCAAAATAAGACTTGGAGCTGAAACTCAGTGACCTGCTGATCTCTGTAGTCCCACAGCGCTGATTGGTACTGACATACAGCTATGTATAGACATCACGCTAACTGTAGGATTCCAACTGTGTTATTTACAACATTTCTCTCAAGATTTCCCTGAACTCTTTTCAATAAGAATTAAAACTGGTTTTCCAAAAACCTTGATAATCGCATAAATTGTAGTCACATTACAATTATGTTGATTGAAATATTCTAACAGAAAATGCAACATTTTTGCATCATTTTACACACATTGCCCTGTAATTCATCCTGGCTTATTTTATATCTTTAGAAACTTTGGCATCTTCACTAGAGAAAGTTGCGTGGGTTTGAGCAGAGCTGACAACAGACCTGCCAAATCATTTGTGGAATTGATAAGTAATCTCCTTAGTGCCAGGATATTTAGTTTAAGCGCAGGATCACTGCTTGATTTGAACTCCCTTCTAGTGAGTAGACTTGACAGCTTTGACTGCAACTGCACATTGCTGACAAACTACAATTTTGATTTGTGTGAAAATAAACCATAACTTGATCCTGTAAGCGGTTGTGGGTCGCAATCAAATTAAACCTATTTAATCAGAAGTCTTGTTGAGACAAAAGGACAGAATGATGTTTGACTGGGACCTTTGTGACTCTGGAGATTTTTGTCTGTCTAGGTGGTCTATTTTTCTGATCTACTAAACCATGAGGGAAAAGAAAGGGGTTATCTGAAAAATGAGGACTCAAGCATGGCTTTGGAAGAATTTACCCAACTCCCCAGTGGGCGTGTACATGCCTATACATGTAAGTGTTGTGGCCAATGTGATTGTTCTGCTGCTGCAATCACACAAGGTAGATGAGTGGAACCCTGCAGTTCACATTTAGAACACTTTTCAAACTATATTAAAATCATCTTTTCTTTCACATTTCTCCGTGGATCAAATTAGCTAAAGAGGCCAGCTGGTGTGTGTCTGTGCACGATCTGCTGATATACTCATGGTACCCCATTTACTGAAACCTGCACACTGAAACAAGACCCAGCTGCTGGTGTTCTTGTGACCTGACATCTAATTGCTTGCAATGGAACAAGCAGCTTGGAAATGTGGTTTGAGGAGGAGGGGAGGTGGTGGTGGTGGTGGTGGGGTTGGGGGTTAAAGAGACGGATGACTGACACAATAGACGTGGAGGCTCAAAAACCAAGGAAGACATTAAGTTTTAGCATCTGAATTTTTCTGAACCACACGTAATTGGTTGCAGAGCTTGAATGACATCAGAGCTTTGACTTCCACTGAAGGGCTTTCTGAAATACTCCGGGTGTCGTTCAAAATAAAGTATAGGCTATCAGAGAATGCTATGAAGCTTTACACACAATACAATACAGGCGTTCATTTTCTAAAAGTCGGTATAAAAAATACAGTGAACATTATGAGTTCTTTGAATGACGATTTTAATCTTACCCTTGCCGTTTATCTTTACTTCTCATCTCAGGCATCCCCTGGCAAGGCAGTGGTGTAAGATGTGACAGATACTACAGGTACAGCAAGAGGTTGAAATATGCGCTGCTGCTCTGATAAAACATCCTATTGTTAAACTGAAGCTTGAATGGGAGGGCAGCCAAAATGATTTATGGATAACACATATCACATGGCAGAATGCCACATGTGTTAACAACACAGCTCAGATCTTGGATGTATTTAGGTTGTTGCTAAATCCTGCAGCTTTGATTCTGGCATGTATTTGAGGCAGCAATGTTTTAAATAAAGTTTGTATGTCAGTCAAAGAATTTCAAAAATTAACAGGAACAGGAATGTGTTAACAGGACTGAAGAGTGAATCAAACTGTTACACAAATCCAAAGAGCAACTTGCTTTCCATGCTATTCTAAAAGGACACATTCATTTTAGGTTGACTGTTTTAAGTGCTTCTCACTTTAAAGGAATGGTTTAATATTGGAGAATATTGACTTTCTTGCTGAATGTAAGATAAGACGATCTCATGTCTGTGCATTAACGACAAGAGTCAAGAGTCAGAAGGTAATCAGATTAGCTTAGCATGGGCTAAGAAAAAAGAAAACAGCTTATACAAAACACAGAAGCATTGCAGCTTCAGCGAGACGTCACCCATGCAATTTTTGAAGTGTTTATAGTCTTCCTAATTAGCCTACGTATTTTTCTCATACTTAAAACAAAACGGCATGTCAAGTTACCCACAAGAGCCTGGCTTCGTCCAAAATTAAATAATGAACCTAGCAATGCCTCTTAAGCTCACTAATTAACCCAATAGTATCTTGTTGGCTTAATCCATATAGAAAATCGCTCCCCTTCCAGTGGTCCACCATGAAAAAAATTTTGGAAAAAAATATGTATGGTAGTGAATGGAAAGAGACCAGAACTGTTGCATGGGTTGTGCCAACTGTGCGACTGCACAGGGCCTTGCGCCTCCCTGGTTTGCAATCATGTAGTTTTTTTTTCTCTCTTTCTTTTTTTTTTTTACATTATACATTTTGTTGTGATGTTCTTGACTTAATGGGATCAAAATTGAAATTTAAGTTTGTCAAAAAAGGAAGGAGAAACAATGTCAGTTACACGAGAGTGGGACCAATTTCAGAAACACTAGACTAAAAAGACTTTATTGCTGAGTTTGTGGGCAAGAAGTCAAGGAAAGTGACTTTATCTAGCATAGTATGTCAGATGCTATATAAAGCTATAAAAAGAATATAAAGTGATATGCAGCTGAGCTGTCACGCCATAGGTCAAACGGCCTATTATTCTGACAGCTAAATGGTCCGTTATCTCTCTTAATTTCATATCTCTGTGACAATGCCTTTCATCATTTATTTTGGCAGGTATTTCAGCAACAGGGACAGAGGGCATACGTCCACATTGAAGACGTGCACACACAGCAAAGCACACGCAAACACACACAAACACAGACGCAGGATATGACTCTATAGCTGTTTGAATTAACGACAGTCAACCCGGGTTGACAATGATTCTTGCGTGTGCATCACAGTGTATGTCAATAAGCAGGGCCTCACACGTTAACTTTGCACAGGGCCTCACATCCCCCCCGCAACGTTGAATTTAGCCATGGATAACACATACAGTATAATGTTTGTTTTGTTTTAAATATGAGAAAAATATGTAGGCTAATTAGGAAGACGATAAACACTTCAAAAATTGCATGGGTGACGTCTTGCTGAAGCTCGGATGCTTCATGTCAAGTTACCCACAAGAGCAATGGATCTTGCTGGTTTTGTTCACTTCTTGGCTGATAAAACTTTGCTGGATAAAACACATCAAGTAAGATAATGTTATATGTGTTGTGGTACATAGCTAAGCCAAGCATCAAGCAAGGTGAAGTAAATTGTTTCCCACAAAACTAAATGGTACTACGACAAAGCTACGACTAACTGTAACTTTCTTCACTTGCAAAATTGTCTTTTAAATTGACGAACATCATATGTGTAATTCATGGTCTCATATTAAACTGGATAAAAAAAATGAATTAATCTCTCCCAATTTAGTACATATTTTTTACAAGGAATTACATGCTGTATTTATTTCTTAGTGACCAACAGCCAGGTCATACCGTTCTTTGAACCATTAATGCCAGCAGTGTCACTTTGGTTTGGTTAGAAGTAGATGTAATGTAACTGTTCAGCTGAGGTCAGCAATTTATTGAGTGGTATGCACTTTAAGAATAAAAAAAGGAGAAACCAGTCTTTGTTTCAAATCACTTCCAGTCACGCTAACCGTACTGTCTGGTTGACTGAGCTGGCCCATTTCGCCTTTCTCTTTATAAAACACCTTCAGAATGGAATCATGAGAAAGAAACTGAGTAGAGGTCAAACATGGAAAATGAGAAGGGAGACTAAAAAGGCAAAGAAAGAGATGAAAAAGTGGAGAAAAAAACATTTCAGGCCCAAACTTGTCTCGTGCCCTTCTCCTCACTCTCACCATATTAACGTCTTGCTGAAGAGAGGCCAAAACTTGGAGATCTGGCATTCATTTACATTCTTACTGGTCTGTGCCTCTTCTGCTCTGTTTTTTTCCACTCAAGAAAAGAGACCAAGATGGAATTTCAAGAGGCAAAAAGAAACAGAGCGGGAATCGTTCAAGCAACAACATCCCTGAGTGAGCGTCCCGCAGGGATCCTTATGGCTGCCGTGCGGTTGAAATGTCTTTGTCTGCCCATCTCTTCTGATTACCATCATGTCTCTAGAGAGGTCCATGATGGTAGAATTTGTGTGTGTTCATGTGTTTGTAAAGATGTGTATGAGTGTGTGAGTACAGTGAGTTTTTTTTGATAATGCATATAAAGATTTAGGGACAGTTTTATATAGTTTAATTAATCTACCTGGTTAACTGAACACAGTTTTGTACTCATCTTCCATGAGAGATGGCCACTGTATCATCGTTGTGTTTAAAACATGTCAGGTAAAAAGGACAACCCTAGAACAATGCTCATTTATTATGATTTATATCCAAAGATTACCTGTGCGTTAACAAAGCAGTTACTTTAATGTATATAACGTGTATACAAGAGTGAAAGTGTGAGCATTTGCACTGACAAACCCTCACACACATGCACAAACACCCTCAGGGACCAAGCCTCAATTGGAGTTGTGTGTTAATTCTGGCAGAGCAGGAATGAACACATCATCCTGATGGTTGAGTGACACGGTAATAGCCCTGTGGAGCCGAGGGGTGTCGGTGTCACACTCTAAACCAAAAGAGTTCTACAAATCTGGATCTCATTAGACCTAGTCTGCCAGTGCTGGAGTGAACACATCCAGACTGCAACCACACTTGCCCAACAAAGCACTGAGATGCAGCCAAGCCAGGAGAAATAGACCGGATCAACAATAGAGTGCTCGGTGATCTGAACCACCCCTACAGCAGAGGATGGAAAGCCCTGCATGAAAAATGCAGACAGGTTTAGATGTCTGCTATCTGCTGTTTGTGAAAAAACACACCGATATGCATATATATGTAAATAAAGAATCATTGGTCTCTCTTAGTCCAAGGTGTTATCTTCTGTCATCACTATAACTGGGGCAATAGGGGTCACTTCCTGCAAGAAAGGAGCTGAATAGGGATGACTCATTGTGCCATGCTGTAACTCATCAGGAGAAGACAAGAGCGCCTGTACTCCTTTTCCACAATCAGCCCCATCCCTTCCTTTGACTTTTCCTCTGAACTCAGTCCTAAACTTATCCCTCCTTCTAAAGCAACTATCCCCTGCAAGCACTTGAAAAGAACGCAGATCCCCATAAATTGCCCTTGAGTGGAGCCCAAACCACAGCAAGTCGGCTGGAAAATCCAAACAAACAATGCACTGATGAGTGGGTTTGACTGTCTTAGGTCATGCAATGCAACCCCATAAGCCCATCGAGTGATTGCATATTGGAAAGTAAACATCACGCTTTAATGAGGCTATATGGAAATGTGAAAAAGGGAGAATAAAGTAAAATAGGCAATGTCTGTTGCTGCTGTGAAAGTCAAAATGCACAAATAAGAGACAATTGCAAGCATTGAGGAATGTTTTCTTACCGTCGCAGAGCTGGTCTGGCTAGTCTGATTTTGGGGACTTATCAGTGGATGAGGACAGAGGACAGAGTGGTGATGGATTGCAGGAAGGGCAGCGATGAGATAGCCTTAGAAAGACCTAAGCCTGAAGTGTTTAGGTGATGAGGAAGATGACTAGAGAGAACTTGGCAGGCAAAGACCATTTAGATGGTGTTTTGAAGCCCAATATGCCATTCTCAAATCTTTGCCTCTTAGGTGATAAAAACCTCAACTCTTCTCAATGTCTAAAAGGCAAAAGTTAAAGCTGTGAAATAACGTCTGGGAGGAAGTGCAAGTCATGTTCATGTGCAGGCCAAAATTCACCTTCAAATTATGCCATTAGAGTTATGTTTCCAACTCTCAAACTGTCCTAAGTTTTAGACTTGTATACTTTTGACAAACATGTCTCTCAACACAGGATGAAAAGTATCAAGGCCGTGAAAATATGAACACTACAGCTGAAACTTGTAGCCGCCAGCGCTGCTAACTTAGAGAAGCCATCATAACATCACTCCAACGAGAAGAATCAAATCAGGCCGGCCAGTGGTCAACCAAAAATAAACCTTTCCTGCAACACAAACAGGTCCTGTTGGTCACATAACTGGTCCCATCAAGGTCAACATTCCATCCCCACCCAAAGAGGAGCAGGCTCAGCAAAAAGCGGTCAGCATCACAGCGGTGTGTGTGGCCAAAAACATACGTCAAGAATACCAGAGAGGAAAATCCATGTGTAGTGGAATTCCAGTGTTGCGGCACAAAAAATGTAGCATAAAGAAGAGTGAATGTGTGGTGAAAACAGTCACAGGAAAACAGACTGAGTAACACGTGAATGATCAAGTAGAAAAGATGAAAGAGGACAGCTTCTCCTTCCTGTTCAGAGTTGTGTGAGTCCTCTCTGTCTGTTAGACTACGCATCTTCAGTGTCAGACCCCTAGTGTCAGACCCCTATTTCTCTCTGAGGCTTTGATGTGAGGCCTTTGTGTTCACCTGACAGGATATTTCTCTTTAATGATCTCCTGAAAGGCTCCCCTCCTACACACAGCAGTGCAGAAAGCGGAAAGTAGGGGTGAAACATGTAACATTTACACACACACACACACATGCACTTAAAACAGTCAAACAATGTGGTAAAAAAAAAGAAAACGTTCACCCACCAACTTCAAGTCCTTTACCTGCCTGTCAAACATATACATGCACATGCATGCAGTGATGCAAATAGGCTGTAGTCGTTATTTGTGATGAGGAAGTTCATGTTATTATTCCAGCCAACGGCTCGGACTGATCCCATTTTAATTGCTGTTTTGATGCAAAGTCCCAAGCATCTTTTTAATAAGTTGGCTCAGGGGTATTGTGACTGTTTGATCTGTTGTTCCGCTGATGTCCGTCACTATGTCAGCAGTCACATTTAGGTTATTCCTGCCCATGTATTTATTACCTGCTGGGAAACCTGACCCTATCTGATCTTCTGACTGGGATTACATATATGGCCAACATTATCATGTCAGAAGCTAATACTTTATTTATACCTCTACCTCTATTATTAGTCTGCTTGCCATTGCAACTGAACGCCAAGCATGTCAGCAGTCACACTTAGGTTATCAGGAGCCCGAAAAAGCAGCCATATGACCCAGTCAGACACAAACACAAAAGTCAGAGTGAAATATAAAAGAGGTGTGACATGAAAGAAAAAATATATATATGCTTGTGTATTTTCCACATTTAGACACAGATGTACAGAAGGGAGCCAGGTAATTCCTCAGTTTAACCAGGTAATCAAACCGCAAACAGGTGTCAAACGAACCCTGAAGTGTGACGTATCAGAGTAACATCCGGATAAAGAGCAGGATTTCCAACTGTCAAAACACAGTGGGTAGGGAAAGTAAATTAGGTGTTTCAGCAAATGCAAAGTCACTGATGTTTCTGATGTGTTCAGGGGGAAGTGGATTTGTGTGTTTCTGTACATGTCATCATATCAATCACTGGCTTTGAAAGATTCAAAATACAAGTAAAAGTTTTATTTGAGGTTTATACAGTGTACCTCTCCCCTGCTTTATTTTGTCCTGCTAAACCCTCTGCACGCCCTGCAGGGGAGGTTTAGCAGGTGAGCCGCTAAAGCGTGTCAAAGCAAGCTGCACTCTCATTGACAGGCTCTGGGAATTGAGATGTCTTCATTGCGACATACACCATGTGAATCGGATTTGCTTCAATTCCCTGGCTGCATAAGCAGGGGGTTGTAAAATAGATAATCGTGGGAGCAATACATCTAAACTCAAGAAAAACAAAAGCTTAGTTTCTATTTCAGTTGGCTCAGGGAGATTGGGGAATTGTTACTGAGCCGTGTCTTTCAAAAACTGGTTGAACAGCACAATAGCAGCTTGTATTTCGTTCTTTCAAAACTGGTGAAACACATGAGCTTCTGAAAATGAAAGACACATAAGATAATAATTTGATGTAATATGGATCGGTCTTGTAGCTAACACACTGTATATTGCATGTAAATATTACATTGACCTAACTCTCGAAAAGGTTTGAGGAGGGGGCTTGTGTATTAGCAAAGTTAACTACTTTTCATGTTGTCATTGTACACAGATGAAGGTAATTGGACTGTATTTATGAAACGCTTTTCTAGTCTGAATGAATACTCAGTGCTTTTACATAGTACAGGAACCATTCACACACTGTGGCCGAGGCTGCCCTACAAGGTGCCACCTGCTCATCAAATAAAGATTCATTTTAACACCATCATCGGGAGCAACTCGATTACACTGACGGGCATCAATGAGATATATGTACAATGTAGTGCTCGCTGCAGCTCATCTGTCAATCACTATTATAAAATCTTAAAGTGTGCAGCCAGGAGAATTTTCTTTTGTGTGTGTTAATGTATGAGAGAGAGAGAGAGAGAGAGAGAGAGAGAGAGAGAGAGAGAGAGTTTAGGTTAAGACCAACCCCCTTTAGCATGTTTTAACTGGTCTTACTTTACTTCCTCTACCTTGTCAGTTTGACTGTGAATCACTTGGATTCCCCTCACTGAAAAGCAAATGAAGTGCAGGATAAGGGCAACGTTACATCAATATCAAGGTAATTTCTTTGTGATTCTTCTTTATTCTGATGCAATATGGCATAGACCTAATAGATATGACTGCATTTTGTCATGTTTATACAGAACAGAATGTTAGGAGAAACAAATATTTTATATTTACTTTAGAAGATTTTTTTGTGATTGGTTTTATTTTACCGTAATGTTCAAATGAATCTATTGCTTAATGACACTATTTACACCTGAGGAAAAGAAAGGCTGCAGACACTTTTAAGTTAAACTTTACAGGAGATTGGGCTATGAGCAATATACGGTGCAAAAGTCACAACAAAGAAACTGGTTTGGTTTAAATAGTTTAAATAAGTCAGTATTTAAAAAAAAAAAAAAATCCTGTCATTATTTTAAACAAAATTGCTGATTCGTGTGATTATAACATACATATTCTCGCATGATGGATAATTAACATTGAGATACAGGCATTCATTCATGATCTCATTAATATCTTTATCCATGTAATCCATTCTATGCTCAGCTGTTTGCACCAACATGAAAAGGTAATATTAATTTCCTAAATTCTTGGCAACAGATTGAATGAGTTAAAGCCTCCAGACCGTTTGTTAAATGTTAACATATGACTCAAGAAGTGAGAAAAACATTCACATGACAGAGACTCAGGAATGCAACCCTAATCACCCCTGATAGTTCTCAGCAATAACAATGTAAGCTAAAATAATTTAACCACAACCTTCAATGTATTCATGATTACACTTTGAAAAATGTCATAAACTTTGGGCATGCTGTTTGAATGTATTTGCATGTGTGGGAGACTTCAAACACACTTCATTCATACTGTGAAAGTGAAATGGTTGGGGGAACTGTTGCACGTATGCCAAATTAAGTGCATGTGTTGTGATGGTTCTTGTCTAACAACCTTACAGTGACTGATGTATACTTTAAATACAATTGGAAAGACTAAATGTTTGTTTCATATCACCAGCCTGCGATTGCATTTTCTGTGGGTAAATGTCTTTAATGTCAGTGTAACATAACTTACTCCTTTAAAAATGTATACATGTTCACTCACGTCCTTTCATTGAATTAAGAGTGATGTTTTCAAGTTAATCTTTAAGACTCGTGGTTTCAGATATTAGTGGGTCTGCATCTTTTCTTTCCAAATGTTTTCATGCTTTTATCGTGTCTTTCTGCAGCGTCTGGACCCTCTAACCAAGACAAACAGAGCTCAAGAGCACCATCTCCTGGCAGGAAACATCTAGGGATTCTAGTGGATTACAGTGTATCATCTTCATGTAATCCCTCCCTTTATTTAAGGAGCTCAGACATTTTTTGTGTATCTTTTTTGTACTTGGGCAAATTCTTCACAGCTCCAACTGTGAAAGGCATTCCACCAAAAATGACTTTATAGCCACTGACTGCAATAGAAGAAAAGCAACAAAGCATGGAGGCTTCAAGATCTGCTCATGCAGGGACTCCCCCTGCTACACCCATATTCCCCACCTCCCCTTCTCCCTCCTCTCTAGGCTACTTGCAGTTCTTCTGGGAGTACCAGGACAATTCTGTCCTTGTGGAGCATTACAACTACACCGGTAAACTGCAGAAAGATCGCTACCGCGAAGGACTCAAACCTGAGGGCATTGCGTTCCTGGTGGTGTGTCTCCTCATTGTCCTGGAGAACGCTGTGGTTCTTATCGCCATTTGGAGGAACAAGAAGTTCCACCTGCCCATGTATTACCTGCTGGGAAACCTGACCCTATCTGATCTTCTGGCTGGGATTACATATATGGCCAACATCATCATGTCTGGAGCTAATACTTTAAAACTGACGCCGTTGCTATGGTTCCTCAGGGAGGGAGGGGTCTTCATCACTCTCGCTGCCTCTATTATTAGTCTGCTTGCCATTGCAATTGAACGCCATGTTACTATGGTGACTATGAGGCCATACCATGGGGCAAAGCGGGGACGGATGTTGGCATTGATTGGTGCAAGTTGGGCCCTGGCAGGGTTTTTGGGGGTCCTCCCAATTTTGGGGTGGAATTGCATCAAGAGACTGGACCAGTGCTCAATAGTTCTCCCGCTTTATGCCAAGAGCTACATCCTCTGCTGCGTGTCTGTGTTCAGTGCTGTGCTCCTGGCCATTGTGGTCCTTTACGCTAGAGTTTTTCGCATTGTCCGCACCAACACGCAGCGGCAGCGGCTGGGCCTGTCAGGTAGCATGAGGAAGGGCTTAGCAAGGAAGTCGCAGAAGTACATCGCCCTTCTCAAGACAGTCACCATTGTGCTAGGCGTCTTCATCGTCTGTTGGCTACCCCTCTTTGTCCTCCTCCTCCTGGATTTTTTTTGCCCCACCCGCAGTTGTCGCCTGCTCTACAAGGCTGATTACTTCCTGGGAGTAGCTATGGTCAACTCGCTCCTCAACCCCATCATTTATACGCTGACCAGTAAGGACATGAGGAGAGCTATTCTGAGGCTGCTCTGTCGGCCGTGTCTGATGACCAGAGATGGCCAGGTGAAGAAGATTGGGATGCCATTCTTGGAGTGCAGTTTCAGTAAAACTGAGGTGGCATCCCAGAAGTTAGAGGGGGGACTGGAGACGACCATTTCCTCTGGGAACATTATCACCACCCCATCGCCTATTAAGGCCCTTTACCCCAAACTCTTCAAGACATAAGGACTTAGACTGACTAATTGAGTCCATAAGTGTATGAATGGGCTTTGCACTAAGCAGAGGACATCTTCTCCAGAAAAAAAGTTCTGGTTTTCTCCAATTTGGAGCATAGCCAGGAACAAAGGACGTATGAAATATTTAAGGCACAAGAGAATCACGTTTAGATAAATCACCATGACAATTTAGAAGTAGTGCTGAACTTCATTGTGAGATTATTACAAAACCAAATGCTATACGAATGCCACTCAAATGTAAATAAGCAAACATACTTTTTATGAGTAGATGCAACACATGAGTCTCCTTAACTAATTTGCACTGAAAAATCCTTCTGAAAACCCAAAGACTCATGACTGAAAAAATGTAAATGTAACATTTTCTGGGTTAAATGTGTGATTGGCTTTGCCCTTTTTCGCTGTTTCTAACTGAAGGGCCTTGAATACATCACTAACAGGTCTAGTACATGTGGAGGGTAATCTGTGCATCTGCAGACAGCTGGGTTTAGCTGGTTCAAAGGCCCAATGTGTGCTAGATTTGTTAAGATAAAATCATGCAGTGCACCCCTACACATATCTGTGTACGTGATGCAGGGAGCGTTAGATGAAAACTGAAGAAAAAAAAAAAGGACAGAGTGAAGAATGCTGTGACATAGTTGTGGGAGGTAGGCGCAGCTTAAAAATCCCCCCCCTGTTTTGAAATGACAAATGGTTAACTTATCTAGTACCAGGTGGAAAGTTGTTGGGGTTTGGTGTCCGATTTTTTGAAATGTCAGTATGGCATATGCTATCGCATCAGCATCAGCAACATAAACAACAAAATGTCATCATATAATGTGAACAAAAAAGTCTTTCCTTCCATCATGACATGCTGATAGTTTACCTGAAACCAAATAAACTGCAATTGCATCACTTGTAATAGTAAGCCAAATAAATTATTATTTTACCTTGCAAATAAAATTATAGATCAGTCATCATCATCAAGCTGCAGGACATTTGAGGACAAGAACGTGCCTGCTAAGCTCATGCGGAATCAGTGCAATTAATCCAATAACCAATACCTTTGCTATCCATCTCGTTAACGGAATATTTCCAGTTATAGTTTAAGGCTGGGGTTTTCAACATTTTTAAAGCCAAGGACCTCTTAAGTGAAAGAGAGAAGGATCAGGGACCCCCCAACTACAGTACATATATTGCATAAAATTAAGTTGCATATTAAACTGGGCCTACAATAACGTTTTGGCAGCCTAAAGCCTTTATACTTTTTAGTAGAATACTACGCTATTAAAATAGTTTCTGGCATGATTTTATAAATCATGTTTTTATGCTGCACAGTGAATCCTTAGGATGCAAGCATATCATCAATGTGTTTTTTTCACAAATAGGCTGATATATATTTGCTAGCAATTTGTTGGATTCATGTTCATTTTAATTTTTGAAAACACATTCAAAAGTTGCAATGAAACGAGACAGTGTGCGGGGGTTTCTTTGCAACTGTTGACTTACTTATTCCCCTCCAACGCACCTGTCTCACATTATAAATGTGCAAAGTATGTTTTCTTATTAGGAAATGACAACTATCTTTTTATAAAGATGATTTTTTTTGGTGCAGTCTTTCCACACCTTAATTCGTGAATTTTTTGTCCTGTAATTCATGTAATGAACTTTTTGTATTTCTGAAGACTTTTTATATCATCTCTATTGTAAATATTATCTATTTTGTTACAAGAAAAGGCAACTTTGCCTATTGTTTCGTAAAAGAAATAAAGTGTTTTCTGAAAGTATAAAGAACAGTTTTTGGTCTGATTTCACTGTGCGTATCTGTGTATATTTCAGAGGTTGTGTAAATGGAAGAACAGTTCTTAAAAAAACACCACAGGAAGTCCACCCCCTTGTCTCACATCTGGTAATGGCATTGCCCTAGATACAGCCTTCCTCTTCAAGCTCTGCATGTCTCCGGACACCTCAAGCACCACACAATGCACCTTTATTTTAAATACTTTTTTTTTTTTAATTCTGTGGTTGATATTGGCCACCACCTCACTGACTCCTGCTGTTCACGCTTGTCCTGGCTAAAACAGAGATATATAACATGCAGCTGGCTTTTGCTCCCTACAAGCTGCAACTTCCGTAGACAGGACAAACTCAACAGGCTGTTCAATTCAACTTATTTCTCTACTGATGGCTGAAAAAGTGGCAATTATTTTTAGCTAACTTTTCACACCTCTCACAGAAAATGATTATGCGAAAAGCAACTCAAAGACGTTTGTTTGTTTCATGCATAGCAAAGTCTAGTGGTACCAAACAGGTATTCTGACAAATTATATAGTTGTTTCCTTTTTATCACTAATACCACATGCCACTGGGATTCCTTTGAAACGATTTATTTGGGTCCAGGTGTTCCTCCAGATGTTTGCTGTATCCACCAGCACTGTGCCTGCTGACAGAGGTCAACGTGTCAGGGAATCTTTCCTGCCCCGCAGCTTTCTTCCGGGTGCTGAAATCATACAACAAGCTGGACAGGTAGAGGTCATAAGTCATCTAGCATCAGGACAGTCCTAACCACAGACTTGTATTACAGATGTGCAAATACAGATGCAGCTGTACTGCTCCCTGCTCCAACAGAGCATTGGGAACATATCAGAGTAGTAACGTGTGTAGTCAACTTGATAAATGTAAAACACATAGATGAAAGTAAATCACAAAACGGAGCCTGCTGCTTGGAGGGATTATATCTCCAACCTGGCCTGGGAACGCCTCGGGATCCCCCAGTCAGAGCTGTTTAATGTGGCTCGGGAAAGGTAAGTTTGCTGGAGCTGCTGCCCCCTTGACACGATGGATGGATGGATACTGCAGCTTAAACAGCCTATGCATGATGAGCAGACAGGCAGCTTGATGCATGCCTAGGAGTGTCCATTTGGTGCCCCTAGACTAACCTCACCTGATTCCTCTGACTGGGACTACACACAGAGGGCAGAGTCATCGCTCAGCCGGGGAATTCTTGATGAAGGCTGATTCAAGACTTGTCCTATCATATTAAGGGTGTTTCGTGTTGATGCTTCATCATTAATGTCTGACCCCGAGGAAGCAGAGATGATTTATGATTTATTACAGATAATCAGCTGTGAATTCTGGCTATGAGGCTTAACAATGCTTTGTATTAGTGTACCAAAATGACTGGCAGCTCACTTCCACAAGATCTTTTGACATGAATGTTTTGTGATCTTTTTGGGCCAGTAACTTGAAATGGGTCCTGCATTGACACAGTTGGCCTTTGGTGCCATCTTGTGGCTGTTTTCCAGAATAGAGTAGGAGACATGCAAAGCAAGGTGAGCTACACATAAAGAGAGAGCAATTTGGGTTAAGGTAATTAAGGGTCGTATAGCCATGTCTCTCGAGAACCATAATGTCTTTAGACAATAGCATTTTAATAATTTCCTGTTTGAATTTAAAATTGTATTCACGCTGCCTAATGATGAATTTGATTTACGTATTTTTCTTTTAGCTTAGGCTACTTGTACTAAGATTTAGGCTACTTTTACTCACCATTACACAATATCGTTTTCAACTTGTCACAAAGTAGCCTACAGTGAACACACGTGACGAGCGTATCACCCAGATGGTAGCCTATTTATATTATGTGTAACAGACTTGATTGACGAAGCTACAGTTTTTGGCAACCAGCCAACAATTGGCATCGCTTTTCTTTCACTCTGAGAAGTCCTTCACAATAAAAAAAAAAAACCTTCTCGGGACGGAGATCACTTCTATTACTCATGAACGGAGGCGGTTCCAGCGATTTGGAGGCGGGCTCTTATTGTGAAAGCGAGAGGAGGCCGGTACAATGCTTAGTCACGGTGAGTAGCCTACAGCTTCCCCCCCCACCTTCCTATGTGGCGCACAGCTCGGCAGACCGCGATGGAGGAATTGAACTAGATAACGTGAGTTTATTTTATTACAGATTTAAGCTAGCAGTATGGATTAATACGAAGTGTAATGATGGTATATTTGAAACACAGCAGTAGCAATACATTTCGATAGCGCTTTGTTAGCATTCTAGTGCCTACGGCTCACAGCCGCCGTATGCTGCTGTCTATTATTAGGAGCCTATTTTCCTGTCAGCTCAATTTCCGAAACGTTTAACTTGTCATTTGTGAGGTCTCCGGCTGTTTGTCATGAATACATTGATTTCACTTTTCGTCATAAACCCAACTGAGAATCGAATCGGCTGTTCTTCACCTGTGTTATTGCCCTTATTTTCGGTTCATGCCAGCGCTCTGGATTATTTTTGATCAAAACAAGCGCAGAAATGATCAGTGTTGGACGGAGGGGAAACGGTGCTTTGTGTGAATGCTGTTAATGTTAGAGGGATGGCGCGGAAGGACTGACTGCTCTTCTGGGTCATATTTTGGTACAACCAGTTCCACTGTTTGCTCGGTGAGGAGCAGGCTGAGTCACCGAGGCACGCGCTTTGCCAAAATGCCAATGAAACAAGTTAAAACACCCGTGTTTGTGTGTAGCCTAACTCTTACTTTCATTTAATTTCAATTCAATTTTATTTATAGTATCAATTCATAACTAGTTATCTCGAAGCACTTTACAGATAGAGTAGGTCTAGACCACATTCTGTAATTTATAAAGTATAAATTCCCAACAATTCTAGTAATTCTCCTAAGAGCAAGCATAGTTCGACAGTGGCGACGAAAAAGTTACGTGTAACTTTAAAGTTTGAATCTTTTTAGTTATTGCGCAATCCCTGTTGAATTGTATCCAAGAAGGCCTGAACTGTGGTTCCCAAACTAGGGTGCAAATATATCACAAAATTGTCATGTTGTATGTTAAGTAAATTGTTTTCTAATTTCTTTCCAGCTTCTCAATTGGGATTATATGCTGTTTTCTCTGTTTTATATCATTAGGGTCCATATATCATTGTAAACTGAATAAAACAACATACTGCCATGGACATTTTTCGATTTGATAGAGGAAATAACTTGAAGATAAATCGATAATAAAAATGACTGTTAAGGGTTGGCTTATGAAATGTCAGAATGTACTTTGCCCTTTAGTGATGCGCCACTCAAAAAGAAATAATATAGGGGAAACACAATCAATATTTGGCGTTATTTTTTGACTTGGCTTCCCATACAATTAGAGAGAAAACTGCTACATCAATATTGACAAATAAAATAAATACAAATTGATAAAATTACCTATATAGTGATAGAAGATTTTGGCCTTATCACCGAGTCCTATTTTACATCCTATAAAACAAAAAAAGAGCTAATCTTCACATTTGAGAAAATGAAACCAGCTAATTTCAAAAGATTTTCCTTGGGGAAATGATTTAAACAATGCATGCTTTATCAAAAAAAAAATTCTGCTAAGCAATAAATCGACTGGTTCATCAAATACCTTCTACGTTGGGCAGTTTAAACCAAACTAGCTTCTGTGACAGTGCTTATTTGTTCAACTTAGCATTAAAAAAGGGAACACCTGCTCTTGTTTCAAAAGAGAATCAGCCTTTAATGTCATACCCGACAGCGCTACTGTATACAGTATATTCATTGCATGAATTATTAGAGATATGCAGCAGGTACAAAAGTAGACTCGGGTAGCCTGTTTGTCAGTGAGCAGTTCATCAACATGTCCTCCTGTGAAACTGTTTCACCCAGAAACCTAGAGGGAGAAAAACACGGCAGTAAGTCACAATCGCAGTGTGTTGGTTGACATGTCCTGATGTGTCACCATATGTGGATAATATAAAAAGATTTTGTTTGCTTTTTCTTAACTAATTAAAGAGGATCGAAACTGTAGGGCTCTACAACGTGGCCTGTGCGCTGCATCCTCTTATCGCAACTTCAGGTAATGATTGCTGTGTGTGTGCACAACTTATGGGTACTTTGTTATAACTCTGAACACTCATGGCAGCATTGTTGCTGAGTAACACCAGACAGACAATCAGCAACTGTCTTGTGCTCTTTGTACTTTATGTTAATGTCAGGCAGTACAGTTATTCTGGAAAGAAGAAGTTAGATTGACAGAAAAAGGCATTTATTTTTGGCAGCATCCCTCTAGGTCATTTATGTTGCTCCTCTCCATGAACCTAAGCCCGTATATTCCTAAAAGAAGTATTTCCAAATTCATAGCTATCTCCTGTTGTTTTCTCATCCGCTGCAGTAGATAGTTTTCTTCAGGTAAAGCTCTTGATTCCCATTGAAATATGTTTTTTTTTTTTTTTTTAATTGTCATGTTTGTGCCTGTTGTAAGAATCAGCAAGATTGTGCTTTGCTTTGTTAGCTGGTGCACAAACAGTTCCCTCTGTTTCAACCTCCAGCTGGACTGGTCACAGGACAGAGGGAAAACACTCCGTCAAGCTGGCCAGCTAAATTTAAGCCTAATTTAAAGGTGCTCTAAGCGATGTTGGGTGATGTTACTTCTTGTTAACGTTTGAAGTATTTTCAAACAAAACAAGACTTGCTTGTCCCTCCCTGATCCCACCCCCCACCCCCAAATCCTTCTTGTCGGTTATTGGCTGGAGCGCTGGAACACTAAAACACGTGTGACATCGCTTAGAGCACCTTTTCAAGTCACTCCATCGTCCTTCAAAACAGACATCACCACCTGCCCCACCATTTCTTACAGGCTCGCTTTTGCAAAAACAAAATTGCAAGACTCTTTAGTAGCGCAGCTTATGTTAAGATGTGTAAATAACAAATTGCGATTAAATCTTTTCATCACAGACACCTTAAAAGGAGCTATGATGACTAAAAGAAGGGCACTCCTCATAAAAAGGAGGAAGCCTTGACCCCACTGAACTGTTCCAGGAAGAAAACACCATGGGTGTGAAAGGCATGATGATAGTTTTGTTATTTAAGACAATGTATTTGTCAGCATTTAGCCTATGAGTGCATCAATGTGTGCACAGATTGACTGTTATAAATTGTCAAATCAAAGGATGTGACTGTGACATTATGTGCACATACAGGCTTACGGTCTCTCTCCCTCTTTCCTTTTCAGTTGTCAGCTGAGCCAAAGCTTCCTACTAAACACAGCGGCGCAAACAGATTCCATAGCTGGACAACCTCGAGGAAGGCGTCTCCGGAGAAAGCCACCGAACACCTCCCCCATTCCCAAGAGCTCCAAGTTACACTTACGACACTTTTGGCACTCTACCCTGTTTTTGTTTTTTTGTCTTTTCAGAGTTGACAAGCCTTCTCCTGCCTCATCTAGAGTATCTGAATCTACAGTGTAGGACTCTGAAGGGAGATTTAAATATGAACTCTTTTTAAAATGAAGTAGTAAATCTGATTATTTTCCATCTCTAGAGTACGCAATATGCAAGATTGACCAGCGCATGTGGTGAATCTGGCAAGCCTTTAGATGTATGTTCAGTTTGTACTGTCATAAAAAAACATTCTCTACCTGTTACTCTGCTTATTATTAACCTCTCTGCCAAAGTCAGAGGAATCCTGAACTAAAGACATTTTGATTATGTTGGAACTGCAACATGTAAGAGTACAACCAGCTATGACTGGCAGCTTACGTAGAAGTCTCTGGTGATGCCATAATGAGCAGTATGTCTGGACTCAAGTACTGAACAGAGCAAGGAAATCATTTCCACATAAACAAAAATAAGGCATACCCAGGAGAGCCCGGAGCTTTCTGTCAAGCCGTCTACCAAGTGTCAGTTCAAACTTCATCTTTTATTTCACCCACGCCTGCGCATGGTGCAAGATGCCCCATAACACCGCCTGCTTTTCTTGAGAAAGAGACCGGGAAGGAGGAGTCAGGGTAGGAAATGACAGAGTGCATGACAGAATGCAAAGCGCTGGTGACTCCGTCCACGCGCAACGGCCACCGTGTCTTCAGCTACACGCTAGAGAGCCACACGGCGGCCGCCTTCGCCATCATGAACGAGCTGCGCCTGGAGCGTCAGCTGTGCGACGTCACGCTGCGTGTGCGCTACAAAGACCTGGAGGCGGTGGACTTTGTGGCTCACAAGGTGGTGTTGGCCTCCTCGTCCCCGGTCTTCAGGGCCATGTTCACCAATGGCCTAAAGGAGTGTGGTATGGAGTCAGTGCCCATCGAGGGGATCCATCCCAGGGTGAGTCAGATGTAATCTTTTCTCGACGGAAATCTTTGCTGTATTTGATTTGACACACTATCCCACTCACAGATCATTAAACATGATTTACGGTTAAATGTGCGAGGTGTGACATTTTGAGACATTGCAAAAATGATCATAAAAATATCAGATAATTGCATTTTTGTTTGACACTAAAGGCACAATATCTACTATAAAATGTTTTACTAATACTAATCGGCTGTGACCGATATCGTGACTTCACTACCAGTTCCAAAACAATACTTTTTTCAATACCAATTTTATGAAACAAAAAGAAATTGCTACGGTACACATTTTGTAGTTCACATCTTATTCGTTTTTTAGCTCCAGCTTCGTTAGCCCCGTCTCTTTGCGTAACTTAGAGTCTTTCCGCCCTGCTTCTATGACGTCATCAGCCAGTCATCAGAATGATCAGATTTTGGTAGAAGCATGCTAAATGCTTATTTGCTCACTCACCCTGATGAGATTTATGCCTTAGGTATTGAATGACGAGGCATTTTTGGAAACAACACTTATGAGGCAATTGAATTTGTGCCTAAAGTATTGAATTTGGTACCCAGCACTACTAAACGGGAATAAAACCAATATTCCAGCATTAGCTGTACTGTGCATAGACATAATGTTTCAAATTTCAGAAATGGAAAACTGTTTAAAACAAATCAAGACTACATGAAATTATTTTTTTCAAAGTGGACCTTATGTATACACAGTAAAAACATTCTGTAAAACTTGGCTGAGTACACTTAGTTTGACCTCTTTTACTGATCTGATGTAGAAAGCTCATGTAGATATCACATGACACACATGGGCAGAGTATCGAAGTCTTGTTAGCTTCATACGATGCCATTGGTCTGGAAAAAATGAATAGACACAGATATAAATGGCATCAGAGCCTTATTCTTCCTTTTTTTATTCCCCATTGACATTCTTTTCTACCTTATTCCATCCCACTCTCCCAACCCCACCCCCTTTCTTTCTTTCTTTCTTTCTTTCTTTCTTTCTTTCTTTCTTTCTTTCTTTCTTTCTTTCTTTCTTTCTTTCTTTCTTTCTTTCTTTCTTTCTTTCTTTCTTTCTTTCTTTCTTTCTTTCTTTCTTTCTTTCTTTCTTTCTTTCAGGTTATGGACCGGCTGATAGAGTTTGCCTACACAGCTAGCATCTCTGTGGGGGAGAAGTGTGTGATTCACGTGATGAATGGTGCTGTCATGTACCAGATAGACAGTGTTGTCAAGGCCTGCTGTGATTTCCTCGTCCAGCAGCTCGACCCCAGCAACGCCATCGGCATCGCCAATTTTGCAGAGCAGATCGCTTGCACGGAGCTCCACCAGAAGGCCCGTGAATATATCTACATGAACTTCAGCCAGGTAAAGCTTCAGCAGAGTTTCTAAATGAAACCACCTTTGATTTGTCTGTAATCAAATTATCTTTGGACTTTGTTTTTGGTTTCAATTGGTATTTGACTGTGGGAGGGAGAGGAAACCCCAGTAAGGGAACTTGCCGTTTTGTATGATATAGAATAATTAATAATATTTATACTACTAAAACACTGACATGTTGTAATTGCACCAGCACAGCCCAGCACTAAAGAAATATTGATTTCTGATAAAGATCAACAGGCAGAGGCAGGTTAGGCAGCTCACTGACTCACAGATGTGTCAGTTAATATCAGTCTTTCACAAGTTTTATTTTATTGAACTACTGCAACTATTTTAAGCAAACGTGTTGATTCCAGCTCACTAATGAGGATTTTTTTGATTTCTTGGTCTCATGTGACGGTAAACTGAAAATATTCAGGTTTTGGAGTGTTGTTATGCCAAACAAGCTATCTGAAAATTTCACCTTGGGCTTAGGGAAACTGTAGCATTTTTCACAAATTTCTGATATTTTACAGAACAAATGATCGATCAAGCAATCAATTGAGAAAATGATCGTCAAATTAAAAACTGTTTTAGATTTACATTATCCCAAATGTTCAAACCAGAAAAATTTGTAATTTTAATCAATAACACAGAGCATGTAATTTTGTTGCATGTCATGGTATCATATAACCTTTGACTGCTCTAATTCCTTTTAACTTCCAGCAAAACATGGGAAGTTCCTAGAAACTAATTTATTTGGTATTGAGCCTAAAAATCAATATTGTATCATGACATTTTCTGAATCGTGCACCCCTAGTAGATAATGCGTTAAAAAGTGATTGTAAATCAATGTCACAGAATTATACCTAGTAAAATTAATGTATCATTTTTTTGTTTGTCATCATTTTGCTTTTTGGCCTTTTCCCTTTCCTTTAATGTGTTATGTGTATATTGTGCATATTATAGGTTTACAAAGTGAAAAAGCCCAAAGGTCACCCCAAAAGCACTTGGCATTTCCAACAATAAACACTGTTCACAAACTGCTCCAAACAGCTCTATTAACTACGTCCATGACGAACGTGCAGCACTTTGTTACACGTTATAATGCTCGCCTAGCTGCTAGCGTGGCACGCCCTCATACTCTGCTTCTGACTGGGTAGTAGTCGTTACCTAGCTACTGCGCAAGTGCGACTCCCAACAAAGATGGAATAGAAGTGAGATGCCTCACTCAGTGGCTAAAATGGAACAACACACAGGGTGAAAAGAGGAGCTGCAGCACAACACAAATATGGTGTTTAATTGAAAATTAAACCATGTAAATCTATTCTGGTACAACCTTTTTAAATACAATTTATGAACTTAAAAATGAGCATACTATGAGCACTTTAATATCGATCAAGCTCAATACAGTGTTCTATGTTGACAAGTGGCTCATGCTAATGCTTGGAGGGTAACGTTATATCATTACAACAACGTTCAACAAGCTCATAAAATTGTTTTTGACCACGGCCGCAACCACAAATAGAATCTAGGTTATTATGTGGGAATCACTGCGGCTATTTCATTAGAATGACATGAATAAAAATTACAAATTGTGCATTTAATTGATGATAGTTGCACCCTTGAATTGTAGTTTTTTCTCCTCATCACAGTTTTATTTAATATTTGCAGTGGACACTTATGTGGATTCCTTCTCTATATGTAATTGATCAGAGTGCTTGTCTTATTAAAAGTTGGCATCCCTACTCCTGTCCCTAGGTGGCAACCCAAGAGGAGTTCTTCAACTTGTCCCACTGCCAGCTGGTCACCCTCATCAGCCGCGATGAGCTCAATGTACGCTGTGAGTCCGAAGTCTTCCAGGCATGTGTGGCCTGGGTGCGCTACGACCGGGAGAACCGGCGACCATACGTCCAGGCGTTACTCCAGGCTGTCCGTTGCCACTCCCTCACCCCCAACTTCCTGCAGGCCCAGCTCCAGTCTCTGGACTGGGACCCCCAGTGTAAAGACTACCTGGCCCAGATCTTCCAGGACCTCACCCTCCATAAACCCACCAAAGTAATTTCTTGCCGAACACCCAAGGTGCCGCAGCTCATCTACACAGCAGGGGGTTATTTCCGCCAGTCTCTCAGCTACCTGGAGGCGTATAATCCCTGTACAGGAGCCTGGCTGAGGCTGGCTGACCTGCAGGTACCACGCAGTGGCCTAGCAGCCTGTGTGATCAGTGGGCTTTTCTACGCTGTTGGTGGAAGAAACAACGCGCCTGATGGAAACATGGACTCAAATGCATTGGACTGCTACAATCCTATGAACAACTGCTGGCTGCCGTGTGCACCAATGAGCGTTCCCAGGAACCGAATCGGAGTTGGTGTTATCGATGGCATGATATATGCAGTTGGTGGATCACATGGGTGCATTCATCACAATAGTGTTGAAAGGTAAGATGCATGGTATTAATGGTATCTTCAACAATTCCCTGAAGAGAGCAAAGCCCATGCTGAATTTGAAAGTCATCAGTGTAGCCACAGCCTGATTTATTGCTGATAATAAAATACTGTATATGCAACAGCTGCCTTTATAATACAGGCATAAGCTCTGGTTTGTTAAAGGGGCAATATGCAATACTGACAGCTAGTGTTTAAAATAGTTAGCCTACTACAGTACAAATTCAAAATACTGGGAGTCCCCCGCCCCCTCCTCCCCAGACTCGAGGTTCATGGAGGTTGCCAGGCTGAGACCGCATCATCTACAACAATGTTGTTAGATGCTTGTCTTACTTCACAGCACAGCGGAGTAGCTAATGTTAGATGCTGGCTATATCGACAGTCATAAAAGCTTGTCCTCACGTGGAACTCTGTTCCCAACTAACAGATACACTTCCTAGGCTTAGAATTACAGTAGGAACCGCTAAATATTCCACAACCTCGCCGTCCTTTTTCCACCCGACTGAAATACACACTTTATTGATTTAGAATTATGGCAACAATTGCTTAACACACTGCTAACTCTCAGTCCTCTCTTCACAATTTATAGCCCCCTCTCATGGCTTAAAATAACTCACCATTGTCAGCTACGGGCACTAAAATGGCTACACGTTGTAAACAGCCGTGACCTGTTGGCCTGGTCCTCCGGTAATGCAGGGATAGCATGGCGGCGTTAGCCAGGACCAGTCAGAATCACTTTACTGGCTGTGTTTCAGTTGTTTTTGTGAGTAAGTAAACAACTCAGGTACTATGGCTATATAATTCAATGTGAGTATGTGACTGTTGAAATGACATAACATGCCCGTCCCTAGTAGCTGTGATAAATTACCCTGAGCTAATGCCTAGCTACCTGTTCAGGAGGAAATTGGCCAACTCAACGTCCTTTTGGGCTCTAAACTGTCTCAGTCTTTTAAATACATCTCCAATATTTACCCATGGTTTTTATGTCTCTGGTCATGCAACTGTTGGAAACATGCCTTTTTTTTATTTTTTTTTATTTTAAGTTGGGTAGAATCTATCTCTGTTGATCCCGTTTGTTTGTTTGCTGCTTTCATGGCTGTACTAACGTTACAGCTGTAGCTCACTGGGTTTATGTTCTTACAGGTATATTCGGCCCCCCAGCCTGGCTGTCAAACTGGGCAGTTGATAACAACACACAAGCCAAAAAAACAAACACAAATTCCATCACGAACAAAAAATACAAAAGGAGAACATACTGGCATTAGCATTGTTGTCAGAAACGATAGTCTTTCAACTTAGCATGTTTCTTTTATTTCTGATGATGCACTGGGGTCATTTTTGGACATATTGGACCTTATATATGATGATGAGTTTAAAAAAAAACTTTTTTTTTTTTTTTCCTGTATATATATATATATATATATATATATATATTTTTTTTTTTCACACAATGCTTCAACTAGGAAGCTTTAAACAATATTTGTGTGTTTTATAAAACTAAACTGTAAATGATGTCATGGCTATAAATTTAATAGCTAAAGTTTCACAGTGTGTGTTCCAACTCTTTAGCTGTTATATGCAATACTTGTCCTAATAAAACTTCTTAAACTTAATAAAACTAAGTCAAAACAAAACTTTAAGTTAACTACCTTCACACAGTTCAATTCACAACTGGCATTTCTGTTTGTTCAGCTTCTTCTAGACAGCTGGTCTGGTTAGTGAGCCAGCAACAACATACATTTTAATGAGCAATAAAAGGCAGGAGGATTTTTAGCACTAAGCCTCTCATCAGTAACCTTGGTAGGTTAGGATAGGTTATCTTTAATCCAGTGAATTTGATATATAATACAGTGAATCTTATATATGTATAGTCTTGAGTCATAGCTGAAGATGTACCAAATACTGTGACAGAAAGCAGTGACAAATGGCAAAAATTAACCATGCACGCTACAATGACTGAAAAAATGGCTGAATGCACATGTAACAACTCTGAAAAAAGTATATGACTTATCAGTGTAGTGGAATCACAAATTACAGATGCTGAACATGGATCTGTGTAACAAAGACACTGGGTTTAATTCCCAGTAACATCCTAGCAAACAAGTTAGCCCTGTTAGGGTTTAGGAGGCCTTTTAGAGTAGCCTTAGGAGGCCTCGGTTAAATTCATCAATGGCAAGTGAAAAGAGGGAGTTGGCGACATCATGTTTCTGTCTGCAGTCCTCACTGGGCCAGCAGTGACACAGATTAGCGGTGCATAGGGAATTTGATTTTCCAGAGTGGGGGAAAAAATGGACGTAAAACCTTTTAAAGAATAATAACAATAAAACAAATCCTGATCTGCAGGTATGATCCAGAAAGGGACCAGTGGCACCTGGTAGCCACCATGTTGACACGGCGTATCGGCGTGGGTGTTGCGGTCATCAACCGGCTGCTTTACGCCGTAGGGGGGTTTGATGGGGCAAACCGGCTCAGCTCCTGTGAGTGCTACAACCCTGAGAGGGACGAGTGGAGGACCATGGCCCCTATGAACACTGTGCGCTCCGGAGCTGGTAATGAAGAGATATTCATTATATAAGCATTCTCTGTAGTTTTTACACAGGGGTGCTATACATGAGTCTTGATGTATTCTTAATTACATTATGAGTTGGTTTATAATGGCAGTTGTAACAAAGATACAGTAGACAGATTAATTTAACATTCTGTATAAGTGTTATGTATAGTTAGTTTGGACATTTTCCAGCATATCTGTGTAAATGGCTACTGCATCAACGTTGCAGTGCAGAGATTTACTTATTTTAAACTACATGAACTTGACAAGAGTGAACTTGCTTGCAGGACTTTTTACTAGTTTGCTCACATCTAGATGAAGTAATACTTGAATAAACTAACCATTGGTCCTATTCAGGTGTGTGCGCACTGGGGAATCAAATCTTCGTGATGGGCGGCTACGATGGCACTAACCAGCTGAACACAGTGGAGCGCTACGATGTGGAAACTGATACATGGGCCTTTGCTGCTTCCATGAGGCACCGACGCAGTGCTCTGGGAGTCACTGCATTACATGGACTCATCTATGTATTGGGTAAGTGAGTCTCACTCTCTCTAAACATGAGACATATTTTCATGAGACATAATGTCAATGTTTTTTTAATTACAGGAGGTTATGATGGAAACACTTTCCTGGACAGTGTGGAGTGTTATGACCCTGAGAAGGACACCTGGTCGGAGGTGACACACATGACGTCAGGGCGTAGCGGCGTGGGTGTGGCCGTTACCATGGAGCCGTGCCAGAAAGAACTGCCACCGTGTCAGGAGTCTGAGAGTGAGAGCGGTGCTGCCTCAGCTTATCAGTCTACCTACTCCAGTTTTAGCTCTTACCACAATCAGCGGCACGGAGGGCACTTCGGCAAAGGCGCATGAGGCTCATTGCTTGACCATGTCACGCACGCACACAAAATCGGACGGACGGATGGACGGACGAACGCCCCAAAACACCACTCTGTCTTCCCAACTCAAAAGAAAGCCCCTCAAAACTGATTATACAGAGGTGAGCTAAAACACCACGGGCTGCCGGAGCTGCTGGTTCTAGAGATCACACTTGATATAGAAGAAAAAATATATATAAATCAGCAACACTTTATTTTGAAAGTGCAGTGTTGAGGTGACAAAAAAGTAATTTGAGTATCTGCATTGGACTATTCAAATCAAGGATGACCCTGGATCCTACAGTCCACTTTCCTAGACCTGAAATTTGATTAATTTGTTTGGTAAATTGTGTTCTGCCTGTCTGTGTTTTCAGAGAATTGAAGTTATTAGTTAGACCATCATCTCCCAGGTTTGAGTCTTGGGAGGAAAGGGCTGCATACTAAAAGGGGCCATTTACTGGCTCAAAGAGTCATCAGGGGCTCTTTACACTTCAAGCAAAAGTTAAATCTGAAGGGGGAATAATTCAAATGATCACATTTTTATAAATAAAACAGACCCAAAAAGTAGCATTTGTTAGCATAGGCAGTAGAGTTCAAAGTGCCATTACTATGCCTATTGGCATTACTCTCATCAGTATATTGACTTAAGGGTGCTTTGATGGAAAGGCACCGACAGTCGCTGTGTGGTGTGTAGAAATTGGTAAAGTTAACCCAGACAGCCAAAAGATGAAGCTTATACATGAGAATGGGCCTCATGCAAGAACATTGGCTGTATCCTCATCCTAAACCTCTTACTTTTTGTACTTCTTTTGCTTGTATGTAGTCTGGCTCAACAGATACATTGTTGGAATGTCCCTCCCCCTCTGCTATTAATTTTGCAAGAGCACTACGCTGCATCTTGGGCTTAGCGCCGCCCAGGATGGTTGTGATTGGTTTACAGAAATACAAACAAGCCAGAGCATTTTTTCGCCCTATCCCAGAATAGATAAGTGTGTAGCCAAACTATAGTCGAGCACTGGCACAGCGCTGTGGAGGTAGGTCTGGCAATGCAAGACTATCTTTTATGTGTTTCAAGTCAGATTCAGCAAACTCTCTTAACTGCACAAACTTAAAATACTAATGAATGCCTCCTGTTCATTTGTGATGTTTTATAACTAGCATAATCAACGCGTGGGCAAGTTTCATTCACAAAATCATCACCAGGTGTAAAACAAAAAGAATTTCACATCTTGATGTTGGAAGTCAGACGATCACATAACACATTTAGCAGTGTCTATAGTTAGTGTTAGTGGACCCGGTTTGATATAGATTTAAACTCCAAAAGCAAAATAGTCCATGCCTAAGGTGAGAAGTGGCGGTCAGGGGAGCATGACCCTCATAGAGATCAATGAGAGTATAATATTCCTTTAAACAGATGGTGATGACACAGATGGTTACACTGTTATAACAGAGGGTGTTCACCTGAAAAGTTACCTGCTTAAAGACCCTGAGGCATCTGTTGGAGGGTTTGTAGAGCAACTGCTGAATTGTGTTGTGAATTGTAAATTGTCATTTCAAAATATGGACGTGAAATCCCAACAAAAAAAAGTGCTATTTTAGTAACACGCATATCTGTACATGGCTTATATGACATGCCTTGACCACCCCTGATTTTTGTTCATACTTTTAAAAATTGGTAATTTCCACAAATTCTCTGAAATTACTCTGTCTATTTAAGATTGAGTCTGTTCATAAGAATGGTTCTTGCATGAGGCCCAAAGTCTCAAATGCAAGTGCTGGTACAAGAGAAGCAGGACCTTGTAATAACTGCATTGTAACAAATGTGTTCTTTCACTAATAGCCACTGTAAGGTCAGAAAAAGGGTGATTTCTTTCGGGGAAAGATGTTGGCCAATGATTTAGTGTTGCTACTTCTAAGGCTGTCGGAGTGTGTGTGTGATCCAGTATTAATGGTGTGGAGTGCCAAGAGAAAAAAAATCTGGGTTTTGACTATGTTTAGAGGAAACGGAATACTGTAGCATTTTAACAACGTCAATTAAAACATCTAACTATGTGTTTTTATAAAAACGCTAATTACTGACACAGTTGAGAACCTCCATCTACAGTTGACTTTTGGGTTTTCACTTACACCAGACCTCAGAAACAGAAGTGACCATGTTTGTGCATTAGTGTTCAGATATTGTACGCTAATGGCAACTTGCTTGAAAAAGTGTATTTGTAACAGCAATTTAAGCTACAAAGGTTTTTAAGTGATGTTTTGTACATTGATAATCTAAGAAGTCTTGTACAGAATTTCAGAGCTCACTTTTTTTTATTTGTTTAGGATTATTTTGGTTTTCTTGTTCCTCTAAACTGACATCAGCTTTGTATTGAATTGGACTCTGGTATTGTGTTTTTCAATAACTAGCATGCTTGTAACTAAGTAGAAATGCCTGTTAATGCTATTTTTGGATGTTTGTAAAACAAATTTGCTTCACTTTGAAAGGGACTTTTTTCTGTCCATCATTAGTTTGAATGGAAATTAGAATATTTAAGGTCTGCTTTGTACATTTCTTTTCCAGCAAAAATATCCTGTACAATAATTCATTGTAAAGTAAAATATGTTTATTGTACTGCTGTAGTCATGTAATGATTTGTTAGATAGATGTCTTCTATATCTGAACTATTTTTCTATCATCTATCTATTTTCTATCATCTATCTATTTAATGTGTTGTGTAAAAAAATTTGAGTCATACATCTAAGTTTATGCAGGTTTTAAAAGTGGCAGTGTGGCCACCAGAGGGCACTACAGCTCTGTTATACTAAGCAAATCCTTTACTTCACTGTATCATGTAGATAAGCAAGCTAGTGTTACGAACTTAGGTTTCACTAAAGATGTCAATAGTCAAGTTTCTCTAGTTTTTATTTTGTCTTTTAGTAAGCCTAAACCTGTGGTAAGTGTGCCATTAATCGTCCACCCAGGATTTTTGAACCTTACCACGGAAATCAAGAGGTCTCGCGAGAGCACAGTTTGAATTTGCTCAGCGAGTTAATAATTAATCTTTCTGAATTTTGGTCTGGAGTTCTAGGCTAGCTAAACCTGGCAAGTGCATGAGACCATTATGATATAAGAGGAAAACTTCCTTGATTATGTGGGCTTACAAGAGGATCAGTAGGCTACATAATCCTGTCAAACATTAAAACCACAAAACCCTCAACAAAAGAAAGGTCTTCAGTGTAAGTTGTTGTAGTAACTATGCTCTATTAGAGGAAAACTACCTTCAGTGTATTTCAGATGGATGCTTGGCATTGATTTTATGCAAGCAATTAATGTTATAAATACCTTATTTCAGCAGGCAACACCACATCACTCAACAATAAAAGTAAAATCCCCAAACCCCAATCTCCTATTTGTAATAAGTCTCTCTTTTTGTCGGTATAAACAATATAGTTGTTCATCATCATAGAGAGCTTATCAAAATAAAGTTACACATTAAGATGGGATTGAAATACAATAAAATCAAGAAAAAGGACGGATGCTGTAACATTTTAAAGTGTGTATATATAGAGTTTTTGAAGGACAACACAGTGAAGGAGTTAAACCGGAAACATTCCTAGGAGTAAAATGAGCAGCGAGAAGAGATTTGGGGATAACAGTAGCCACTTAAAGTATGTTTCTTAATTTACTGTATTTGTGTGGAAGAAAACAAACACACAACAAACAGTATCGTTTCCGTGTTAAGTTAGTTGAAGAGTTAACCCGCTTGCTAAGGATTTAATTATTTTGAAAATCTTCTCCGGATGTCTTCTTTTGTTACCTGCCAATTTGACACCGGTGTGCGTTCCTCTAACGATGAAAAAAGGCTCCCGAGTCCCTCCGGACACAACTCGATCCTCCTCGGACTAAGGTAAGTAAAATTCACCTGATTGAAAACGACAGATTATTTTCTGTAGTTTATATGCTTATATTTTAGAGACAAACTCAGATTATTTGGAGACATAAACATTGATGGACGGCAAGTTATGAACATGTAACTCTTAAGGTATGTGTGATTTCGCAACTATGGGCGTGCAGTAGCCTGTCATAGTGTGAAACGCATTTTTTAATCAAAGACAACAAACACAGTTAGGAAGACGATTAAAATCCCACAAAAGTTTGGCATAGCCTGCTGCAATGGGTTGTCTGTTTGTTTATTGTGTCATGTCATCAGAAATCAAATGGCAAATTTGGATGTAGTGGTATTATTAAAGGGCTGATACATGTGTTGTTGTTGTTTTGTTTTTACCTCATAACGGTCCGTGTAACGCATCAGTGCAGTTTCTTTATGGAAAAAATTAACAAAGTTACAATTAAAATTGTATTTTTTGTTCGTCAGATCAACATATAGCCTAATCAAAATTTAGGAGTCGTTTTTATGATTTTCTATTCGTGTATTGTTGGATGGAAATTTAAAAAATAGAAAATTGGAGTCTTTATTTCTATTTGTGTCTTTGGCTGCCTGAGAGGGCGGGCTTTATGTGCCGGGGCCGCTTATCTCGCCTGTCGTAACGCCCATAGATATGTATCGCCTCCCTGGCTCTCCAGCTGCTCCCTGCAGATCCTCTGATCTCAACATCCCTTCAACATTCCTCTGCAACAAAACCTCAGCATTTCCAAGTTTTATACATACAGTATGTTTCACAACAAGTTTGTCCTCATTTAGTCTGTAACCAATTCATTGTAGTTATATAGACATTTGTAAAGGTGGCCCATCTTTTGTCCTTAATAGCCTACTTAATGCAGTTCTTGGAAATAGTTGCCGCAGCCTCTATAAGACAGTCCAAACATTAGATTTGTTTGAATTTTCTAACTTATGTTACACTGTTGTGTTAGACAGACACAGCCTTTTGATTTTATACAGATTTTTCCACTATTCAAAAATTATAACAAATGCAATGATGTCTCCAGCCTTTCTTCTCTTTTTATCCTGTTCTGAGCCTAGTTGAAAAGCAGCTGTTTTGTGATCCATATTTTAACAAGTTAATCTACAAATACTTAATATGATTCAGTTTACTTAAATGTGTATTACTGATATTTTGTCTCTTTTTGTGAGTGTTACTAACAAGGTTGGTCTTCACAGTGTGTGTGTGTGGACCAAAGTATTTCAAGGCTGATATGATCTTAGTCCCATTGTAACTATATGCACTGACATTATTTTAGCCTTAAGATGATTTAGGCAAATGAAGCCCAGTCTAGTATGGATTAATGTTGCAATTAATTTTGTGTCAAACTAAGGGTATGTCTTGTAGTAAACTTGTTTATTTCTGAACCTGTGCTTCCACACAAGATATTTAACAGCATATTCAAAATAACAGCTTGCAATCAGGGTTATTCAACAGTGGACACTGTCAAACAATTCTTTTCAGTTTCACTTCTGAAAGCAGCAGCAAGTGGTATGAAACTAGAACGAATTGAGAAAGAATCTTAATTATTGGTCTGACAAACAAAAAAATACAAAAACATTCCATTTTCTACTTCTCATTTATTTTCTGAAAAATTGAAATGATAAGCATTAAATAGACCCATGACCCAATTATCAGGAGAGTTAATTACTTTCTGTTGTCATTGTTGTCAAACTAGTTTATCCAATTTGAATCCACCCGTAGCAGGAGCAGACTGCTCATTCATTTATTCATTTATTCATTTATTCATGGCCATAGATACCTAAAGGACGTAACCACTCTCTGTATGATGAAACTAAATAGTCGTGTATACTCAGTGTTTGTACATCATCTGTCCTTTTGTGCCATCTAACTTTAAACCCAGTGACAAGATGTTCTCCAGAGACTACACTGTGTTGAAAACCAGTTTTAGCTTTGTGTTCACAGTCGCTCTTTTCTTTCATCAGTGTGGAGCAGCAGCCAGGATGATCCCAGTGGGTGAATTCAGAAACTTCGGCATTGAGCAGAACACAAAGTATCGGGTCCTGAAACCGTGGTGGGATGTTTTCTCAGAGTACCTGTGTGTTGCTATGCTTATGGTTGGAGTATTTGGGTGCACCTTGCAGGTGAGGCACCTTCAAACCAGCCACTTTGTGATCATGAACTCTTAAATCCTTACACCGAATCAGAAACTTAAATTATACTAACCTAATATAACCTGCCTAATGCCATAATTTGTATCTATTGCTGCATATCAGAGGAATATTTTGATCCCACACACCCTCCTCTCTATTTAATTCCTACATTGTTTGACCTCCAAGTCAGGCAAAAACCCAGACAGTGTAACTGAATTTACTTGTCTCTCCTGACCCACTTATTGCAGATTTGGATCATTAACTTGCTGCTTAATTTGTAACTCACCACTTGATTATCAATTCTGTGTCATATTAAAAATAGCATAGAAAGAAAGCGTTCAAGGAAAGGAATGAATGATAACTAGAAAATGCATTTTCTGCAGAAAACTGTGATAAAAAAGTCATGGCATTTTGAAAAGAGTTATAGTATAAAAAAAATAAAACGTCATAGCATGTCGAAAAAAGTCAAAAATCCATAGTATAGTATGTTCAACCAAGTGATGAAAAATCATAGTGTAGAATGTTGAAATAAGTCATATTATATTGAAAATTGGTATTATGTTTCACAAAATATTAATTTGAAATGTTTTAAGTTATTTCCGAGAAAAATAAATTTCTCAAACTCTTTTTTAAACTTTCAAATTTAGTCAGTGTGGAAAAAAATGTGTTCCTCTCAAAATATTTTCTTCTTGCTCTCAAAACCAGAAAAAAAGTCTTTGCTGTCGATGCAATTTCTTGAACTCGTGTTAAGATTTTGTACTCGCTAGAAAAATAATCTCATTGGCAGGGTCAGGTTCCTATTGGCCACTTGGGTGAGCATCGTCTTGTCTTGGGAGTCAAACTGAATCATTACACCATTGTCAATAAACCGGCATAGAGGCGCTGCCTTTGTTGAGCGTGGAGACTCCAATGTTTGGGTTTGATGATGACACACACAACTCGATGGGTAGCTGGCTGAGCAAGTTCAACACCATTGAAGAATAAACATTAAATAGGCTATCCTAAATGTAAGCTAATGTGTCATTACTGATGTGTTTGTCAGAATGACATGGACAAAGAATACCACTCATATTCATGAATGTCTATTATTTTATTAGCATGCTAATTGCTAGTAAAGCTAATTGCTAATTAACCATCATGATAGGTAAACTTGAAAACTCACCTGGTTTATACTATTTTTAAATCAATTGTCAAATGAATGTGTTGACTTAGATAGTTTCACTCCTTATTTAGTGAGTAGTAAGCTAGATTCTACCTTTGTTCATAATATACAACCTCCTGTACAGTTTTACTCCATGGACCAGAATAAGCTATTTTGTTTTAAGGGCAAAATGATACATTTCTACTTTGACTTCACTAGCATGGACCACGCCACAACCAAGTGTTAGTTAAAGATGTAATGAACATTATGAATGTGTTGAAAGATAAATTGATGTGGATGGCTGGTCTGGGAGGATGTGTGATGACCGGGTGGAGGAGATTCAGAGTGGGGGTTCCGTCTCAGAAGCAGTTTTTGCCCGTATAGTTGACAGACCCCCAGACGGTACCTAGAAGAGACATGAGAGAGATGTGCAACAGGAAGGGATGTGGAGGAAGATGGATGAAGGAGAGGGAAAGGGAGGGTGGGTTAAGCAATCAGAGACACGAGCCTGGCTGCGCAGCACGGTATATGTAGGCCCTGCTCCCGAACCTGTTAACAAATTAACTTCATTTAAAAATGTACAAATCTCCGGCCGGGGGTGAATACCCCCAGAACCCTCTTTGCATTCCCCTGAACTGAGGTCCAACCATCATTGTCTCTAAAAGTTCTGTGGGAAACACTGCTTACATTATAGTTACATTATAATTATAGCCAGTGTTAATAACAAACACTTTTGAGTTCAAAAGATCCTTACATGACTTAAATTAATGGGTTTATTTTTCATGTATTCACATCATTTTGAATACCCACACAGCTGTATCAGTGTCTGATTGTGATGATGAACTTTTTATTTTATACAAACAAGTACATTTCCTCTATTTATGGGTACCATTTAGTACCCAGATCTGCAATTTTGAGAACCCACAGGTGTTTCTAATGAACAGAATGTATTGTCTTTGAAGTCTAGAGCCAATCAGACAAATGATACAGCTACATATTATTCGTATTCGTCATATTATATCATGGGAAAAAAGTGATGACAAAGTTATAGTATAGCATGGCAAAAAATTCATAGTTTAGTATGTCGAAAAAAGTCATAGTATAGCATGTAGAAAAAAGCCATAAAGTCATAGTGTAATATGTAAAAAAATAGTCATAGTATAGCAGGTCAAAAAAGTGTTGAAAAGGTCATAGTATAGCATGTTGAAGTAATACTATAGTATGTTAATAAAAGCCTGGACTGCCAAACCTCAGTCAAAATCTGCAGTGATTATTTACTGGTTGCAGTGATAACCTCTGAACGAGTGTGCCACTTGGAAATGTATGTTAAAATGAGTAATAGCATAGTTTGTCTAAAAAGTGATTAAAAAAGTCATAGTATAGCCAGTTGGAAAAAGTGATAAAAAAGTCATATAGCATGTCAAAAAAATTGATAAAAGTCATAGTGTAGCATGTCCAAAAAGTGCAACTAAACTCATAGCATGTTGAAAAAAGCCATTAAAATGTCAACGTATACTATGTCGAAAAAAGTCATTATCAAGTCATAGTGAAATATGTTGAAAAAGCCTGGACTGGGTATCAAACCTGGCTCAAAGACTGCCCTAAATACTTGGTGGCAGAAGTGATAATCTCTAGTATAGTATAGTATTTCGAAAGAAGTGATATATATGAAAAAGTTATACAGTGGGGCTCAAAAGTTTGGGCACCCCAGGTAAAAATTTTATTAATGTGCATAAAGAAGCCAAGAAAAGATGGAAAAATCTCCAAAAGGCATCAAATGACTGATTAGACATTCGTATAATATGTCACAAAAAGTTAGATTTTATTTCCATCAGTTACACTTTCAAAATAACAGAAAACAAAAAAATGGCGTCTACAATAGTTTGGGCACCCTGCAGAGTTTCTAGCATGCACCTTATGAACCTGGCTCAGAAACAGTGCAGTGAATACTTGGTGGCAGAAAAAACCTCTAAGCCAGCATGCTAATTAATAGTTTATGTTAAAAACAGTAATAGCAATAGTAATAGTATAAAAAAAGTAATTAAAATGTCATAGTATAGTATTTTGAAAGAAGTGATAAAAAAGTCATCATATAACATGTTGTAAAAAGTAATAGATAGATAGATAGATAGATAGATAGATAGATAGATAGATAGATAGATAGATAGATAGATAGATAGATAGATAGATCCCAAAAAATGGGAAAGTATGGTGTTATAGCGGGAAAATCAGTCACACAGGACAGAATATAAATGTAAATGAAATACTAGGATAAAATATACATGAAATATACATGAAATATGCATGAAATAATAATAATAGGAATAAAATATAAGAACATACAGGATGGAAATACAAAATGTGCAACTGCTTAAATAGTATGCTAAAATGTAAATAAACCAATTGTGCAAGTTGCATTTAGTGCAGTATTGTGATGTCTAAGTCTTATCTAGCACCCAGTGATGACATGTTAAAGATAGAAAACAGTTTGTTCAGAGACCTCCTCTCCACCACAACTTCAACAGTGTCCTGTTTGCAGCCGATCACGGAGCCAGCCTTCCTGATCAGTTTGTTCAGTGTGTTTGTGTTGCTGGCTCCGATGCTGCTGCCCCAGCCGATGACGGAAGAGAACAGAGTGCTGGCCACAACCTACTGGTAGAACATCTCCAACATTCTGCTGCACACGTTGAAGGATCTCAGCTTCCTCAGGAAATAGAGTCTGCTCATCCCCTTCTTGTAAACAGCAGTGCTGTTGATCCTCCAGTTCAGCCTGTTGTCGATGTTGACACCCAGGTATCTGTACTCCTCCACCATGTCCACGTCTCTTCCCAGGATGCAAAGGGGCTGAAAAAACGTTCCCTTCCTCCTGAAGTCAATCACCATCTCTCTGGTCTTATCCACGTTCAGCTACAGGTGTTTCTTACCAGACCACTCCACAAAGTCATCCACCAGTGCCCTGTACTCCCCCTCCTGTCCTTCCCTTATACACCCAACAACTGCAGACGCAGAGTCATCAGAAAACTTCTGTAGGTGACATGACTCTGAGTTGTACTGGAAGTCTGTGGTGTATAAGGTGAACAGAGAAGGAGACAGCACAGTCCCCTGTGGGGCCCCCGTACTACTCACCACCACATCAGACAGAACACGGTCCAGACGGACAAACTGTGGTCTGTCTGTCAGGTAGTCAGTGATCCAGGAGACCGTGGATGCACCGACACCCATCACCTGCAACTTCTCACCTAGTAGCAGTGGCTGGATGGTGTTGAATGCACTGGAGAAATCAAAAAATGTGATTGTGACTGTGCCGCCACCGCCATCCAGGTGCAAATGAGCTTGCTGCAGAAGATAGATGACAGCGTCGTCCACTCCCAGACGATGCTGGTAGGCAAGCTGTAGAGGGTCCAGAGAAGAACTCACCTGCGGCCTCAGATAGGCCAAGATGAGCCTCTCCAGCACCTTCATCACCTGGGATGTGAGAGCCACTGGACGGTAGTCCTTGAGGCCGGATGGAGTCGATTTATTGGGGACCGGGACAAGGCAGGACGTCTTCCACAGCAGCAGCACCCTCTGCAGGCTCAGGTTGAAGAGGTACTGGAGAACACCAGACAGCTGACGGCGCAGGTCTTCAGGACCCCGGCGCTGGTGAAGCCTCTCCAGCTGTCTCTTCACCTGGCCAGGTGTGAATGCAAAGCAGGGAGGGGTGCTTGAAATGTCAGTGGGGGGAGAGGAAATGTGCTGTAGTGGTGGGGGGTGTGGGCTGACTGCAGGAGTATAGTTTTATAGTATTAATAGAATAGTATTTCGAAAAGTGAAAAAATAGTCATAGAATAGCATGTTGAAAAAAGTGATAAAGTCATAGAATAGCATGGCAAAAAATGTGATGAAAATGTCATAGTAAAACCTGTCGAAAAAAGAGATGAAAAAGTCATAGTAGCATGTCGAAAAAAGTGATAAAAACTAATAGTATAACAACTCAAAAAAGTGATGAAAAAAGTCATAGTATACCATGTTGAAAAAAAGTAATAAAAAAAGTCAAAGTATAGTATTTTGAAAAAGTGATAAAAGAGTTACAGTATAGCATGTCGAAAAAAGTGATTTAAAATAAGTCATAGTATAGCATGGCAAAAAATTGATGAAAATGTCATAGTATATCATGGGAACAAAAGTCATGGCAAAAAAGTGATCAAAAAATCATAGTATAGCATGTAGAAAAAAACCTTAAAAAAGTCAGTGTAGTATGTCAAAAATAGTCATAGTATAACATGTCGAAAAAAAGTCATAGTAAAGCATTTTGAAAAAGGTCATAGAATTGCATGTTGAAAAAAATAATTTAAAAAAATCATCAAGGCAAGGCAAGACAACTTTATTTGTATAGCACATTTCAGCAACAGGGCAATTCAAAGTGCTTTACATAAAAACAGTTTAAAAAAAACAACATATAAAACGCAGAAGAAACAGTTAAAAAAACAAACAAAAGTTACGGTGCAATATAAGAAATTAAAAATTAAAGAAATCAACATCATTTAAAATAAGGCAGCATCAAAAAGAAAGGTCTTCAGCCTTGATTTAAAAGAACTGAGAGTAGCAGCGGATCTGCAGTTTTCTGGGAGTTTGTTCCAGATATGAGGAGCATAGAAACTAAACACTGCTTCCCCTGTTTAGTTCTGACTCTGGGAACAGAAAGTAGACCTGTCCCAGATGACCTGAGAGGTCTGGGGGGGTCATAGTGTAGTAGCAGATCAGAAATGTATTTTGGCCCTAAGCCGTTTAGTGATTTATAAACTAGCAAAAGAACTTTGAAATCAATTCTTTGGGGCACAGGAAGCCAGTGTAAGGACTTCAGAACTGGAGTGATGTGATCCAGTCTCTTGGTCTTAGTGAGGACTCGAGCAGCAGCGTTCTGAATCAGCTGCAGCTGTCTGATTGATTTTTTAGGGAGACTTGTAAAGACCCCATTACAGTAGTCAAGTCTACTGAAGATGAAAGCATGGACAAGTTTTTCCAAATCTTGTTGACACATAAGTCCTTTAAGCCTTGATATATTCTTAAGATGATAATAGGCTGACTTTGTAATTGTCTTAATGTGGTCAGAGTCCACGACTACACCAATATTTCTGGTTTCAGAAAGTTCTGGCACATCCAGCCGTTAATTTGTTCAATGCACTTAGTCAATTTTTGTATTGGACTATAGTCCCCTGGCGACTATAGCGCTATTGGCAGCTTTAACACCAACCAAGCAGTTTCTTGTTTACATTCAACATAGCGGCCACCGAACGCTACCAAACACCAACAAAGTGCAGCAAACCCGTTGATGCTGCTGTCGCTTCTACGTCACCCGGATTGTTGGTCTGATTGGTTAAAGGACTATCCATTTGAACTATGCCCGCTGGTCACGCCTCTTGTGCAGACAAAATAAAGAGCAGACTCCCCAGACTAATGCTAGTAGCTCAGGCAGTAAGGAGTTGGGTTGGGAAGGCATGAGGGTATGGTGGTGGACTGGTAGCTGGAGAGGTGCCAGTTCACCTCCTGGGCACTGCCAAGGTACTCTTGAGCAAGACACCGAACCCCCAACTGCTCGGGGTGCCTTTCCATGGGCAGCCCCCTCACTCTGACATCTCTCCATTTAGGGCGTGTGTGTGTAATTTAGGCATGTGTGTAATAACAACAGAGTGTAAATTGTAATTTCCCCTTGCGGGATTAATAAAGTATACATTATTATTATTATTATTAATAATAATAATATTATTGTTATGATTGAGCTTGGCTTGGTCTGGTGATAGCCAGACTACAAAAGTCCCTTAACAGCTGAACATTGAACTTTTTTGTAGCTGGAAGTATGCAGACATATAACAAATCAGATAACTGATAATACTGTGAATACTGTGTAATACTGAATCAGCATTCACAATAAAATAAGTTATTGTTACTTATTTCCTTGTTTCATTAAGACCCTGTCACCCAGACAGTGATTCAAGTTTTTTCACCTGTTTAGTGTATTTGTCACCTGTTAGTATATAGCAGTTGTTCAGTATACATTAAGATGTTGACGTGATACTTTTTGACTAAATGTTCACTATATTTACAATACATACATTTTTTAAAAGACAAATGAATATAAGGACATCTTATTGTGTTGCATTAAGATATACTTTTGTCATGGTTTTGTTGTATGTTGCAGCCAAATATTTATTCTTTGATTCATCTATCTTCCACAGTTCACCCAAGACAAGATTTTTTGCTTGCCCAGCCACTTCAGCAGCCCAACGCCTGAAGCAATCAACTGCAGCCACATCCAGACCTCCAGGGAGAACGAGACGTCGCAGCACACACTGGTCAGACCGGCAAAGCCCATCATCCAGGAGATTTCTGGTCTCAAAAACAACCTGGACATCCACCAGTACGTGTTTGTCAACCATTATTGCTATGAGAGGTTTGTCCACTGGTACGCAAAGTACTTCCCATACCTTGTTTTGATCCATACTATGATCTTCATGATAGCAAGCAGCTTTTGGTTCAAGTTTCCTGGGACATCTTCAAAAATTCACCTCTTTGTTACCATCCTTGGTAAGTGCTTTGATTCGCCCTGGACCACGAGGGCCCTGAATGAGGTTTCTGAGGAAAGAGGAGAGGAGAAACTGGTTAGTTTGAGGAGGAACACCATGTCACAAGAGTCCACAGATCAATCAGCAGAGGATGTGAAGACTGTGGGGGTTCTCCACTCCAGCTCTGTCAAGTCTAATCCAGAAAAGAAAAGCCCTGAGCCTCAGTCGGCCCCCAATGTCTTGGATAAGAAAGAAGGAGAGCAGGCAAAAGCTCTGTTTGAAAAGGTGAAGAAGTTCAGAACTCATGTAGAGGAAGCAGACATCTTGTATGTCATGTATGTGCTACAAACGTCACTGAAAGTCTTCAAGTTCTTTTTTATCATTATCTACTCTGCAGTGTGGGTACGGAACATTGAGACAGTAGTGAGTTGTTCTGTTCCTCCTGAACTGACTGGTTTTGATATATTTTGCTGTAACCACAACAAAGCCCATCTTTTCTCCAAGCTTGCCTACTGCTATATCTGCTTTGTAGGAGTGTATGGACTTCTGTGCATCTACACCCTCTACTGGCAGTTTCACAGACCTCTGAACGAGTACTCCTTTAAGCAGGTCCGACTGGAGACTGGCATTAATGACATACCAGACGTGAAGAATGACTTTGCGTTCCTCCTGCACCTTGTGGACCAATATGATCCTCTGTACTCTAAAAGATTTGCTGTCTTTCTCTCTGAGGTCAGCGAGAGCCATCTCTATCAGGTCAACCTCAACTACGAGTGGACTGCCAAAAAGCTGCGTACCCGCCTCGCCAGGAACACAACTAACCGGTTGGAACTCCACCTGTTAATGTTGCCGGGGCTTCCTGACACAGTCTTTGAGATTCCTGAAGTGGAATCGCTCAAACTGGAGCAAGTTAAAAATGTCACCATACCAGCTAGTGTGGCAAAGCTAGACTCTCTTTGTGAGTTGTCGTTGATCTTCTGCTCTGCAAAGCTCCAGCTGCCTGCCCTGAACCACCTCAAGGCACATTTAAAGGTCCTGCGTCTACATTTTGAAAGTTTAGAAGAGTTGCCTATGTGGATGTACATCCTGCAAAGCTTGGAGGAGTTACATCTGAATGGTCCTTTAACCAATGACATGTCAAGAAGTGCCACGCTTGACTCACTTCGAGAGCTTAGAGCTCTGAGAGTCCTCACTCTCCGCTCCAACCTTACTAAGATTCCGCCCAGCGTAGTGGATGTTGCATTGCAGCTGCAGCGGTTGTGCATCTATAACAAAGATGTCAAGCTCCAAGCTTTAAGCAGCCTGAAAAAGTTAACTAACTTAGCCTCACTTGAGCTAGTGGGCTGCAAGTTGGAGCGCATCCCAAGTGCTGTCTTCAGCCTAAACAATCTGCAGGATTTGGACCTGAAGGAAAACAAACTTACCACTGTGGAGGAGATCCTGAGCTTACAGCACTGCCGCCGTTTAGTGACACTTAAACTGTGGCACAACAAAATCACTTACATCCCTGATCATATCAGTAAGCTGAAAACTCTGGAGACGCTGGACATTAGCTGGAACAAGCTACGAAAGCTTCCCTCTCGGCTGTTTTATTGCATCAAACTCAGGCACCTTGATGTTTCCCACAACCATCTCACCTCTCTTCCTCCTGAGGTGGGCATCCTGCAAGATCTTCAGGTCTTCTCCGCTGCTTTCAACTCTTTAGAGACACTGCCAGATGAGTTGTTCTCTTGTAAAAGGCTCAAGAAGTTGGCTCTTGGAAACAACTGCCTGTCAAATCTGAGCTCCAGAGTGGCCAGCCTGGCCCAGCTGGTCCGCCTGGAAATTAAAGGGAACCATTTGGAATCTCTACCTGTGGAGATAGGGCGCTGTCCCCTGCTGAACCTCAGCGGGCTGATAGTGGAGGACAACCTGCTGGATCTGCTGCCATCAGATGTACGAAGCAGGTTGACTAGAGGCTGTCATTGACTCATCTTTTCTCAGTCTAGCATGGAGGGCTAGGTGGTCTGACTTGCATGGAGAAACCAGAGTATTAACAGAGTACTAATCCATGCCACTAGGTGGAATTTGTCATATAAATCAGCATGAAAAAAGGCAAACCAAAACCCATAACTGACCACAGAAGGATGAACAAACAAAAAAATAATAAATATTTATAAAACCAGTCATTATGAAATGTGTGTTCAAATCTTTGTAAATGAGTGAAAAATCCACTTGCACATGTTTTAAAAATGTTTTTTACGCATTTTCTTAAAAATACCTTTTTAGGAATAAATATTTTACAACGTTTATAGGTGTCCTGTAAATACCTTGCATACTTTTTTAATGGATTTTTATGTAGGTGGTTTTACTGACATAGTTCACACAGTAATATAAAGGTTAACACAAAATCTTTTAAATTCAGATTACTGATACTGTGGATGAGACAAGGGCCCAACACCAGAAAAATAACAGCAAGCAAAGATTGACCTTCAAATTGTTCTAGACCAGCATTTTTACTGTTTTCTGAATATTCAGTGTGTTCTTCAGAGCGCCACAAGTCAAGGTATTTCAACAAGCACTGTATGCTGTTGGACAGCAAGAAGTGTTTGGCACAGTGCGGTGGCTCATGTTGCTTCCTTTCAGACACTAAACAAGCGGAGAGAAAAAGCTTTTCAGTAGCAGAAGAAAAGGTATTTATCGCTCTCTTATACATATTCAGTCAAAAAGAAAGACTGAAAGCATACATGGGATTATGAGCCAGAAGTCAAGTCAGCATGATATTCAGTGTGCATTGGATAATAATTGACAAAGAAAGAAGATAAAACTACTGCCTTTAAAATGCCTTTTGGATGAGTTATATATTGACTCTGGGGATGGATGATACATTGTACAAGCATACATTCTTTTTTTCTCTGTTTTAATCTTTTACTGCCTAGCACAATCTTACTTTTACAGTAATGTAGGAAAGATGTCCTGTTAAGCCGTTATAATTTGAGTAATTAAAATTACCTAAAAAATGTGTTCATCTGATTGCACATTTTACACATTACACTCTAGTGCATATACATTTAAAGTGCCATTTGAACACACTTAAACAAGGAAATAAAATTACTTAAAAGTTCCTAAACTGGAGGTCATTGTAGTTGCTCATGCTTAGTTTTAGGATGGAGGATACAGTAAGTGTTTAAATGCTTTCAAGTGGATTCATGTTGTTTGGAAATTTCTCTCAGTCAGTGTCTCTCAAACAAACATGCACAAAAAAAGTGCACACTTTCTTTGTTACTGCGTTCATTCTTTCTTTCTTTCCCCCAATGTTCCCTCTGTGTACTTGTACTTGTTTCCAATGTTCAGCCTGAACTGCAGTGCAGTCAAGCTCTGGCTTGGATGGTGGGATCCAGTCAGTCAGTTTACGACCCACCTCAGTAACAATGAAGCATACACTGACCTTTCCAAGCTGCCACACACCTTCCAAGGTCGTAAGAAAGAATGACATAGTTTTTTCGTTAATATTCTATCATTGAGATGGATTTGACTGGAGTATAGCACTGAGAGTTGTCATAAAAAGAAGCAAACAAACAAACAACACCAAAGAAGCTGCACATTTTATAGCTAATGCCATAGTGCTTTGTCAATCATTTACCTATTTCTCCTCTCAGAAGGTGGCAGTCAAATGTGTCACCAGCAATGACCAAAACAGATGAGATTGCATAATTTAATATCATCTATGGTGTGGCTGGAAATAAGTAACAACATGTTATGTCTCTGAGATAGTTTGCTTTAAGTCAGGGTAGAGTGATATCTTCAGTAAGAGGTGCTGTACTGACTTGAGTCTGAAATGCTACCAGAGTCATACTTGTTGAGTGTGCCTTCCTTCCTGATTGTAGTAATGCAATGTTTACATATGAGTATCAAAAAATCCGATTAGGAAGCTTCTTCCTGTAATGACAGTTTCTGTGTAAAAGTCTAAAATGTCAGTATGCAGTCAGGCAGCTTTATGAACTGAGTTTGAGTTAAAGTGTAGACAGTTTACAGTGACTCACCATCTGTTATTTCACCACAGTTTTTCAGTATGACACTAATAAGTGTGTCAAAGTTCAGAATTTATCAAATGTTTTATATTATTTTACCACTGAGTGACTATCTTGGTTGATAAACATTGACTGTGAAGACTCATGCACACCTTCATTTTCTTTTAGATAATTGCATAGGAGTAAATGTCCATATGAGCCACACTGTTCTTTAACTCGCAATACATTTTATTTAGAAATATGTTTCAGTCCTCAAACCTTCATCAGGTGACAGAGGAAGAAAGAACATTCCAAATAGATATAGTTAGACCTTCCTCGGGTGAGGCCAACCAGGGACCATGCATGAGCTGTCAGGCAATCAGTCTTACAGTCAAAGATGGACATTCCCCAATGGACATAATGGACAGCAACTCCATCAATTTATATACAAATATTGCATTATAAAATTAAAATGAAATCATCTCTTACATAATGACACTGACTTAAATGTGTATTGCAAGTAAAAGGACAGTGTTATTTTAAACACTTATGAAAGAGAACTTTATGAAGCTTAACAGATTTGGATTTTATGAAGAACAAGTGTAATGTTTATTAAGGACTGTACAGTGTGTCCCCCATTTCATACACCCAAAAATAGTAAAACAAAAAATGGCATTACAAATTAATTTTTTGTTTGTATAATGGTTCAACATCCAAAGAGAATAATTTTACTGTCTTGGAAGACAAGGCAAAGCTGCTAACTTATTAATGATTAATAGAATTTCAAAATAGTTCTACTGTTGACAATTCACGCAGCTCTAAAGAGTTTTAGGGGCATCCTTTTGGAAGAGGGGTCCAAGATTAAAAGACAAAGAGTTGTAAACTGTCACCACTTACATGCACTCAGTCAAAAGGGTGTGTTAACAGTTCATTTCTTTGTCATATTCTCTCATCTTTAATAGGACCTTGACTCATACCTAACTCCCTCAGTGAAGTCATCATCATGTATTCCTGTATGTGTACGTGAGTGAGGGAGTAGGCTGATAGGGTTTTTTCTTGTCTGCTCCTACTACTTCTTGAAACTCATCACTGTTACTGTAACCTTCCCAACATGCAGAACAAACAAACCACAACAGTGTTTACACAGGAAGTGTCTGCACATCCAGCAACACACCCACATGTGTGTTCAGCAAAGAAAGGGAGCTCTACCTAGTGGCTGGAAGCAATTCTGTCATGTTTACAACTGGTTTGTGTGTTAATATTGAAATATTAATTTTAGTTGTGTGTCTTTATTACACAAATAATGGAGAAGGAACGCTAGCTAAGAGAATATGGGTGGGCAAAGTAAATGACTCCTCAACAACTACTGCTGGAGTGGGAGAGGGATAGTTCAGATATTTTAAAGTGGGGTTGTATGAGGTACTTACCCATAGTCCGTGTATTACTTACAGTTGATGGCAGTCAACATGGAAGCTAAGCAATATACAGCTGTGTGGACGGGGGCAGCAGCTAAACTTATTTTAGCCGCCAAATAAAGGCCCACTTAAAAATGTCTATATTGGTTTAAGTGAACACTATATTCAGAATATTTTCACCGGTTTACCTTGCCGTCAGACAGCCCTTTAAATGTTTAATCTGCTGATGTTATAAGAAATGCACATGTAAACACCACAGTAGCATATATGGTCTCTCTGTGATTTCTTATCTCGCTGCATAAAACTGTACGGCAACACAGTAGTTAAACTGTATCTCCTTTCTCAGCTGGTGAAGTTGACCCGTGGCACACAAGCAAACAAAATACCCATTGTACTATAGCAGCCCCCACAAACATCAGCAAACTGTGCCACAGTTACCTACAAGCCTCAACACAACAGGGCCTTCATTCATTTGGAGTTTCAATCCAGTTATCTGTATGACCTTTCAGAGGGTTTTCATTGTTCAGAGCATTCCAGTGCGCAGTTATTATAAATGCCCTTGATGAATCACCTTTGGGAAGTGCTGTACACTTGAGGATGCATGTTGTAATACAACGTACTGTTTTGTCTTTTAAGGTAGAATACACCAGATTATAAAGAATGTAAAGGAAAATATTGTTTATGTGGCTTAACAAAGGCCAAAGTATTATTAATTGTATGATTCAATATTGTTTAAGTTCTCATTGCTTAAAAAAATATACAAAATACATATTCGTCAGTAAATCCTGATTGTTCTTTGTCTTATGCCCTTTTGACTCTTATAGTCACGGTTTATCACACCCCCAACCAGCACCGCCAGACACCACCTACGAAGAGCCTGGGTCTGTCCAAGGTTTCTTATTAAAAGGGAGTTTTTCTTCGCCACTGTCGCACTGAGTGCTTGCTCTTGGGGGAGTTACCAGAATTGTTGGGGCTTTGTAAATTATAGAGTGTAGCCTAGACCTACTCCATTGGTTAAGGTTCTTGAGATAACTTTTGTTTTGATTTGATACTATACATAAAATTTAATTGAATGACCCTTAAAATGCAGTCAGTGAGTATTTCCATTTAAATGATAATTATAGGCCAGAGGATACACCTTCCAGTATTTCATGAGAGAAGTCAGAAAAGGTTTTTTCGTCATCTTTCTTATCTCATTAATCTTCTTGCAACTCCTAAGATTTACCTTGTGATGCTGTTTCAAAGCTTTCACATTTAACCAAAAAGTCTAAACATATAATAAAACATATATACAATAAAACATTGTACAGCTATCTCACTGTCACTGCCAACTTTGTTTCCTAAAACAGTACACACAACAATTAAAATTATGACTCTAAGACTTCAAGTCCAACACTTTATTTTGTGTTTTATTCTTCAAATAGGAAAGTGAATAATATCACTTTTGTTTTAAAAGGATTTATATAAATAACATTTCAACAAATCACAATTAATGTTGCTATTTACAAAGTCACAGGAATATGCAGTCCTATTCCAACAATAAATAAGAGTAAATTCATCAAATTCCAAGTCTAAGTACATCTAATTAAGAGAAACACAACTATGAAAAGCAATCAGTGTGCACCATGTCAAGTTGTGTTTAAAAACACATACAAGGTATCAACTGTTACACAATGGAAATAATGCAATAATTACATAACACTGGGGAAACTGTCTAGAAATGTGCACTCCCATTTAATAAGGGAAACAGATATATAAGGTGCCTAAATTGCACTGTGCAAAAGAGGTGTCTACTGTATATAGCCACCCATCCACTGAAAACAAGCTGCCAGGACAATATGTCCTGTGTCACATATTAATGCTGAGTGACCATTAACAAAAAAAAATAATCCTTTACACAGCAATGAATTCAAGTCACCAGGTTTGAAGCAAAAAAGTTAGGGTTAACCAGAAGGCACCTAGACTTCAGACTAACTATGAATGTGAGAGAAAAGCAAGTCAATCATAGCAGGCATACATGAAGCTCGGGCCACGTCTATCGCTGTCTGACCGCTGATGTTGGCGTGCTTTAGGTCAGACCGTGGTGCCAGAAACTCCACAACATCCAGGTGGCCCTCCCGGATGGAAATGTGGATAGGCAGGGCGCCGCTCTGGTCTGGGATGTTTACTGAAGCACCATACTCCACCAGAACCTGCAGAGTGTCCAAGAATCCTGTTCGGGCTGCATCGTGGACAGGCGCTATTCCATGTTTGTCCTGGACGTTGGGGTCTGCTCCTTTTTCCAATAGCAAACTGGCGATCTTGGAGTTCCCCATCATCATCACCTGCAGGCGATATCAGAGGAGAGGGGCAAAGAGCACACAGTTAATTCAACAGCTGTGTGTGTAAATGGAAAGTTGTGACCCTAGATTCTCTCAAATAGTTTCTTGTTAGGATCTTCACAAATATCACAAAACCCTATTCAACGTTTCATTATAGCACGGAAAGTCACTTTGTAAAGTGGAACTTGGGAATTAATGTAATATAATTAATTTATTAGGTTAGTTTGGCAATTTGTTTAAAGAAGGAGCAACTCCAAGGCAGCCGTTTGTAACGTTACTTTGAAGAGGAAAGGAGACGAGTCTCTACCACTGAAGGAAAACTTGAACTTACATAGCTCTACAGTATGTTTATTTGTGCAGTTAATACCTCTGAAAATATTAAACATGTATCAACATGTCTGGGGTTTTGGTCCTCACCTGTAGCGCAGTCCTGCCAAATTCATTGAGCGTATCAGGATGCAATCGGCATTCATCCAGGATCCTCTGCACCTCGCTCGAATTCCCTTTGGCTGCTGCCGCCGTCAAAGCTTTACCGGCATCCATCTGACTAAGGACCATAGTCTCTCTTTCTGCCTGGACAGTAGAAGATGTACGACAACAGTTACACTGACTCTCAACCACGGGCTAATCATGATGCCAATACAAGAAGAATGGGTAGTAAGGCGGTAGCTAACGTTACAGTGAGGATTCAGGAATATTAACTGCGCTAGCTAACGTTAGCTAGCTACTACCGTACAACATCCGGCTAATGTAAGCTTCAATTCCCCGTTGACGCCATGTTATCTGACTGTGTTAGCCTAATGTTACATCATTACAAATCGTACGTTTAAACCACAAAGCTCTGTAAAACATGTGTTGTAAGGAGAGAGCAACAAGGTACGTCAACTGAAGCATACAAACAATTAGCATTCAGGCTAAGCGCCAACACAAAAAAGAACAAACTATAGAGCGTTTAAGCATACCTTGTTCGGTTCCTTTAAATCCACAACGTCGCAATGAGGGTCAATCCCGCTGTTTCTAAAGACCAGTAATTTTTAAATTAAATCAAAACAAGGAAAGTTTATCAACATTAGAAAATACATTTGCGCGCTGAGATCAACACAGCGGTGTCTCCTTCAGAATACAATTTACAAAACATTGGAGAGAACATACGCTGACCAATCACAGCTCGCCTTGAGGGCGTTACGCTTCCATAAATGATAAAAGAGGCGGGGTTACAACTCTGGTTACTACACTATCACTGTGGTAACAATAACAGTCGACCAATCAATACACGTAGCGAAGAAAGCGGGCGATTCGTATACGTTGATGTCTTCAAAGGCAGTTCATTCACATTTCTGATCTTTGGTTGTATTTCTCCAGAGGCAAGTGTGGAAAAAAGGCGGGTGTAAGTTTGTATTTTAGGCGGAATTTAGTGACTGTGATTGCACAATGCATGACTACAATATGAGGACAAACTCATGAGAAAAACAAAGGGGCACAACAAATATAGAGAGTTTACTATGACAAATTGTTTTAAAGGAATCATTTAATTATGCATTTAAATAATTTGCAGTGGTAGTACAATAAAAAAAACCTTTAAAATCAAGTTGCAAACAGATTTCATAAAACAAGATTGCTGACATGAAATAGAGCAGGTGGAATTTAAAGACACTCTAGTAGTCCAGTGATCATTGATTCTCCTCTGGAGGTCCTAGTGAGGAATAGTAATCCCCCAGGCTTTACACATTGGTCCTCAGCTGATAGTCTAAATAAAAAGAGAACACATTTAAAGAGAAATTCTAAAAGTGAAATGTGATTAAATTTCTACATCTGACCACTTGCTTAAATAGGATATTATGTTCAGAAAACAGTAGGCCTATGCTATTTTGTATTGAAGTCCAATTAATGTACCTCCACTCTGTGTAATGTAGCGGACCCACGGTAAAGCCTGGTAACCACTTTTCTCAATGATCTTCATATATCGCACCTGGTAAAAAAAGAGTGAGTGAGACAGAGAGACACAAACATGTTGAGGCAAGAAACATTAATGTGAATCAGCTATTCATAATTAATCAGGTTTGCCAGTCTGAGCAGCCAATATTGGCAAGGTTACAGGACCTGTAACTGTAGATGCCCTATGCAAAACTGTAATCTTTTCAGATTATCGTTAGATAATTGTCCATATTATTATAAATAAGATACACCAGCTGTGACGAATTATGCTCCAGAATAAATGTGTTGCTCTCAGATGGACTTGACTCATACTACCATAGGCTATAGGCTGCTTGACATTAAAAGGAAAGCCTCAGCATAAACACGTACATACCTGTATTCCTGAGACTGTGAAGTATGGGATTTCAAATTTGACTGTAATGGGAGGTTTGCCCTCAAGCTCATTGTTCTCCACACTTGGTAGACCAAAGTGAGCTCTCATTAGAAACTCTTTACCTCCCTGCATGGATGGATAGATGAATGCACACACCGATAAATAGACAGACAAAGCAATGGACAGCCAAGCAGAAAGACACAGAGAGAGTTAAATACAAAACAATGAAAATATATTTCAGTATTTAATAAGAATGTCAACTAGTTGTGCATTTCTTACAGGGAAAGACTTGATGGTCCACACCACCATGTTCTTCTCAGGCACATATTTGGCAGTGCCTGTGCTGGTTTTGAACTTGGGTGAGTCAGCATCACTGGGGACGGGGACCCTTACCTCCACATTATTTGCCACAGACTGTTTTTTAAATTGTCCCTTTGCCTACAAAATATTACACAACTGTAAAGTTAGTTCATTGTATCATTGCGTAGACAGTCAACACAAACTGAAGACAGTATGAAATAATAATAATAATAATAATAATAATAATAATAAGTATGAAACAACCAGTACTTCAATGCTTGTGCGTTCCAATGCTTTAACAGTTTTCTTGACAGTTTCTAAATTATACATCGCCAGTGACACAACATACTTCTAAAAAGTCATATTGTAATCTTGTTGCCAGTGTAGTTAACATAAAGTTAGTCAGTACCTTAACCATGATTTCCACTCTACTGTGAGAGAATTTCTCTATGATTGATTCAATCCATATCAGAGGCTTCACCTGTAAGAGATGAAGAACAGGGTGTCGTCATACAAACCATTTTACAATTAAATCAACATAAAAATGTTTTGAGTTACAAATGTATATTATTCAGAATATATCCGTTATATATATATATATATATATATATATATATATATATATATATATATATATATATATATATATATATATATATATATATATACACACACACTTAGGTGTAAATGACAAATATACATTTTTTTAGTATGAATACAAGGTGCTGAATTGTATTGGACCAACATGGGTATTGATGCGGTAGGACATGAGTTCAGACTCCCCGTCTGGAGGAATGAAAGAGATTGTTCGATCACTCTCAAAGCGTGAGAGTCGGACACACTGGTGGAACTTCACATCCTCCATCACAACTGTCTTTCCTTTGTCACCTGAACACAAACAGAAGGCTACAATCAGTGGCATTCTGTTCTATTCTGTTATTTGATATAACAGATAGATGAGCAACACATCCAGCTAGATAACTGGAGTAGGCCTAACAGATGATATGGGGATGGCTGATGTATACATACGTCCAGTGAGAGCGAACAGCACTCGATCGTTGAGTCCCAGCCGCAGTTCAGGCATCCCAGAGAGCATGGTTTTCAGCTTGATGCTGCCCACAATGTCGCTGCTCATCACATTTCCATTAGCATTCACCTGAACAAACAATACACAGTGGTTAATAAACCTGAATACATTGTTTAATTAAATAAACTAATCTAAAACTAATCTAATTTATAGAGTCAAGAAAATGAAACAGGAAGATAGTGTCACAGAAAGCATGGATTTACAATTTTTTTCTTGTACTCTGACATAATTGTATTCATTTATTAATTTTCTTTGTCTATCTACTTATGGTCTATTCATTTATTTATATGTAGTTTGTTTTATTTAGTTTTATCTTTTTTTGCTACTTATTTATGTATCTGTATTTTATGGATTGTTTAAAAAATATATACAGTCTATTATTTTTATTTTGAAGTATCTTTTGGTTTTAAGTGTCTTGCCTCTTGTCTTTCCTCACTTATGACGGCGTTTCCTCAACTCGGTTCCGCTCAAGGCGGAGGGGGTATTGTATGAAGCTCTTTGTACTATATTTACATGTATGATAATGATAAGTGCTATATAAATAAAGTCTGATTAATTAAGTGAGTGATTGATTGATTGATTGATGCAGTACCTCCACTATCACCACAGCTGTAGATAGTTAAATATGGAGCAGCAAATGGATTATGTGTAACAAATAAATAATAACCCACTATGTAAAAGTAATATGAGCACACATGATACAAATATATGCACAAATAATAACAATTAGCCCATCTTACCAATACATTGATGGACTCGATGACATCAATAAAGACCTCGTTCTTCTTGTATCTGATACCCTCAGACCTCCAGGAGACAGCGTTGGTGACGGTGGTTGGTACCTTGGACTTTGCCACTTCGAGCTTGGTACCTTGCTGAGTAATGTATCTGCAAGATCACAATTCCGTGATTCATCAAACTCTTTTTCAATATGCATAATATTTATGCCTGTGCCTGTACAGCATGTGTGTATGTTGTAAAGTCTCACTCCTGTAGGATCTTGCTGTCGGTAGTTTGAGGGAATCCAAAGTCCATCAGCTCATCCAGCAGTTCGTAGACAACCACAAAATTATCTTGAATGCTCTCCTCCTCCAGCTCTTTAAAGTACTCTGTGAACACCTGCATAATACACAAATCAGATATCAGCCTCATCTGTGGTTTTACTTTAGACTTGGATCACTATCTCTGACTGCCATCGTCCACTGGCTCTTCACAAAAACACAACTTTATGCTTGGAAACTGTTCAACAAATATTTCCACAAATATTTCCACCATAAGTAAGCAGTGTACGAGTTACTCACCTCAACTAGTTTGTATAGAAATGAGTACACAAGGGAGGCGTTGGAGTTCTTGTTTGTGGTGGCCACCACTGTGCAGAAATCAGGTCAAGGTGTATTCTACACATTGTTTTGTTCAGTTAAGATTGCTGCTATTGTTCACTTCCCTACATTTTCATTATAAGGAGGCAATTCAATAATCTGTGATGTTAAACATTTCTTTATTATTATTATTATTATTATTATTATTATTATTACTTTATGACTCACAATAACTGTAAGATGGCAGCTGCATCTAGAACAAGGATACGGTACAGGTTGCTGTGTTTGATCCACATGAAGTGGACATTGCCGTGCGACAATACAGGGCAGAGAAGCCCTTCCTCTTCATGCTGCATGAGTAAAGGCAGGAAGTGGTCGATCTCCGCCATGTCCACATCGCCTTTGTAGTTCCGACAAATCAACACCTAAGCAGGGAGAATAACGCCACAAAGTTATTACACAACTGTAGGTTGAACTAAATATGGTTGTGTGTTACAGAGAAGAGGAAAACTTTTAGATTTCAAGCTTTACTCATTAGTAGTGTGCCAATGCAACATGGAAATAATGTGATCTAAAACAGAAAACTGACAAGAAATAATGTTAAAAATCTTGAATTAACATTTTGTCACAATACAACAGTTTGACTTGCGGCCTGCTGTCAACCAGAACTAAAAATAAAGCTGTTGCCAATAAAGATGGAACAATATTTGATCTAACTGTATGTCTAAAGAGGTTTAGTTAGTGTTAGTGACCAACTGCCACTTTGCTCATTTGAAAGCCGGGTGGGCCAAATTCTCTGGACGGTCAAAGCAGAGAAAACAATAATGAAACCGATCATCAAAAAATGTGACGTGAATTTGTCTAAGTTTGTTGCTGTTGAAGATGCAACAACCTAATGTTAGAGCCTCCTGCAGCTTGCTGGATCAAGTCAAATGAAATACCACAATTAGCACACCCTTTTATCACACAAAGAACACCTGAAACCATGTGTACTTCCATTTCTCAGTAACACTAACTTGTGTGTCAGGTTACATTTCCAGTCTGGAGAGAAAAGGAGGTTTGTGCCATGCACTGTAACACCAAAAAGATGTTGATACAAATGCAATGACTAAAGGTACAGGTAGGCTTAGGTGCTGCAACACAATTGGCCACTTTTACTGAAGTTATTAAAGGCTTCAGCCTATATCTCCAGTGACAGACATGTATCCGGAAGTAAAGCAGGAAGAGGCCAATGAATGAGTGTGTCGCAAGCTCTTCATTAATTTTTAACGACGCAAGAGCCGTTAATGTGTAACAGTAAAGCAACAGTTCAAAATGTCAACTAAACAGCCACTGGAATTAATAAATGTTGGTCTTTTAGAACTCGTGTCGCTGAAAATAAGCAATTATCAGCTTCTACAATCTGCTCCAGCATTAACCTTACCTTTCCCTTCAGATCCAGCACAAATATAGCGGAGGCAGACATGGTGTTTGTACCCACAGGATAACAGCACGCGACTCTACAAAGCCCACAAACTCAAATTAAAGTTCAAATCGAGTTCTTCACTGCTTTGAATTTCGTTTCGCCATCCGAACTAGAGAATTTCATCAGCCTGAGGTTATCATGGACTCCTCCATTTCTTTTTCCTGAAGGTGTCGTGACGTCATCGCATGCAGGTAAAACATTCACTACAGATCACCTGAGCGGGGAGGGGGAGGGGGGGGAAGAGGTGCTGCTGAATTTATCCGCTAGAGGGAGCCACATATACACAGATCATGGCAGGGAGAAAAACTAATGTGTCTGTTTTTTTTCTTCTTCTCCAGGGGTGGAAGAAGTACTCAGATAGTTTACTTAAGTAAAAGTAGCAAGACCACTGTGTAAAAATTACAGAAAGTAGCTGACAGAAGTTTCAGCATCAAAATTAAAGTACTAAAAGTAAACGCTCTCATTATGCAGACCTCATTATTTCAGAATATTATGTCACTGGATTATAATTATTAATGTGTCCATCACTAATGTTGCAGCTGGTAAAGGTGGCGCTAATTTCAACTACTTTATATACTGCTATAGCTTAATCCATACTAATCTTCATTTATTAGTTGATTTATATTTTGTATAAACAATCTGAATCGGCATGGTAACTATGTAGTAACTGATGCTGTCAAATAAATGCAGTGGAGTAAAAAGTACAATATTGGTTTGAATGCAGAGTACAACTGTAGAATAAAATGTATAATCCTGAAGTACCTCAAAATTTTACTCACATTATAAAAGGTCTTTATGATAGTCTTACTATGCCTCATATCCTGTGTGAACATGACATGTTTAAGGTGTAGTTATTGCATTTACAGCTCAGATATAGTCATGTCTCATTAGAGTCCAGATAAGGAGCAGCAAACATGGACAAAAGGAGTCAGATATTGGAAAAGACTGATCTCTATCTGGCCCTCGGAGACACACATTCACACGCCTCTGTTATTCTTAGTCACTGCCTTTAAACACATGGCTGATAAAGAGCAGACTGAGGAATATGAATGGAGGCTGGGTATTAGGGCATAATACCACACAGACAGGCCCAAAGGAGGGCTGGTGGAGATCTTGTAGAGCAAGGTTTATGGCAAGAAATACACCGAGCATGTGATCAGTAAGTGCTTCTGTATGTCTGAGGCCAGAGGTTAGAGGTCAGACATTCCCAGAAAGCAAAAAAACAAAATATGTACTGTATACATGTGAAAGAATATACATGAGAAGAAGCACATAAATATTTGTTCTACGGAGTCATGAACAGGACATGATCAAAGAGGGCATAAGTAATAATAAAGTCATGCTTAAAAAACAATAAAAATATTACCTATTTTTTTCCTTTTTTTCTTCCTTTTCTGTCAATTTGAATTTGATTACAATCACATGCATGTACAGTACAGGCCAAAAGTTTGGACAAACCTTCTCATTCAATGCATTTCCTTTATTTTCATGACTATTTTCATTGTAGATTCTCAATGAAGGCATCAAAACTATGAATGAACACGTATAGAATTATGTACTTAACAAAAAAGTGGGAAATAACTGAAAACATGTCTTATATTCTAGTTTCTTCAAAGTGGCTACCCTTTGCTCTGATCACTGCTTTGCACACTCTTGGCATTCTCTTGATGAGCTTCAAGAGGTGGTCACCTAAAATGGTTTCCCAACAGTCTTGAAGGAGTTCCCAGAGATGCTTAGCACTTGTTGGCCCTTTTTCCTTCACTCCTGCGGTCCAGCTCACCCCAAACCATCTTGATTGGGTTCAGGTCCGGTGACTGTGGAGGCGCAGCACTCCATTACTCTCCTTCTGGGTCAAATAGCATTTACACAGCCTGGAGGTGTGTTTGGGGTCATTGTTCTGTTGAAAAATAAATGATGGTCCAACTAAACGCAAACCGGATGGGATGGCATGCCATTGCAGGATACTGTGGTAGCCATGCTGGCTCAGTATTCCTTCAATTTGGAATAAATCCCCAACAGTGTCACCAGCAAAGCACCCCCCCACCATCACACCTCCTCCTCCATGCTTCACAGTGGGAACCAGGCATGTCTAATCCATCCAGTCACCTTTTCTCTGTCGCACAAAGACACGGCGGTTGGAACCAAAGATCTTTAACTTTGAGTTCATAAGGGTGAGAAGGGCTCAGATAAGGTGCACTGGGTTGCTTAAAACATCTGAACACAAAGATAGCCTTATGTGGTTCATGGGAAAGGCAGCTATGAACTGTACTCTGTTACCTCCTCTGGTTAGGCACTGAGTACCACTTTAGGACTCTATTGTTGAAATTGGAACGATACAGTCAGGGTCAGAGCAGTTGAGCTCAGCATGGTGGCTCTGAGGAGCGCAAGAGATATTAATGAGATTTCCTGTGATACCTGCCTCAATAATGGCTGTCAGTGCTAGTTTTGGAAATGATACTGGAAACCCAACAGAGCTCATGACTTTCACCACATTTCACTAATACAGTAGATCGTCGGTTATATATTTTACAATAAAAGCATCAGTTACATCCTCCTGCGGCCTTAGATGCTGTGGTTCAGCTTGCTCGGCACTCAGGTTGTCAGGCAGAGACCGGCCTGTTGTTGTTACCTTATCATCAGGACGCTTGGTGCGCTGTTTGGTAACCTGACATGGGAATATCTATTCCACCCTTCCAACTTCCCCTGTTCATTTTCAAGGACACTCCCCTTCATTTACGAGTCGGTGGTGTGAGATAGAACTCCACCCTTTGGCTGCCAGCTGGCCAATAGGAAGACAGCGAACATTAGTAAATAGTGAGGTGAGGAGAGGATACGGATGACAGAGAGCATAGCAGGCCCCAGGTGTCATTTATCACCAGAGCCTCAGGTGTATCTGCCTATTTGCCTCATGGGCATATCACACAGTGATACTCAGGCTGATTAGTTTTGAACAGCAAACTATCAACAATCGAGCTGCTAGTAGGGATGGAGAGTTGCAATTAGCCCCATTACTTGTTGAAATTGTGATGTTGAATACAATCAAAAGTAAAGTGGATGCACAAAACTACAGACACCATTATACCTTCATCAGATGTGATGCTGTTGGGTGGAGTCCTTTACACTGGAATGTGGATCTCAGTTCCTGAAAGACCACATACCACAGCTTCCCAGTGAAATAAGCTGACAGCAGTGCAACGTGTCCCTGAACAGGGCCTGTCCCTGACGTCAAACCCAGCCCTCTCTCTATCACATACACATTTCCAAGTCATTCAGTCAGTAATTTTATGCCTGCAATCATTGTTATTCACAACCAAGTGTGCATCATTAGAGATTTTGAATTAAAATATGTTTAAATTGTTGGAAAAAAAACACCTTCCCTGCAGTCATCTCAGCTGCTATGTTGTAACTTTAAAGAAACATGCTTTAATTCTGTATGTTACAGATGTATTTATAAAGCATTATGATGTTAGTAAAGTGAACTCAATCCATCACCATTGTTTGAGTAATAAAATCAAATTTGAATGTATTGTAACAAGTTCTTTACAGTTCAGTTTGGGTCATCAGAGCAGAGCTTTCAGAAACGTTGATAATGATCATTCTCTTGAGGTGAAACATTTCCCACACCATGACTTCTGGCATACAAAATCCTGTTCCGCTAGTCTTTCTCTCATGCATGCACTCACCTAAACATCATTTTACATCATTTATATCCTGACATTTTTATTATTATTACTTAACAGCTTTACAAAATGACTTATTGTTTTCACCTTCCCTTTTCTGTTTGGAGGGTTGTGACTTTCTCTGTGATTGCCCTCACTTAACAATGATGCACTGTGGCAGACAGAGCACTGATGGGGCTGTCATTCTAGAGAGAGAAACCATTATTAAACATTAATTATGGAAGACGTTTATTACATTAGTGAGAGGCGTTTGCTGGTTCTGCTATAATGGGTGTGTCAGGCCATCTCGGATTATTCAAACAGTATCCTTGTATCTCTATTTCTTGCATGACTTGTGATGAATTCTACATTAGAGTTTATTTTTTCTTTATCCAATGGGGAAACATGATCAAAAGCTTGGTGGAGATTCCAGACAGGAATTATGAAAAGAAAAGATATAAAATAAACGAGTCAGTTTATGTCATTTAAAATGACATGACCAGAATGAAAACCACCAAATCATGACTTAAAGGAGAATTCCAGACAATTTTTACCAGGCCAAGCTAGCTAAGACAAAGTAGATGACAGTAAAAACTTTGAATTTAAACAGTTTCTTCACAATGTCTGAGTTGAAAATGCATCTTGTTGTCACATAAGGGTCCTCTTTATATTGCACTGAAATTTTAATTTGCATTTTGTATCTGTTAAGAGGCACAACTGGTATTTCAGCTAAGTGGGGCCTCGTTTTTTTTCTATCAACAGTACTCCAAAATCAAGATTCTGGTCAAAACTGGCCATAATTCTGCAAAATCTTTCCCTTTTAATCTGCAGAAATAGCTATTCTAGATACTTCCCAATGAATAACTCTACAGTGTGCACATTCATCATTTGCTTCTATAATTGAGCCAAATGACTCAATGACTGTAATGAATGGAGGAGCATGGAAGTTTATTCATTTGAAATTGTTAAAAAAGTCAAGACCTTTCTCTTTAAACAAAACCAACAAGTGAAACCAGCAGGTGATTCAAATTAAATGAAACACATTTGTTTATGCCGCCTCAGGCACAACATCATATTACACATTGTGTACCCATCGTAACAAATCTGTTCTTTAGACAAAGGCAGAGAGTCTGATGGTGACACATGCACTCACCCACTCATTGTTTGTATTGTGTCATAGATGGAGAGTGATGGCAACATGATGATAAACAAGATAAATCAGCGTTGTCACTCAGAGCTGAGATCGGTTTATGTCTTGTGTTGTAATATAATCTAATCATCAGGTTTATATAGGATTATAAGACAGTGTTTTTTGTTACATTCCGCAGTTTAGCTCAGTCATGATTCAACTTTTTCCGATAGTAAAACCGACCCTCATTGAAGAGAAAGACAGGTGTTACGAGAATTTATCTTTTATTTAAAAAAAGACCAACACAACCAAAAGCAAACAAAACAATGTGCATTAACAAGCAGGATCTTGCGCATCAATCCTTGCCCATACATACATTTTGCTGTGACGGTGCTATGCACACTATAGTATGTGCCTTAATCTCACAGTGAAAATGAAAAGTCAGATTAATAGAAAATAATTTTTTAATTTATCATTGAAAAAGATACAAACGTGTACGAAACAAAGAGAGCTTCTTTGTAACATACAGTACTACCCTTGTGCAGTGACTCATATTGGTGCACACACATTTTGATTAAACATAAATTAAATAACAGTTGTACAATGTAATGGTTAGACTGGTAGGTGCTAACATACAGTATCACTGTATTTACAGCATGACAAAAAAATCAAAAACCTCCCCTTATATATTTCCATAAATAAATTAAAGAATCTCTCACATAAATACATTTCTTGATTACAATTTACAAATGTAAAAAGGCAACAACAGAGGGAACGTCAGAGACATTTACCATATATTTACAGAAATTATTTACAGTGTTATGATACATCAATAATCACCTAAAATCAGTATTACTTTCACTTAACTATCTTCATCTTTATTTTGGTTGACTTCAAATAACTCAGCAGCATTTTCATTTACAATGTAAACCATATGTTACTCTCCACACGTACAGTAGATACGTAGTTTGATGTCACAAAAGAAAAAAAGAAAATAACATACTTTTTTACGTACTTTTGAGACATGTGAGACATAATGGATGGTAAAGACAAATGGCTCTGATATGGGAGCCAACTGAATGTGTAACGCTTTACGCAAGAGAAGAGAAGGCCGCAGTATCACCATAACGGCCATACCTGGCTGGGGCTAAAGTTCTAACATTAACTACCACAGAAACTGGTTTGTAAGGTAATGGGCTCATTAAGGCATTTCTGTACATCCAATAAACTTTGCTAAATTACCACACACAAGTGTTAAGACAGTGGTCACGCTTTTCAAGTTGAACTTGCAGAACTTGTTAGGTGAGCAGGCCTATCATCATGCTGAGGGAGGGATTTGTTGGTGGCAAAGTAATTTGCTTTTCAGATAGCTTTAAATGAGTCAAGGCTCTGGCTGCTAAAACCATGCATTAGTTCTTCCGTTTTAAACCATTTTGTGGTCTGACTAAATGGCTTCCTGCAGTTCTGCTCTGTTTTGTCATACTCAAGTTTGTTTTCTTCTTTTTTCAGTTCTTTCTTCAAGTTAGACGGCACAGTGGTGAGGTCAGAGGCAAGTCCCAAAAAATGAGCTCATAGGGTCAGGAGGGGGGAAGGCTGTTAAGCCGCAGCAATAGAAAAAAATTGCCTTTGTTGCTTCATTTTCGATAAAAAATAAAACCCTTTAAACAAAGCTAGTGTCTTCTTCATCTTTGGGTCACGCAACATCCACATCCTCCATGCTTAGCATTTGCCTCTGCAAAAAGAGTAACATTGAATAAGCAATGGTGTAAAACAGCATACTTGCAGTCTATTTTTAGAGACTATATTAACAATAAAGTGGCTTTAAATATCAAAGTGAAGATACCTGAGGGTAAACGTAGCCCTCAGAGCTGTTCCTGCAGATGTGTAGCTCATCCTCTGTGGTTTTTTGGTACACTGGATTGTCAAAGTGGATGGTGTTGGTGTTCTTCAAACGCCAGTTTCTCCAAAAAAACACTGCTCCAAAGATCAGCAGGGACATGACCACTGCAGAGCAAAAGAGGAATTGAAGGTCACTTGGTGATATCAGAGAAAGTAGTGAAAATGATTGCAGAATAAAGAGGTTGCATGTGTGAGCCAGTATTCAGCAAAGAGCCATAAAGAGCTGAAAATGTGGAACTTACGTATTGGCAACACAACGTAGAGAGCAATAGGGTGGGATGAAGGGGCTTCTTTGGGAAAGGCTGCCAATCTTTTACCTGAAAAAACAGAGAACACATTGTTTTCTTTATAAAATTCCTTAAGTTAGATGAGAAGATCAATGCCATTCTTGTCTGTATGGTAAATACTGCATGAAGCCAATGCCAGAAGACGGTTAGATTAGTTTAGCAAACAGTGGAGAATCCAGGAAGTCACTGCATCAAGCCAAGAAAAGGTCCCACACAAAACCACAACTTGTTGTTTTTACACTCTCAATGAGACATTACATGTTAATTTGTGAACTTTAGAGATGCTGACAGGCTGATATTGTTTGGACAGAGTTACCCGTTTTTCAGCTAACCGGCTGTTCTATATTTGCCTACTTTACATATGAGAGTGGCATTAATCCTCTCATATCACTTTTAGCAAGAATGAGATATGTTTCCCAAAATGTTAAAATATTTGTTTATTATTTATTATGTAATGTACAGTAACACTTCAATTTAAAGCAGTAACATTATCATTTCACTGGCCCTAAAGTAATCACTTCTGATGCTAGGAAGTGTCAGTTTATGTGATAAACATAGTTTGTCAACAGTTTAACGAAATCCTTATGGTAAGTAAAATAAACTGCAGGTAACCACAACAACAATACATACTGTTTGTCTCAAAGTACACTGTACCAGTTACTGATGAATCCATCATTTATGGATTATCTGGCTACAAACAATCTTCAAATATAAGACTACAGCTGTGCTAGTAATCTTTGAGACTGTCTCTTTGAGCTAAATGCTTAGGTCACAATGCTAACATTCAACATATACAAAACACATTAGACGTATTTGAAACCGCCTACTATACTAGCAGTTTGTAGCCTAATTTGGGCAAAATGTAGCATGTAGTATGCAGAATACAAACAAAAGCAAAATAGGCAGTAGGCTATGCCAAAAATACTAACATTTTGTAATGATTTGGATAAGCATCTACCTCGCCTACTGTGCCTCACAATGCAAAGCGCTGGAATGGTCACAACAACCAGTCATTGTTGAAATAGCAGACAGCAAAATGTTTACTTCTGCTTTCCAAAACCGGAAACCTAAGCCTGTCCTAGCAAATTGCATAATAAATCAATTTAACAGTTTCAAACTGCACATTATCAAAAATGTTCGTCTGGAGTATGTAGTAGGTGGTTTTGAATACAGCCTGTGTCACACGCGCACTTCCTCACAGCTGTTGCCTGGCTCTGACTCACGAAAAAAACAAAGTAAAATAAAAAACACTGCATAAACTCCACAACTGTGTGTTTGATTAAATATACAGTAGGTACACCTTCATGTAGGCCTAAGAGATTGCAATATACACCTGTATATTACTATTAGGAGTATACAGTGGGGCTCAAGAGTTTGGGCACCCCAGATAACATTTTTTATTAATGTGCATAAAGAAGCCAAGAAAAGATGGAAAAATCTCCAAAAGGCATCAAATGACAGATTAGACAGTTATATAATATGTCACAAAAAGTTATATTTTATTTCCATCATTTACACTTTCAAAATAACAGAAAACAAAAAAATGGCGTCTGCAAAAGTTTGGGCACCCTGCAGAGTTTCTAGCATGCACCGCCCCCTTTGGAAAGCTGAGACCTGACAGTGTCATGGATTGTTCTCCATCATCGTCTGGAAAGACCAGGTGATGTCCATCTTAAGGTTTTAAATGCCCAGACTCATCTGACCTTGCCCCAACAATCAGCACCATGGCTTCTTCTAAGCAGTTGTCTAGAAAACTGAAACTGAAAATAGTTGACGCTCACAAAGCAGGAGAAGGCTATAAGAAGATAGCAAAGCGTTTTCAGATGCCAATATCTTCTATTCGGAATGTAATTAGGAATGTCATCAGGAACAGTGGAAGTTAAAGCAAGATCTGGAAGACCAAGAAAAATATCAGACAGAACAGCTCGCAGGATTGTGAGAAAAGCAAGTCAAAACCCACGTTTGACTGCACGATCCATCCAGAAAGACCTGGCAGACACTGGAGTTGTGGTACATCATTCCACTATAAAGAGATACTTGTACAAACATGGTCTTCTTGGAAAAGTCATCAGAAGAAAACCTCTTCTAATTTTGGACGCTAACTTGATGCCATCTGTGAAAAAGCTGAAGTCAAAGAGAGGATGGATACAAATGGATAATGATCCTAAACACACCTCAAAATCCACTGTGGATTACATCAAGAGGTGTGAACTGAAGGTTTTGCCATGGCCTTCACAATCTCCTGACCTCAACATAATTAAAAATCTATGGATAGACCTTAAAAGAGCAGTTCGTGACAGACAGCCCAGAAATGTCAAAGAACTGGAAGACATTTGTAAGGAAGAATGGGCAAAGATACCTCAAACAAGAAGTGAAAGACTCTTGGCTTGCTACAAGAAGCGTTTCCAAGCTGTGATACTTGCCAATGGGGGCAGTACAAGGTATCAACTCTGCAGGGTGCCCAATCTTTTACAGACGCCATTTTTTTGTTTTCTGTTATTTTGAAAGTGTAAATGACGGAAATAAAATCTAACTTTTTGTGACATATTATACAAATGTCTAATCTGTCATTTAATGCCTTTTGGAGATTTTTCATCTTTTCTTGGCTTCTTTATGCACATTAATACATTTTTACCTGGGGTGCCCAAACTTTCAAACCCCACTGTACATACAGTATGTCAAGGATGTTTAAATTAAATAAACTTCAGCTAGAGTCCAATTTAATACCGTTGACCACATCAGTAATCTCTTTCTATTCTGCATTCTTCCTACAGTCTAATACCAGTTTTTAGGCTGCCAAATAGGACACACGTTACTGCAAATTAAACTGAGATGTCAGGATTTCAATGTCCACCTCTGAAAAGTGCCGCTTCTTAACCGATCGTTTCCAGCCGCTGCATTTATCAGTGTATGATCATTCTTACGCTCTGATTTGTGTGATACGAACATTTCATGAATCCCACATGAAGCCTGTTGTAAGAGGATTTCTGCGCTCATATCTGTGCTGGTTTCTATGTTAGGTTAATAAATGAGGCCCAGTCTACTCCCCTTCCCTTTTAACTATTGATATGTGGCCAGAGAATAAGGTCGATGAAGCACTCAAGTTCTTGAATTTTTGCAGATATTTTGTAATCAGAAGTTATCCAGAACCCTTTCCCAGTGGTGTAGGTCTACACACAATACCCACAAAAAAATGCTTTCCATATACCCACTTAGAAATGCCCAATGACACACAACAACATACTTTCCATTATATTTTTGATATATTTTGAATTGTGATCTGTAATTTTCTTCTTCACATAGGCTAAATAAAAGGTATTTCCGCCGTAAATTGGTGCATAAAGTTTTATCAAAATAATGGAAATTAAGTTGCTCCCCCACTTCCCAAAGGCAGATTCTGGCTAACCCACTGCCCTTTCCTGTACCTTGAGCAGTGGCGGCAGGCTCCTCTCTGCTCTGCTGGCTAGATGAGGTAGTTGTGAGTTTTTTGTTATCTCTGGTTGTTGTAGTTGTAGTAGTGGTGGGGACAGGCAACTTGGGTGGAGCAGGCTTGGTGGAAGCTTTGGGCGTGAGCGGTGCACCGGTTTTGTTTTCGGCAGGAGGGGCAACTGAGACTGCTGGAAAAGTAAACATATATATACATATATATATATATATATATATATATATATATATATATATATATATATATATATATATATATATATATATATATATATATATATATGTATATATTTCATGATTTGATGTTAAATTTCAGTTTGTCTGTAGTGCCATGTGCAGGGGACACCTACCTGTCACACATTTCCTCATGTCAACTCCCATGGCCATGTGGTCAGGACAGGCGCAGGTGTATTTAGGAGAGTGCTGGTTGACCAGAGGGGCAGGTAGGCACAGAAACTCACATCCTCCATTCATACTGTTACTCTCTCTGCACCAGTTTGTACCTAAAAGAGAAATTTGGATACAAGAAGCATTAGAGATCATTATATGGCCTTAACAGTTTGTTTGTTTGTTACGATAGCTCTCAAGGTCGACTGATGTTTCTGTACCAATTGGCTGCTTGAGGTTGTGGTACACTACAATGTCCTCTGGCTGGATCAGGTTCGTCGCCAGCTGAGTGATGTCCTTCCCCGTCAGGCGGTTGGCACTAAAAACAGCGCTGTTGGTCATGTCTGTCCAAAACACTTTCTCCTGTTCAAAAGAGATTTGCAATAATATTATTTAACACCATTACTTTATTTAATCACTTGCTAGTTTCCAAAAAACACAAATGGATTAATAATCATCACCAGTGATGCAAACGTATAGAGAATGAAGTGAACACTCAGCTCTGGCTTTATGCTTCTAAACCAGTTTAGCCGGATAATGCTCACCATGCATGAACTGGATTAATGACATGAAGTAATTGGTAATTTGTGTTTTAAGATTAATAAACCCGGGAGGGATACATTTAATTTCAGTTCAGAATTCTATGTACATGAATATGATATTTATATGACAGACCTTCCTTTCCTTTTAATTATTTTGTAATTTGAGGCAGATCATATGTTAACGTCGGCAACCTTGAACACTTTTAACCTCCAGTGACTTCAGAGGAGATACACTGATTTAATCACTAACCTCAAAGACAGTCAGAGAGAGTGGATGAGAGAGCTTTTCCTCGCTGAAAATGAGGCTGTGTCGTGTCCCCCCATTCACATCAATGCTGGACAGAGTGTGCATCTTGGAGTCCACCCAGTAGAGACGCTGGTTGACCATGTCTGTCCACAGGGAGCAGGAAACACACCAAGACATAATATAAATATTTGACTGGTTAATATAAATGTGTGCTCATTATGCAGTTTGAAGAAATCCCAATCCCAAATTCCAATAAATGCCAATGACATTCTGCTTACCCAGGGTGATGCCATTGGGCCACACAATGTTATCTGTTACCAAGGCAAGGCGACCTGCTCCATTCAACCCACTCTTCTCTATCTTAGCCTCGTCACCCCAGTCTGTCCAGTACATAAAGCTAAAGAGGACACAGAATAGAAAATTGAGAACAAAAAGCTCCAGTTGATCCAAAACTTGAAAATACATTTCAGCAATTTCATTAATCTGCAACCTGTCTGCAACTTTCACTTACTTATTTACAGGGTCGACTGTGATGGCTCTTGGCTTCTCCAGGTTATTTGTGATCAGGGTTTTCCACTTGCTGCCATCTGTCGTTGCCACAGAGATAGTCTTCAAAACGCTGTCAGTCCAGTAGATGTTGCCATGGATCCAATCCACCGCAATGCCCTCTGGGGCCTCAATCCCACTGCCAATTACTACAGTATGGTAAGAGGAGTTACCGGCCATGTCTATCTGGGAGCTGTTGGGAAGCAAACAAGGGTGGAGATATTATTGAGATATTGCTTTTAAATCAAACACAATTACAGATACATTGTAGATACAGGCTTTCTGGTGTAGCATCTATTGATCAGATTGTACTTAAACCAGAGGACTCCCCTCTACTATACCATCTTGAAAGAGACAAAGAAACAGAACAATAAAGTTTTTCTAACCTGTAGATTTTCTTCAGAGATAGGTCAGACCAGAAGATCATTTTGTTAGGCATGTCGATGTCTAAAGCCACCACGTTCTTCAGCTGGGGGATCAGACGGACATACTCCTTGCGGTCCACCGTCATCGTCCTCACCTCGTGTCTATTGGTGAAGTAGAGGGTGGGTACAGTGCCTGGTGGACACAGAAGAGAAAGAAAAAATAATTTAGATAGCACAACAAACTTTAGGTCATGCAAATCTGTCAGTTGCCAGATGACACTACTCTTGAGTAAGTACACTGAGTAAGGACTTTCTTTCAAACATTACCTGATTCAGCCTTGCATGTCTTGCTCACAGGGTTGATCTCGTAACCCTTCTCACAATCACACTTGTAGCTGCCGGGCAGGTTGATGCAGATCTGACTGCAAGTGTCCGGCTCAGCACATTCATCAACGTCTGCAGGTGGAAGAGTAGAAAGTCATGGGGCAAATAAAATCACGTTTTTAATTCACTGTTTTCTTAAAATACATGTCCATAATCCCAAACTGATCACAGCTGACATCTAAAACAGACTACATTTGTTACACTCCCTCTTCTCACCTTCACAGGTTTTCTTGTCCATCTGCAGGCTGTATCCAGCAGGGCAGGAGCAGTTGTAGCCAACCTTCAGGTCGTTGCAGTAATGGGAGCATCCACCATGTCCAGTCAAACACTCATTGTTGTCTGTGGTGACGCAGATACACAGAGCTTACACAGTATTCATGACAACAATTTTCCTATTGGTAGTTCAAGTTGACAGTGAACTAGCTCATTCAAACCACAAACTATATCTAAGCCAATTAGCCGAGGCTGCTTGGCTAACTGTTCCAATCATATTTTTCAGACTATATTGTGGTTTCACGTTTTCTTTTTCTACAAGCAGCAATGGAGACTGAGTTTATACCCAAAGTTTGATACACTTCCTGGTCTGATACTTTTTGGCTGTTGGGTGGACTGTGAAATAAGACCTCACTTACTGCACTCTTTGACAGGTTCATCAGACCAGTCCCTGCAGTCTCTCTGTTTGTCGCATACTTTCTCCATGCTGATACACTCCCCGCTGCGACACTTGAACTTGGTGGGGCCTTCACACACATTTACTGTGAAGAAGAACAAGAGACTGAGAATTTATCTGTGATTTAATGGTATGAGACTGCTTTGCAAAGACATTACGACTTTTCCATGGGTCTTAAGGAAAATATGTTAGCATCTGTATTAGGGGTGGCACAATATCAGATTTTCACTACACCATCATTGTGGTCAAAAGAATTCACAAGCACAATATATATTATTATAATATCTATAGAAATTCAAATTAATCGTTCTTTGTTTAGTGAAGGATAATCTACATATTATTTATTACAATGACAATGTTCTACTCAATACGGTGATTGCTACCCAAACAGCACAGATCTACTGATAGGATGGGGTGAATGTCATGTTATTCCCTTGCCCGTGGCTCAGAGATCAGCAATTTTACACACACAGAATTCTGGGGATATTTGAAAATCATAAATAGATTGAATAGACCCCTAATCTGTATACCAATAAGTTTGTGGGTGAACAGTCACCTATGTGGCAGCCAATCTCATCACTGAGGTCCCTGCAGTTGGGCTCTTTGTCACATTGGTGGCTGCCATGGATACAGGCACCGTCATTACACTGGAACTCATCTGGAAGACAAGTAGGACGACCTAGAAAAAGAAGACAAATGGATAAATAAGGGAAAGAGATGTTGAGATGAGACAATGGGAGAAATGGGAAAAGGAATAAGATTACATAATGAGTAGAAAATCCTTGCTTGACATGATCTGATATACTCAAGCATTAGCTACATCTGTTAGGCTCAGTTTTCTATTAAAGTTAAAAATGAAATATGAGTCAGAGAAGATTTATTAGAGGGGTTTGCAGAAGAGAACACGCCATGAAAGCCAACTCACTGCAGTTGACCTCGTCTGATCGATCCTGGCAGTCAATGTCTCCATCACACCTCCAGCTGCTGTGGATACACTCCCCATTTCCACATTGGAAGTCATGGACGCCGCAGTGCACAGCTGTCATCTGCGGCTGCCGTCCCACACAGTTCTGTGGCCACTCATCCGACCCATCGGCACAGTCCTTGTCTCCATCGCAGCTCCACAGGGCCGGCACACACACTGAGTTGTTGCACTGAAAGGAATTTGAGCTGCATTTGCGTTTGGGGCAGGAAGCCTCATCTGAGCCGTCTGAACAGTCATTGTCGCCGTCGCAAACGAAGGTGGGGGATAAACACTGGCCATTGGCGCAGCGAAACTCGCCAGCTCTGCATTGTTTGGCGGCTGTGGTGAGGCAGCAGAGAAGAGAGACGTTAATGTGATATTAAGGCTAGAAATGGAACAGATGTGAAATTTACACCAAAAACAACAGTGGGGTTATTTTATTGTTATAATAACCTTATATTTGTTTCAAAATACCAAATTTACAAACATTATCTGTATTTTTTTTGCTGCAATATGTGAAATAAATCAATTCTGCAAACACTCCTATCTGCTACAGTGGGACTATCTTGCACTTTATTCCAACTTCCTTATCTCCTCACTTTATTTTTAATTATTTGTCTCAATGCACTTAGTAGTAACTATTCCTACAAAGTGTATCAATCTCTATAGTGTATAGTTAATGCTCATAATGTATGGGGCTTAGTCCGTAGGGACTTGGCTTGGTAACCTGTACGGACTATTATTATATTATCATTTTAGTATATTAATTTATAAATATTATTATATTATGTAAAAGAAATTCAGACAACTTAGGAGCAACAATTTTACTCTCTGTTTAAACTGTTCTTTAGAACCCTCAATGAGTGATGTGGGAAGACTGCTCCATATCTTTAACCCTTTGTTTAATACACTAAACCGTGTTTGAGTCGTATGAGAGTAGGGTGGCCTAATAAGACAACTACTACAAGTCGGATACTAGTGAAATTCATTATTAAAAGTAAAAATATTACAAAAGTGCAGGGGAAATAACTTTTTATAGAGCTATAAACGAATAAAGCAATTTGAAGTTGATTCACTTGGTAAACACTAAGAATACTTGCCTGAGCAAACAATGATTGGGAGGGGTGTCTACGATTTACACCTTAAATGGGTAACCTGCATGTTTTAGGTCCCATTTGTGCATGTTTACCTGAGCGTAGTGTAACAACAGAGTGGAAAAATGTAATGTCCAAATCATCATCATTAAAAGTATGTATTCTTCTTCTTTACTTATCTACACTATGTATCTGTTATTGTACTTTGTTTTGCTGCAGTGGCACTTCCATTTTCCTGTGCAGGATCAATAAAGTGTATCTTATATTAATTTAACTATAGGACACTGTTCTTCTATAAGCAAAATCAGGGATTTTTTGGGGGCTGTTAAGTTTTTATTGTTTGTGATATTTAAGTATGTTGTAAAAAGGGTGAAATAATTATATACAAAACTCACTGCAGTTTTTCTCGTCAGCTCCGTTGTCACATTCAGCTTTGCCGTCACAGTGCCAGGCTCCTGGTATACACTGGTTGGTGGGTGCGCCGCAATTGTACTCTGACTGCAGACATGTTTTGGTTGCTGAGGACAGAAACAGGAAGTATGACTGAAAGGATCTCACGTATTAAGGAAGAGTCAAGGCCTGTGCATACAGTTAAAGTATACTGTAAAACTGATAAATCATTTACAGTTGTGTCACTGGTGTGTTTCTGCTTTACATGATTTTATGTTCTGAGCAGGTCAAGAAAATGGTTCTGTGCTTGATTCTTTTCATATTTTGTAATAATAAGTGTAACAATTTTACAATTTTTTATTAAATCAATTGACTGTTCTGAATTGTTTATTAAATAATTCTTTAAGCAAAAATTCCCATCACCTGCTGGTTCCTTTCCTCCTTCTTTGTCATATATAAAATTAAAAGTCTTTTTTGAATTGTTGGACATATAAAACAAGAAATTCAAATCAGATGTCACCTTGGGCTCTGGGAAATTATAGGCATAATTACTACCATTATATACCATTAACATCTAAGTAATTGATTAAGAACACCAAGGACAGGTCAATGGATAGTGAAAATAATACCTAGTTTTAATCCCTATTCACATGTATTTAATTTTTTCTTTATTTTCAAGGTAGATGGAAGTCACACATCCGCAATAATAAAATAACTTACTGCATGTTGCAGGCAGTTCATCAGTTCCATCACCACAGTCGTCAGTGCCATCACAAATCCACCTCCTGGTAATGCACCTCCCATTTCCACACTTGAACTGAGTGGAGCTGCATGTGACAGCTGCATCTGTAAGTGATAAGAAATGAGTTTAGTGTGACTGAAAAATGGGTATCATTGTCAGGTTAATATTTAACTGAAAATTACACACAGGACAAAAAAAGTTAGTATTGAAGGCCACTGACATTCAGATAACTGGGAAAACCACACATTATACTTTAACTTAACTCGGAGGAGATTTCCAAATTAAGATAACAACAGTGACTCATGTTAGAACAAGACATGAAGTAAAAAGACTAATGGGAAGAATTAGGCTCTTCCTTTATGGGAAAACAAAATTAGTAGTCCTATCTCTACTATTCCCCCATGACACACACACACACAGTCACGTGCGCACACACACACACACACACACACACACACACACACAGTCACGTGTGCACACACACACACACACACACACACACACACACACACACACACACACACACATATTAAACTATTCTTTATAGTGTGATTTACTCCTTGACACAGCGGGTCCAGGTTTGATTCCTCCAACCTGTGGCCCTTTGCTGCATGCATCCCCTCTCTCTCCCCTTTCATGTCTTCTGCTGTCCTATCAAAATAAAGGCTGAAAATGGCCAAAAAAATAATCTTAAAAAAACTAAATAAACTATTTTTAATTTCACTTTACTTTTGGACATAAAAGTCCATATTAAATAAGAGATACACAGAAAAGAAAAAAAGAGGAAGAGACAGACTTACAAATCTGTATTAGTACAAATATGTGTTTCATTTAATGTTGCAGCTTTTGTAGGAATCTCCACTCATTACTTATCTGCATCTAATCTTCTCCTACAGGTGTTCACTCAGGCGTAGCAACCATTAATGAAATGCAAAGCAGGTTAAACCCAACCACACGCCTCGGGTGATTTGACACGTTTCCAGTAGGGAACAGGGCTCAAATGCCTCTTTTTGTTACGTCAGTGGCAGTAGCTTCACTACTCAGCTTGAAATTTCTAAAGTGGTACGACCTTACATTAATCCCGGTTTACTTTAGCAGATGTCTTGACCCAAGATGATGATACCTCAATGAACCAACCAGTTAAAGCAAAGAAGGCATTAATATCAAGACACATGTGAAACCAACCAAGGCCATTCACAATCAAGTGTGTGCCACCCACCATCACATCTGCACTGCCAGTCTGTGACCTGGAGGCTGGGGACATGAAAGACTATGCCTTTAAGACAATAGCATGGGAGGAGTTGAACAATCACACCACCAGTTGCTGATTGGTCCCAGAGTGACATTCCTCACAACAGCATCTCCACGGTGACCCACAGTCAAGAGGCGTAGACTAAATAAAAGGAAGTCATCTTGAGTGTGTCAATGAGTGATGAGAGGTAAAAAAAAGGCACAGTACAGCTCTGATGGATAACGATAGAGTAATGAAGATTCAGGAAATTGTGAAATAAGGATAGGATGCTTTCTCAATACTGGGCTTGCCACTGAGAGTCACCTCCCTCCTGCTTTGAAAATATAAAAACTGAAGTGAAAAGTTGACTGAATCTCATCTTTGGTTATTCTTGGAAACATCCAACTAAAATATCTGTCCTTCAAATTTCTCGACAACCAATCAACTTCAAACAAACCAACAGATATGCTTTGAACGGGCACTGCAGTAGTTAAGTTGATGCTGGGCTTCACTGATCAGGGGAAAACCTTGGTTGAGCTTGAGAGGCTCTTCCTGTGTACCCCATGTGCTCACTCTTTCAGGGAAATCACAAACACACACACACAAATGCTCACACACATGGCTGGGAGGCTAGGCGTGCATTCCAGGAATAGAGTTTTCGAGGCACGCTGCAGTTGTTCCTGAAGATACGTGCGGTGACACATATGCAATGAAAAAAAGAGTTTCTCTGCAAACCACGCTCACTTTCCCTTTATGAGACTCATTCATTCATTCCGGTTGCAGGAGAGGAAGCAAAAGTAACTGACCTCCAAACTCCCGACCTCGTCTCTGAGGGTGGTGACTGTTAACAATATTTAGGCAAGTGTTTTCATTTTCTACTGCTAATCTTCCCTGCCGCTTCCACATATGAGTCACAAGCCTCCCATGAATACTGAGGAGTTTTCCTTTAATTCATTACAGGAAATCTTTCTTGTGGTGAAAAGTTCAGATTTAGTTTGGCTCATAATGAAGAGATTAGTTATTCGCTATTTTTAAATCCCATCCCAATTTATATTTAAGATATACTTCAAACGTTACTTAGTTATCCCATGCAGCATGTTAAAAGTGTTGTTGAACATATTTTGTCTCTATGGCTATTCTGAAAATGTAACTGGTTAACCTAGGCCATAATTGTATTTCCTCTCATATCCAACAGGTTGCAAACCTGTCACGCACAGCTGAGAAAGCCGAGTTCAAAAAGTACTGCAACTGCATCTTAATTAAAATGGTGGAACAAGCTACTGTATGTGCTTCTTACATTTACAGCTACAGACAGAGAACTGACTACAAGACCGCAAAGTTCAGTAAACAGACCTGTTTGAACAGTATCTCCAGCAGAGTGCATCAATTGCTTCTGCAGAGAATCTTTCAGATGCTATTTATATCCAGAGTGTGAACCTGACAACCAGCAAACTACCAAGCCATAACACCACCATGTAAGGCCATTTGAGTACCACCTTCAAAACACACCAGACTGGTATAATTTACTTCAAAATGTCTGAAAACTCATACTTGTTTGACAGCAGAAACGGGTTGAAGAGGTCAGACAAGTCGTCATCATAACGCTGCATGACAACAATCCCCCTTTGTAACCACATGAGTCCACAAAACAATGCATTCTTTTGTGACACATACATATAGTACACACACACTAAAAACCTTCACAACAGGGAGTGTTCATTTACTCAAACGTGCACCTAGCAGTTAATAAATGACCAGGATGCATGTGCTTTAGAAGACACTTCAGTCCATACTGGTTTAATAATCTATAGCTGCGCTATATTGAGATGAATTTACTGGGGTTATGACTTTTACTTGATATCAGTATCTTATTCCTGCAGATTTTCAGTGAAACTTTGTAAGTTTCCGCAGTCTAAAAGTTTAGTCTTCCATGTGGAAATCTGCTTTTTAAAAACTCTTCTTTAATGCACGCAATGCACGACTATGCCTCATTTCAGGAGTATGCTAAACACAAAGTGAATACATTAAACAAACCCGAGCCTGACCTTTAAACAAATGAAAAGAAAGTGCATGTAAATATTCCCCTCTAAAACACATGCACACACACACGCCACTAACTCTAATGACTGGTAGTCAGTGCCATGAACTGGAAAAAAATATTTTAGTTTTAATCTGAAAAGTTTTTGAAGGAAAGTTGAGATTATCGGAGATTACTATCAGAATTGGCCTTTAAGGCATATTTTTGGCCTTAAAGGGCATTAGTTTAACTCCTTAACTAATCAAGTTATTTGTATCAAAATAAATAAAAATCCATTTATGGCCAAACTCAATGGTGATGATGTTGGACTAAAATTCAAGAGGCTTTTCATATTTTATTATTTATCTTTATAGTGTTAGTGAAGTATTATTAATTTTTATATAGCTCACCACTTCTTAATATGATTTCTACGTTACAGCAGATTATACTCCTCAGAAAAGCCAACAGAGAGCATATCTAAAGTATTTTTTTTTTTACTTGGCTCTCTCTTGATATTGTATCTGTTATTGTTGCTCCTCAACAAGGTTGGACACTCAAAACCTATAAATGTTTATTTTTACATTGTCTTCTATTTGTCTTTTATCACCCCCAATAAGCCACCTTGTGATCTCTGTTTCTAAGTACCATATCAATAATATTTGCATGCTGATAACGCTATTTTTCATTCACAGTAATCCATATAGCCTTAATAAAACCTTTGTTCAGATTTTCCCCATCATCTAATTTCCTCCAGTGTGCTGCAGAGGAGGATGCATAAACGCTGGAGTTTTAGCCGCACCCTTTCTCTTAGACAACCGCCTGTTACTGCGTTTGTTCCGCCCACCTGAAACTTGAAACGGACCGGCAGCACGGAAGGACGTGATTGGCTTTTCAGTTGCATTCTAGAACGATACGAACCAATCAAAGCGCGGTGCGTAAATTTCATTCATTCTACATTGTAAACTTTATGTTGCATACACAATGTAATTTCCGTGTCCACATTGTAGGCCTAGTTATCACAATTATTGCATTTACAGAGGGATTTTAATTAAAAATGAGAATGAACCAAATGTTTCTCATCTCAAAATAATTCCCCTCAATAACCGGTCACATCCACCGCAGCAATATTCATCATCATTATAATAATAATAATAATAATAATAATAATAATTATTATTATTATTATTATTATATTTATTGTGTGGAACATGGTGTGGAATACTTGCCAGGAAATCACATTTCTTACCTGCTTGAAGCGAAAAATGAATCAGCATCAACAAACAGCAACATGTGGACAGCCCGGTGAGTCCCTTCCACAACCCAAACATGTCCTGTCTTCCTTAGTTGACAGCTAAAAAAAGTCAGATATAGAGTTCACTACAGGATGTGTGCGTAAAAGGCTCTGGATCAGACAGAGAGGGCAGAGAGTAGAGTCACGCAGCGGCTGTGCGTAACAGGCGACTGACAGCAAAACATTTAGGAGTCCTAGTCAAATCTGACGATTCTATGAGGCTGACACGAGGGCGGTGCTAGAGCAGTGGTGTGATGTTTAAAAGTAGACGTGAGCACCGGGGGGAGGAGCCACAGTGTTGCTGTATCACCGTGTGTGTGTGTGTGTGTGTGTGTGTGTGTGTGTGTGTGTGTGTGTGTGTATGTGTGTGTGTGTGTGTGTCTCATCTCTCGTCCTTCCATCACCCCTCCTCCATCCACCCATCTCTTCCTCCCAAACCGGTATGTGTGTGTGTGTGTGTGTGTGTGTGTGTGTGTGTGTGTGTGTGTGAGTAAGACTGAGAATGAAAAGAAGAGGGGAACAAAACTGACTGACAGAATTGACAAAAGCAGTTTGCATGTTATAGATATTTAGTGATGGTAGCAGTCTCTAAGAAGAAGCAGCAGCTTTTAAAGTGTTACAGAAGCACAATAATATCACCAGACCACAGCCACACCAAGTCAGGATCAATGTAATGCTGTAACATTAGAAAAGGTACAAGAAAGAGAAAATGACACAATAATAATTAGGCTAATAACCTAATAAATAAATAAATACATTCTCCCTCTCTCATTAGTTAATGGTAAAGTTGTAGTAAAGCCAGTAATGTAATGCAATGATGGTTTCCAGCTTTCATATAAATTTATGGATATAAATGTACGTGTGGATTTGACATTTGGTCACTTTGAAGCACATACATCTAAATATTTTAATAAGGAAGTGATCCTTATTTATCCTAAATAAACCAAACAAAGTGTCAGCAGCTCTTTTCTGGGATGTGAGACAGTATCTACTGATGCTTGCTTTGCGTTTGAAAGTCAGGTATAGACTACAGCCTACTGCTGTAGCATCATACATCACTGATGTAGACCTGGAGTATTCAAATGTAAAACATCAGGTTAATATATATCTAGTCACATTATGTTATTTCTCAAAAGCAAACAGAACATATAATATAAAAATAAAATATAAATAAATAAAATAAAAATAAATAAAATATCCCCATTAGTCATGATGCAAAATGTCTTGGAAAGACCTGTACTGTAATTTTTTTAGCATTTCCAAGTGATTTTAGATTCACTCAATTAGTTCTTCTGTTCATGTATGTAGCTCCCAAAAGATAAATCCAATTCCACAGTGTCTCAGAAAAGTGATTCAGAGTTCCCCCCACTTCTTTCTTAATGCATCAGACTGTTTTACATGTAGATTTCAGTGTGGATTCCGATACTGTGTGTGTGTGTGTGTGTGTGAAGAGGGGGAAGACCTCAGCCTTGCTCCTGGTAGCAGCAGGGAGCTATAAGAGGTATTCGTGGAATGTCGAAAAAGCGGCTGGATTACAATTTCTGCTCCGCTCACCACCATCACTACACACACTAATAACACACCCACAGGGAGACATTCTGAAAGTGTGATGTGTATGTATATGCATGCACAGTAAATGTTTCAGCTGTGCACGATTTAGTAAAACATCAACTTCACTAACTTCCGAAAAACAAGTGAGTCATACTAAAAGACTACATCCTGTGTAAATATCACCTCCATCTGAGATCCCTAAAGAGAGACAGTATGCCCTTTTCACTGCAGTTATTTTTTAGTTGTCATAAAGCATGTGTTACTAATAATATTAACCAGGGCTCTATTCTAAGTATCCCAGTAAGTCATGACAATGAGACAGTGAGCCAGAATACCATCACTTATTTCATTATTGACACCCATGCTTTTCAGAATGTGACATGTCAAATTGTCTTCTGTGAAAAAGGTCTGTTGTATTATTTCAATTTAATTTTATTTATAGTATCAATTCATAACAAGTGTTATCTCAAGACACTTTACAGATAGAGTAGGTCTAGACCACACCATCATTTACAAGGACCCAACAGTTCTAGTAGTTCCCTCCAGAGCAAGCAACAGTGGCGAGAAAAAACTTCCTTTTAGGCAGAAACCTTGGACAGACCCAGGCTCTTGGTAGGCGGTGTCTGACGACCGGTTGGGGTTAAAATGAAGAGTGGCAATAACAGTCACAAAAAATAGTAGTTTGTAGTAGTTCTTTGTAGTGGTTCATGGCATAGCAGGGCACTGTGTGGCATTACAAGGCACAGCAGGACGTAACAGGGCACCGCAGAGCGTAGCAGGATGTAACCTGGCATCGCAGAACGTTTAGCGGGACCATGGCGACAGCTGCTACCATGATTTTGGAGCCTCCCTGATCCAAGGAAACATGCTGTGGGAAAAAGAACATAAGGACTCCGGGGAATGACTCCCCAGAGCTAGGTTAGTAACAAGCATAGCATATTATCTCTAACAAACTCTAACCACCAAGTTTAAAACAAGGATGTTGTTTTTATTTTACCCTGAAAAATTGACATTTTGGAGACATGATTTCATCTGAGAGCAGCAATATGTTTTTTACTATAATGGCCATGAATCCTATTATTTGGTAAAGACTGCTTAAACGCAAAATGTGCATGCAAGCAAATACAAAATAATGATTTGTTTTGCTTAGTAAGCAAAAATCTTTTTAATGTTAATTTTATTCCTCTGCACATGTAAACTGCTGCTGGATGTGGGACAATTTATACTTATCTAACACCATTTTGATCCCAATAAACCAGTAGCTTTTTGAATTTGAGCCAACAAATCTGATTACCCTTATCTACCATCAATTAGTGTATGTGCTGCATTGGGCCAGTCTGCTAATCACACTAAATGGAATTTAGTTTCCCTTCATTATTATACTTTCAATTGCTGTAAAAAAAAAAAAAAAAAAAAAAGGGAATGTCAGCAGTGCAGAAAACATTATACGAGTTATACGAGTACTACATATTTAAATCCATGCTAGTCTCCATAAATTTATCCAGGGAGGCCTTCATAGGCCCTTTACTTCTAATTATACACTTGATATCAAGATTTGTCTCTATACCAAACAGAGAACAAGACTCGGTGAGATAGACACAGAGTATATACTGTACACTACTTTATCTGACTGTGTCTGCACAGTTTGTGTATGTTTTCTGACCATCACTATCTGTGAAAGTCATGCGCACACACGCGCACACGCACACAAGGGAAGTCTGCTGCTTGTGTGTGTGTGTGTTGTTTTTATAACTCTGTCTGGGTCTTACAGTCATTCAGGCCTTTTGACGTCTTTTGTACGTTTATGCTTGCATACAAATGTTTTCATGTTTTTGAAATACTTTGGTGCAAACTTGTTTGCTTTTAAAGTGCTATATAACTAATAAAAAAATGTAAACTTAAACTAAAAACGACAAATGGGCATGAATGTTACTCGTTTACATTCTGTTTGGGTCATCAGAGTAGAGCTTTTAGACAGTTGTCCACCTTATCAGCTAAGCACAGGGTATTATACACTGTATGCGTGAACTCCAAAACTACATATTTTTACATCTCCAGAAAGGTTTCAGTGAAACCCTGATTCTGCTGCTGCCTCTCTGTTTGTAGGGACTTTGGGAGCTGCCCGCACCCCCGCACTGTCAGAAGCAAACACTTCGACCCCCAACACAGACCTCACTGTTGAGTTTTTTTTTTTTAAAACCACACAGCACATCCAAACAAGATCCCTCCTCCTAACGGACACTGTATAGTCAACATGTTTGCCAGCCAACCCGTTTACAAAATAAACATAAATATGAGGAATATAGCAAGGGTGTTTATATCATCTGGATAAAGAAATTCTGTATTCATTTATTTACACGACCTTACTGAGAAGTTTAATGTTGATTTTATACTTCTTGTTATGTTGAAAACAACATCCGAAGTTCCAGTAATCCAAGTAATTTTACATTGCAGTGTCTAACATTTCCTTTGTGAAAAGCTTAAAATTAAAAGGACAGATTTGAGAAAATAATCAAATTACACAAGGTTTAATTAAAAAGGTCATCCTGCTTCATGAGGAGCAGTGAAATGGCACACTGACTGGTGTTTGTATGAGACCTCCTCCTAGTGATCAAACAGAGCCATGACATCTGACAGATTTAATGGCAGAACTCTGAGCTGTTTTGAAAGGCACAATGAGTAGAATTTCCTTAAAAACAAAATAATCCCTCCCAATCATCACCTATGACTATTAGAGGTGTGTGCCTGAAATGTGAAGCCTAGTTTGCTAACAAGGCTTTATTGCCCCCAAAAGATCAAAAACAAATCTGATGAGAGTAAAGTGAATGTGACTGCAGCAGTGCTTGTAGTATTTAAATTAACTTTCTCATCACTGATGACTAAAGCAAGCCTCTAAAAACATGAAAACCTTTCCTTCTTCCTTAATTACCTCCAGCTATTAGGAATATAGTGAATACATTCAAATACATCTTGAGTAGTAACATTTATATAAAAAGTTATTTTCATTATTAAAAGGAGAAATCCAGTCAATTTCAATACCTAGCTCTGTTGTTTGTAAATTTCGAGTGCTGTCAGTAGAGAGAAAAATGAAACCAATTGGTGCTGCCTACACCGCGTTATCCTCCTGCTAGCGTTAGCACGCAACTGGCTTAAACAGGGCAAGTTTTAAAAGTGTTTTAAGCTTCTAAACATGTTCAAAATGACATTTAAAGTGCCTACCCATGTGAAGTGATTCTTTCCAAGTGAACACAGCGAATTTGACTGCAGTAGATGTGACAGAAAGGCACACTAGTCAAAACAAGCCTTTTTGTCTACTGCAGTCAAATTTGCTGTGTTCACTTGGAAGGAGTACCTGCACATGGCTAGGCACTTGTAATGACATGAGCATGTTTAGAGGCTATAAACACGTTTAAAACTTGCCCTGTTTAAGCCTGTTGGGTGCTAACTCTGGCAGGAGGATAACATGGTGTGGACAGCATCGATTGGTTTCATTTGTTTTGACAGCACTCCAAATTTACAAACAATTGAGCTATGTATTGAAATTGACTGGATTTCTCCTTTAAATAATCTGCTGATTATTTCTTGATCGTATAAAATGTCAGAAAATAGTGTAAAATGCTGATCATTCCCAACGTTTTCAAATAGTTTGCTTTGTTCCACAATTTATCAAGTCCAAAAATAGTTGCAGGTTCATTTTCTGTCGGCTAATCAATTAATTATTTCAGCACTATATCACACAGACAAAAACATAAGCTTTTACTATGATTTATTGTTACGTTTTGAAATCCAGCAACAACACCCACAACACAACACAGACAGATCATAATAATTTAGTGGAGAAAATGTTGACGCTTTGGTTGTATGTTGTTCACTCTATTTACCTATCCTAATGAAAAAAGTACAGTACTGAACTTGTGAGCTGTACACACGTGCATTGACATACTTTTTTATGCTCTAAAAAATACTCTATACAGTATATCCAACACTGTACGGCCATGAGGCATTCACAAGCAGAGAGGAGCCACTGTCCCTCTGGTCCTTTGACTTAAAATCAAAACCATAAAAAGTGCCAAAGTACATCAAAACAGTTCTGAAATCCTAAAGTCACCACACAACAAACTGAAGGAGAAACAGTTAAAGTTACAGCTCATTGATGAATTACGACATCATGATTCTTTAAGTCTACAATCAACAGTTATAAGTGCTTACAGTATATTGGAAGTGTAACAGGTATGCAGCAGCAAGGTTGTTTTTATACTGTACTTTATATTCAGGGACCGTGACCCAACTCCATTAAACATCAGTCAAATAACTTCGGTGAGTTGCTAAAGAGCTTCTGAGAAGTCTGGAAACACCCTGCGCCCACAGGAGGATTCCAACTCAAACAGTGAGCCCCGGTCACAAATATGTGATGTGCACACACCTTGGCAATCACAGTGGCTCCAAAGTGGCTAAGTGTTATTTGCAACATATCGCCACAGTAAAGCAGAGGCTAAACATCAGGTTTGTATGTCCAGATGCGAGCTAAGGTAAGGTAAGGTAATGTTAGGTAGTAGCTGAGTGAAAACAGCTCTATCTGAAAACATTTATTGTTTACATTCAATGTTGTTTACTTCACTTTACTGGATCTGCCAGAGCTAATGCCACAAGATAGCCAAGGACTAATTTTTTAATCCCAATGTGTCCAAAACAAATAATATGGATAAATATAGGCGTCATAGGAAATGAAATGTCTTGTTATGTCAGAGTTGAACTTACTGAACATTTATTCCTCTTAAAGACGGTTGGGGTTAGTTTTAATGGCATTAAAGCTGTGTATAAACATTTTAGAATAAGTGGTTTATAACACACTTTAATGTACTTGTAAGCAGATATAAGCATTTATTAATGTATTTGTCAACAGCTATAACTCTGCCTGTGGTCACCAATAAGTGGAGGCTGGTTTATAAACAGTTAATGATAATATAGTAAACCAAGTTGTAATAATATAAAATATGTCTTCATAGGAGAATTACAATTACTGTATTTATATACTGCTTATAAATTGTAAACAGGGGGGATGGCCTCAGGGCATTTGCAGTATATTTTCTACATTGAGCTGACTCCCAGAAGTGATTTCACACCTATACACAGACACCATTCTCATTAAAACTGATTAAAAACCCTCCTGCAATTGCACAAATAGGTTAAAACCTCATTTGATCTCTTTGTGTTTAGACTTTTCCAGACTGGGCCTCAGCAGAGAAACAGAAAAAGTTTAATGTGGTGGTGTGCATAGTCAGATTAATCTGTGTATTTTATGATATTGTATGTGTACTGTTTTCATGTGATGGCAATATGACTAATCAAATAATATGTATGTCTGTTTCTGTATAGACTGTTTTGCAAACCACCCTTCTATTTGAGTCCTAAGATATTTGACTGAGGATGGATGGAGTTGACAGAGGCACATTTTATTTACTGTAAATGCAGTGCTAAAGTTGGAGGAATATCCCTTTATGTCCCATTCTCTCCCACATTACAGTACAATTCAGGACTCCTCGTCAGTGGCACTGGGAGAACGCTCCTGGAGAAGAGATAAAAGAGAAAACTAGAGAATGTCTAGAATATTCTTTAATCTGCAGCCCAACCCAGATTGGAAAGAAAAAAACATCTGATAAGACTGATAAAGTTGATGAACGGATGACAATCATGGTATTTGTGTCATGACTTTTTTTTATTTAAGCAATTGTTGTAAGAGTTCATGAGGAAATCATGAAAACAGTTTAAAAAATAGCATCCCGTAATGTGAAGAAATGAAAGGAATGCGCATTACACACACACACACACACACACACACACACACACACACACACACACACACACACACACACACACACACACACACACACACACACACACACACACACACACACACACACACACACACACACACACACACACACACACACAGTGAATTACCTCTTCCTGCTCATCCTCAGAATCGTCATCACTAACAACAGGTTTGGCTCTACTGCGTCCTGATCGTCTGCTGCGCCCCTTCCCTCGATCTCCACTTTTATCTTTCTTTCCCAGACGGATCTTCACTTTTACTGAGCGAGCTGTACGCACACCCACACACACGTAACTTGTTTATGGTATAAATAAAACTAAGACTAATCTAATGTGTGAAAAAGCCCTTTCTGCTTTTGAAAACTAGTGTTTTCAAAACAATGTAACTGAAGGTTAACTCAAGTGTCTGTCTTGAGCAAAATATTATCAATGGCAAAAAGGACATCACAGAACATTCTTACAACTGACAAAGTGAATCACAAATTAACTAAAACATAAATTGCATATACAAACAGCAACAAACAAAACGGACATGCTTACATTCAGTCTCTGATCCTTCCTCCAGCTCGTCTTCCTCTTCCTCACTCTCCTCTCCTTCACTTTCCTCCTCCTTCTCAATCTTTTGCCTCAAGCTGGTAAATACTGACTGGAGGACGATGGAGTCCTCATATATCTGCTCACATGAGAAAAACATGGCAGAAAACAACTGTTTCTTATCATCATCATCATCAGGAGCAAGACAAGCTTAACATCGCCATCATCAGACCCTCCACAGTGGGAGCCAGCTGGAAGGAGCCGTTCCCCGGTTGGATCAACAACTTCAACGGGTGAAATCTTATTGGTTTCAGTAACCACAATTCATATATGGTTACTAACATTTTAGCATTTTATGGTAAATGATACAGACAGAAAAAGTTGTCTGCCATGCATGATAAAGGCATCGGGTGGGCCAATCAGCAACAAGATGCATACTTTCTCCAGTGACATAGCAGTTATAACTTTAATGACCTTTATTAAAAGCTTTCTGATCAATGAAAGCCGTATATATAACAAAACAACTTTGGGCATTTTATTATGGTGCACCAAGCCTCCAAGTTTCCTAAATAGGACAAATAGTGGATGAGATATAAAAAGAAGACAAAAAGTTATTTCTGTAATGGGTACAAATCAGACATTCACCAAGTGACAGGTGTACAAGGTACTCTCACTGAACAGTACACTTTAGAGATGAGGACAGCATCTGCGTCCATAAGTAAAGATTGTAAATGGTAAGTCTCACCAGTGATCCCTCCAGGTTGAAGGTCTGAGCATTTTGGAAGAGCAGCATGACATCTCTCTCCAGGTCACCCAGACTGCGATAACGATGACCTCGAATCCTCTCCTACAGTAAAGATACAGTATGTACTCTAAATCACTTAGTAACATGTGATGTGTATCTGTTAACCTATACATTTTCTTATTGTCTTTTTTTGTTGTATGGGCAATACTTTGCAGCTACAGTAACCAACTTACCCCAAAATATTTTTTTTTTCTGATCTAACCTTGATCTTCCTGAAGTCCACAGGCTTGCGGATCAATTCGTAGTACTCTGGCAGCTCTTTTCGAGATGGCAGCTGGATGAACACCTCGCTTAGCTGACGCCCACTGGCGCTGCAGGAAATGCCATCATCACTTTTAGAATTGTATGTCCCTTTGTTCATTTATTCTACTTAAACAGCATGGGTGAGAGACAACTTTCATAATCTCTCTTATCTATGAATAAAAAGATGAATAAAAACTTTAGCTTTAGAGTTCAGACCCATCACTGTTTGCCAGTTTCTAGTTAAATTGCAGAGTTGACTTTTTTTTTGAAAAACCTTACATTACATACATTGTACATTACTTTTTCCTTAAACCACAGCCCCACGACATTCATAAATAAAATACTGTCAGAAAACATTATGTGACATCTGATAATAATTTTAAATCTGATTTAGTGATATTAATCTTTGACCTTTCAATGAGAGCAGAACAAGTATTATTTTAGAAAATGTGTTTAAGCTGTTGTGAAAACTAGTGACATTTCTCAGTTTCAATAAATGTTCAAGGAAGTGCTTCTCTTTTGACCTTAAGTTGTCCTGAAACTAAATAATGACGCCTACAACAGAGATGAGTACATATTTTAGTCAGTGAATAAACACCACAAAACTTGTGAACTACCTGTCTTTATACTTGATGACAGCGTCCACAATCTTCTTCATCTTCTTTGTAAGGGCAGGGGGGTTGGGGGAGAGTTTCTCAGCAGGTGGTCGTCCCCTCTTCCTCTGCCTCTTCCCATCTTCATCTTTGTCCCCTCGACCTCGTCCCCCAGAGGAAGAGGAGGGACCAGGGAGATCCAGGTCACGGTCACGCTTCCTCTTGCGGGTCGTCTTTTTGTGACGTACCTCTTCCTCGATCTCCTCTAGTGTACCCTCCTCTATCGCCTGCACGGGAAACACAGACTGAGAGATTAAAAGAAGAATCAACCCTTTACTCCAGGAAGCGAAGAAGTTTTATGTTGTGTATGTATTTAAATTGGATGTCTTTCTCAGCTCTGCCCTTGCTGCGTGAGGCTAATAACCTTGAGCCACTGCTTCTCCGTCAGTGAATCGCTGTAATCCACCTCCTTCCGCTGTCTTGAACCTCGTCCAAACATTTTCTCCTCTTCCTCCTCGCAGGTCAGCCGTTCAACCTCAGCGTCATCCTTCATGATCCAAGTGGGAAGCTCGTCCTCCTCCATCAGACGAGGTTTTCGCCGTGGGTTACGGGCATCCTCGCGACGCCTATCTAGATCCATGCGCTGAGAGAGGGAGAGGCAGAAAAAAAGGGCCACAGAGCATACAGTATGTAGGGAAAAGGATTTTGGTTAAGTCAAGGCTGTAGTTAAAGACTTGTATGAGGTATAGTTTATCTTCAACACTGACCATGAACTGGTCAAACTCCTCCTCACTCCTGGCAATCATCTGGTTGACCGTCTCATCATCTGGCACCTCATCCTCCTCCTGAATACAGCAAGCACACATTGGCAATCAGAGCAATAAGCAGGCTCACTCTTTAAAATTGTGCTTTTGATTGTTTCTGGTGCACGCACACACACACATTAATGCGTAGACAGACTTCCTGACCCCAGACCTCGTCCTGCTCCTCATGTTCCAGGATGGCCTGCAGGAAGGCCCTGCGCTCATGGCTGGAAGACTTCTGATCAAACATGCCAGCTTGTATGACCTTTTGGTCCACGTTAAGTTTGTACTTGGCAGCAGCCAGGATTTTCTCTTCAACACTGTTGATTGTGCAAAGACGCAGCACACGCACCTCGTTCTGTTGACCGATACGGTGGGCTCTGTCCTGAGCCTGCAGGTCCTGGAGAAGAACAAAAGCCTTGTTCAGACCTGGCATTAACGCGTCTTGGTTGAACCGACTACAAGTGGAAAACTTGACATCAACGATGCATTGAGATCTAATCACTCGGACCACCTTCGGAGGTGGTCTGGGCCACATATTGGCCAAATTCTTAAAGCAGTGTGTGCACAAAGGTGGCCTGAGCTACTCTAAAGGACCAGCAACTCAACTGATATCCTCTGTGGGAGCATAATTGTAGCATTCTTAAATGGCTTAAACTGGCTTTTTCTACAACATTTGAAATCTGAAAATACTGCTAGCTGGGTATGCTGTTCAGTTCTTTGTCCAAATTCCAGTTTTACAGTACTTTGTGTTTGACTCTTTTTTTGAATGATGCATTTATTTAAAATACAATGCAAGAAATCATGGGGCGCTGTGATGCAAATCACAAGCTAGCAAAGGTTCAATTAGCTACTACACACACAGCGCTTCAGCACTATTCTCTTTTGAATCAAACAAACTGACTACTAGTACTACCAATATTGTCTTTTCTCAAAACTCTGGATTCCGAATCTGAGGTCTCTTTGTTGCTGTGTTCATGTCTATTGTTATGTGTAAGTGTCCTGTAGACACTAACCTCTAACTGCTCTAACACTTTTTGCTCGCAGGTTTCTCTATTGAGCTTCCCTACAGCTTCGGAATAGATATTTGGCCGCTGTGTATGCTTACTTGGCTTTAACACCTTGCTTGCTCAGTCTGCCGTTTCCTCTTTCTCTGTTCCTCCGACAATGCTTTTCTAGCTTTCTGCTTCTTTTTTTTGCCGACCTAGCCATGATGATATTGTGAAAAACTCCATCACTATCTTGTTCTTATAGCTAGCTGGTACCTGTATGTGTGCAGTGCCATCGCGAGACGTAATATCACGAGATACCACATATTGGAAAGTTGCAACGGTGGTTTTTCCTCTCACAGGCGCAAGGGGGAAGCAAGGCTGTCACTGCCCGATGTCAGTCGAGTGCAGATTTGAGCTTCGCATGCATCACTTTGCCTACAAGATGCTAACAAGAAACTTCTGTAATGTCAATACAATAAAAATTGACCTATTAAACAAAGTTTGTTTACTGCTGGCACCAAGTTAGCAATCAAACACAACAAAGGCTGTCACTTGAATGGTGTTTTGAGCTAATGTTAGCAATCAAACAATCATAGATAGCTAAAACGCTTTTGAAATGATTTCCATCTTCTGTTATTGTTTGTAGTGAGAAAAGTTTATTATTTCATGGATTCCGCAAATTTCAGTATGACAAGTTAGGCCGTAAAACATTTAAATCTGAGCATGCACAACTCACATCTGCACTCGACCAGAGCCGGTCTGACTCAACTCTCATTGGGTATGACGCGTGTTGCTGTAAACCGTTTAAATCTGAGCATGCCCGACTAAAATCTGCACTCAACACACATAGGGCAGTGACAGAGATGACCACCATTCAACTAAAAAAAAGACGTCCCAATGACTCGGAAGCTGTTCAGTTAAGTTAAATTAAGCTAAAGAACTGCATAATTCCCCTTTAAGCAACTAGAAGTTGAGATCAGCTTAATATATGATTTAATTTGTAAATTAAAATAAACATTCATCCCACCTGATGTGGGTTCCAGTCAGAGTCAAAAATAACCACAGTGTCGGCAGACTGCAAATTTAGGCCGAGGCCTCCAGCTCTCGTGCTCAGGAGGAAGATAAAGTACTCTGATCCTGGTTCATTGAATGTTTTCAGTAACATTCCTCTATCTTCAGCTTTTGTAGTGCCTGAGATGTTAGGGAGGAGGGGAAAGAGAAGAAAAGCACATTAAGAAAATAAAGGTTTAGCAAGAAAGTGTTACAAAAGAAACAAAAGTTAAGGAAAAGGAATGAATGCAATACAAAAAGAATAAAGGACAAATTCACAACAACGTATATAAGTAAAGTGTCTCACCATCCAGACGCAGATACTTGAAGCTGCGATAGGCAAAGTAGTCCTCCATGATGGTCATGAGTGAGGTCATCTGACAGAAGAGCAGTACTTTGTGGTTTGTGGCTCTCAGCTTTGGCAGGATTCGATCCAACACCTCAAACTTTCCTGATGCCCGATACAGGTCTGGACTGACGTAAAGGTAAGTGGTTGGTTTACAAGAGTTACAGTTTGTGTATGTGTGATGTTGATCTATAAGTGGAATTAGCACTTACCCCTGGACTATCCCACCAGAGAATCCTAAATGTTCAGAGAAAGATTCCTGCAAAAGTAATCGAAAATGTATTCTGTAATCAAGAATGTATTCTGCAAGAGCCCTATCTTGCAGCTGGGAGCAAAGTGTCTTTGCTATTTCAAGACCGTCTAGCGCCCACTTCTTTTAACTCTTGTGTTGTCTTCCCATCAAAATTGAAAATCAACACTGTTGTTGACGCTTTTTAATCTATGTTTTCAACACTTTTTTTCAATGTTTGTCACTTTTGACGTGTAACACTACATATTATACCTAAAGTTTGAGTTAGAAAAGCAGAAATTAGGAATTATTTAAAGACTAAAGTTAAAGGAATGGATTTTGATGGGTAATCACAGACTGGAATATGTCGACTTTTACTCAATACTATTTCAAAACCACTTAAATGTTTTTCTCCAAATGCTATAAAATTGAATAAGACACCCCGAAATGAATGAAAGTAGAGATTTGTACTTGCCAAAGAGCGTTGTGTGGAATCATTCATGTTATTTTGGGTAATTAAAAAGAACACTGATATAGGAAAATGGGTCAATTTGACCCGAGGACAACATGAGGGTTAAATAGCAAATGCGCTTGCTCCCATCTTTGTGCCCATGCGCTGGTCTCACAGGGAGGTGTGTTCAGGTGCATTCTTGGCATATTGCTATCTTGAGGCAGCGGGAAGTGATTGTGCCATTGACCAACAAAAACCTGGTCTAAAGCCAATTGTGCAGCAAGTCATTGTTCTTTTAACAGCGCATTAGTAAAATGTGCCTAGGCTTATGCACAGCACACACACACTATGCTTATTACACATACACACAGGGAAGAGCAGCAGCACACAAACATACAAAAGATTGCAAATAAAAATATTACAGTGCAAATCCGCCATCACTATAGCAATGCTCTAATGTACAAATGTGCCTGGCTTTAAATGGGAGATGACACTGATTGGTTTATAGCATGTTATTCCCAAAACACACCTATTGTTTCCCCCATTAAACAAGCAAAAGTGGATTTGAACACACCCTAAACGCACCTGTGCCATGTGCTTAGATCGTTAAAATAGGGCCCACAAAGGCCCTATTTTTAGTATTCTTAGTCTTAGTATGTGTTAGTAGTCTTAGTATGTGGCTTTATTGGGAAGCTTGTGTTGTTCAGCTCCCTTCAGCATCGCCACAAAGTCCACTTTGTGTGGAAAGAGACACACATAGTAAATGGATACATTTGTATCGCGTTTTTATGGTTTTTGACATTCATTAACCCACCCACACACACACACACACAAACCCACCCGCACACACACACACACACGATGGCAGCGAGCTACCACACAGGGTGCTGGCCTGACCATCTGACCATCAGCAATTGGGAATCAGTGGATTGAATCTGCAACCCAATCAGTAGAAAACCCGCTCTACTTCCTAAGCCACAGCCGACCCACTGGCTCCTTATATCCTGACAAAATCTACACAATACCCAGTGAATCAAATACATGTTTTTGCATCACACTCCTCAATAGTACCTCTATCTGCTGGAACATGTAAGGGTGGTTACAGATCTTCCTCAGCTGCATGATGGTGTTCATCAGTGTCTTTGTGCCACCTTTACCCTGGTAAACACAATGAGACAAATCATATGGTTTGTAATCACAACTGTATTCTTTCATTCAATATTTATTCATAAAGGTTAGTCCAAGGACAGTCATCAATTAAAACAATACTTTTTTTTGTTTTTAAATATGAGTCAAGAATGATAATAATAACACTAAGAATGAAAATAAAACTTTAGCATCAATACCAACAAAAAAAAAAGATTTTCACTTTCCCTAAAAAATATTTATAAATGTCAAATAATTCAAGTCTTAGTAAAAGTAAAACAACAACTCTGGCACAAATAGCAGTCACCTTTAATACATCGCCAAGTGTTATATAAATCATCTTGTACCATGTATTCTTGAGGCCTATTATTAAAAAAAACTATCATGTATCATAACACACATGGAGTAGAGACAAGTTTATTTTGGTGTTGTTTAGTTATAACGATGCCCGATCAAATATCTACGGTGTTTATGTCCTCACCTTCTTGTCCTTCTCTGATCCATCAGTGAGCAGGACCCCCTTGGCCTGCATGTGCCTGTACAGCACCCTCTGAAGAGATGACATGTCACACTTGATCACGTATTCCACCTGACGGAGAGAAGACACATGGAATCAAATGAAAGAAGTGTTGGGGGTAGAGGTATAGCCACCATTACATTTACCGACATTGCAAATATTAAATAAAAAAAAATAAATACGACTTGAGGATTTGTTTCCCATCCATTAGCAGATAATTTAGACTAATATGTGCTTGTCTATTTGCATGTGCATATGTTAGTGTGTCTGCTCTGTGTGTGTGTTGAAATAGGTGAAACATGCCTTCTCTGGAAGCTGTGCCTCCACTTCCTTCTTTAATCTGCGTAACAGGAAGGGACGAAGTACTTTGTGGAGACGACGGATTATCAAGATGGTCTCCTCTTCATTAAGGTCCACCTGGAGAGTAAAAGAAGCAGAAATTTGGCAAGTTATTTGGCAAGAAAGACAGTATACTTCCTGCCTGTTCTCATCTCAAACACTTTTTTAAAAAAGGAATGGAATGTGGCCACAGCTGAGTCACTCTCTCTACCTTCTCTCCGGTCATAGCAAAAGGGGCGTTGAACCACTGCTCAAAGGTGCTGCAACTCTTGAAGATGGTGGGCAGGAGGAAGTTTAACAACGCCCAGAGCTCAGGTAGTTTATTCTGCAGCGGCGTTCCTGTCAGCAGGACTCGCCGTGGGGCCAAGTAGTGAGTGTTTAGGACCTGGGTCAGCTTACAGTGGTGGTTCTTCATACGGTGGCCCTCGTCCACGATCATGTATTTCCAACGAATCTGGTGGGGTTGAGGTGAAGAGAGGAGTACATATAGATAAAACTGTGACTATACTGTCTCACTGGATCCAAATCAACCAAAAACATAAAGTGGTCATAAGGAAGATCTCTTATCCAGTGTCCTCATGACCATGCTGGCTCAGTCCCAAGCCAAAGCCTTGAGCCACCACATGGGGAACAACACCCACCTTTGAGCAGTCAGGAAGCCTATATGACTACATGAGTGCATAGCAGCATGACGTTCACAGAGGACAGTGGGAGACGCGGTATACAGGTGGTGTCAGTGTGGCAGCACCTAGGAGAAAGCACTGAGATGCAGCATAGGGGGGCGATCAGATTGGCCAGGTTAAAATACTTTTAGACTTTGGGGATTTAGGAAGTGGGAGATGACAAAGAAAAACATATGAAAGCAAAATCTAATTTTAACAGAAAATGATTTTACTATGAGTGCCTGGGTGTGTTTGAGCATGTCCTTCTGCTTGTGTTTGTACATCCCATCTCACCTTGGCCAGTACTTGTTTATCCTTGATGATGTACTCGTAAGTGGTGAGTAAAACATTAAACTTGCCAGTGCGCAATTGGGGGACAAAGGCTCTCCTGGCAGCAGGAGACCCCTGAAAGAAGAAACATTTAAAATTACAAATATGAAAGAAATAGGTACACAAAAAAGCATCATCTCCTTCAATACAGAAACTTCAGGAGGTCTCAATATTTGACAATAAAAGCAAAAGCTACAAAACAATTGATAAGTGCATTTGTAGAAATACACGTTTTGGCTGCAAAAACCCACCTTGTAGGACACTTTGACGACTGTCGGTGCCCACTTGTCAAACTCATACACCCAGTTAGAAAGAGTTCTGTCAATGAGAGGCAGCAATTTATTCTACAATACTACAAAATCCCTTTTTTTGTGTAAATAACTTTCATGAGAAATAAAAACAAAACAACAAGATATTTTTGCAAATAAGAAGGTTATGCTAACGAGAGGGGTACAATGATGAGGTAGGGACCATTGAGACGTTTGTTCTCCATGAGGTATGTGATAAGGGCGATGGTCTGAATGGTTTTTCCCAGACCCATCTCATCTGCCAGGATGCCATTCAGATTATTATTGTAGAGGGAAACCAGCCACTCCAGACCTTTAATCTGACAGTCAAGCAAAGCATGTATCTCCTTTGTCAAGTCATAAAATTCAAAAATGTATTTGTGTATGGCAAGGTAGAGAATATCATGTAATCTATCTGATGTGCTTGTTCACCTGATACTGTTTGAGTTGTCCATTTATTAGCAAACTGGACTGTTTCTCCACCTTTTCAGTAACAGCGTGAGCCACAGAATAATAAGACTGGAGGCCTCGGGCAAAAGCTGCACCAATATATTCATCATCCACGTCCTGTTTAGCATTTCTGCAGAAGAAACACGTGTCAGTTTTATTACTAATCATGGCATTAAGTCATTTGGTGGACACCTTTTGTAAATACCTTATGAGCACATGTATGTTTTGTTTGGGTGGCCCTAAGAACATAAATGGTAGAAAGATTTATTAAGTGTATTAAAATGTATTAAGTGTAGTACTCCTTATATGTAAGTGTAATACTCCTTATATGTACTCACTCGATGATGTGTCGGACGTCCACCTCTGACACATCTTCACAGTCGGGGTCTGTAATCTTCTTCTTTTCCTCCACTTGAGTAGCCGACGGCTGAGGCTCCTCCTCTTCCTCCTGCCAGACAGCTTGTCAGTGATTGGAGCAGTGAATATGAAACTGGCTTTAAACGTGTCTTTTAAAACAACCCACCTCCTCCTCTTCCTCCTCTTCGCTGTCTTCACTGTCTGAGCGAGGAGCCACCTCATAACTGGACAAAATACATGCATAACCAGATTGACTATCAGCCCCTGTGTCTGAACCTTTTTACTGTACATGTCACCCTCATGCAATGTTAATTTGTAATCACACACCTAAAAGCCTTAAAGTGAATTCATTAAAAAAAAAAGCTGGCTTAAAGCTACAGTTGAAAAATTACTTTTTGTCATATTTGTTCCAACTGTCACTATATCCTCCTGACAGTACTGCATGAATCATGACTACATGAATACTACAAAAAAATTCCTCTGCCTCCTCCTGGTGCTCCTAATGGCAAAAGGAAAACAACCAAACAGAGTCTCTTACACAGTGAGCACTACTCGGGAACTGCGGTTAAACCCCTCAAACTAGGCAGCACTGAACAAATATGAATCAAGATTAATTTACTGCATAGCCTATTTCTTGCATCATTTTTTCAGAAACATATTTTAGTGTACTGTTTAGCTGTAAAATGACAAAGTTTGCCAGGGCTTGGCTTTGTCTCAACGTGATCACAAACATTCTCATTTTACAATGAAACAGTTTTCTAAAATCAGTTTCTGTAAACGGACAGTTAAGGCGAGAAATAGGCAATGCAGTTACAGAATCTTGATTCATATTTGATCAGCACTGCCTAGTTTGGCAGTTTGATGGCAGTTCACAAGCAGTCATTGACACTGCTGGGGTAGAAACTTCTCAGCTCTGATTGGTTGTATTTCTTCGGGTGAGTTGGAAACTTGCAAATGTTAAATAGTTAACATGCTAATGTTTAGCAATGTAATGTGAAGCACACTAATGTACGGTTAGCGTTTTATGTCAATTGTTGAACATACTCTAGGTTTCTTGTTGTCTCTTGGTGTATTCATATTAACAGAAGCCCTGGGAGGCAAGCAAGACTTTTTTTAGCCTCACATTTTCTAATTTTGAAAGTTTTGGCTGGCCAAAAGAAAATATTGCACTGCAACGTTACATTACTTGCTAACACACACTATTTGTACCTTGTGTTTAGTTTTTTCTTTTTTATCTTAGAAGAAATTAGTTCAAAAATTATTTTCCCGCTTGCCTCTCAGGGCTTCCGAACATGTTTAATGTATATTAGCATGTTTTATGTACTTTAGTCTGCATGCTCTCTTTGTGTTCTATATTTTACCTGGCTGCAAGACACATTTCAATTAGCATCTTTACCATCCACATGAATTTCCCCAGGGATTAATAAAGTCTATCTTATCTTATCTTATGTTATGTAGCATAAATCTAAGTTACAACTAAGGCTCAAGCCAGCTGATGGTGCCGGATGAGAATTCACCTCAGATTTTTAATTTGTCCTATTTGGACCATGAATTTCATGGCCAATTTTCCTTTGCCAAGATTCATTATTTTAATCAAAGGTTCAGTAGGCTACCTTACATTGCTGTACCTACAGCCATATACACATTTTCATACAAAAGCCTTTCTTCCTCTGTACAGCCAGTCTCACCCAGGGTTCATCTCCAGCCAGGTCTCTAGCTGTCCAGCTCTTGGAGCATCCAGTCCTGTCAGGATGTTCCCACTGTCAACGTGGATGACTTTCACAGGCAGGTCACTCATCTGACTCGTCTCATCAAGAGGCTGCAGGGGAGAAGGTAAGTTATCTATCTTGGTACCAAGTTACCTTTGGGACTGGGCGAGTCTCATTAGGCTGGGTCTAAATGAAATGAGACCAAGCTACTGTGTGTAGAAGTTAAGTTTACATTAGTGATCATAATGCTTCTGCTGTTCGCCCAATTTGACAACCATTAAGTGTCACACAAACATCCAATTATAATTTTGTAGTCAGTGTACTGTATGCTGCATTAATATTATTTCTACCCTTTTACACACATTTTCTTCTCTTTGGGGATTTGTTTGACAGTTACTCATATTTTTTGTCATTACAATTGTTGTCACCTCTGATATATTATTTACTCACTTGTTTTCTGAACATGCACACAAGGCTGACGTGGGCTATGGCCAATGGCTTTTGAGTTTGGTCACCAAGTGCAGATTTATTTTGAGATATGTATATATAATACAGATTTAATACAGTGATGTTTGTTTGTGCCACTTTGTGTCTTATGAAATGTAGTTGATCAACATGTTGCACAGTAACAGTGAACAAAAGAACCATTTTGGGAGCAAAGAACTGTGTGCAGATTTTACTTTTAAAATGACAACACTAAAAAGCAAAACTTTGTGTGAAATGTAATCTATACTGTGTTTAAAAGGAGGTATCTATGGAGATCACTGAAAGCTACAAAAAGCATTTTTGAAAAGCAAATGTATCACAAAATCAGTGACATTGACAATCTGCTTGAACTACCTTTTCCTTACTTAAACAGATTTACAGTAACCAATACAAGGTTAACTTTTAAATGCCATCATTACAGCTGCTGCATCTGCTCACCTCGCCATCAGGACCCATGACAGGGGTAGGACCCTCAGCATTCTCCAACTGCAAGACAAGAAGAAGTAATCAAATCACAACAGAGATCACATTCATCTCTCAAAGTCATTAATTATACCAAACAAAGATCACTGGTGCCGGAGCTCCTGTTTTCAATACCTTTTTCTTCTTCTTCTTCTTCTTCTTTTTCTCCTTGAGGGCCTGCGCAGCTTTGTGAGCTCTGACCAGCTCAGTGAGGTTGGCAACATACTCGTCAGTTTGCTGCAGCAGATAGGCCAGGCGCTTATCCTTCTTTTGGTCAATCAGTTTACGATAGCCCTCCTCATCCTCGGCCTGGAAGGACAGACACATATACAGTGTGCGAAGGAGGGTATGTGTGGTATGTGTACTTTGGAAAGTGTGTAACTGTGTCTGTGTGGTTTCTTCTTACCATGAGCCTCCTCATCCTCTCTTTCTCAATGCGCTCATTCTCTTTCTTCTGCTCACGTTCAGTATTGGCATGGTAGGTGGCCACAGCTTTGGTCAGTTTCTGCATTTTGCCTGTAATGGAGCGGTGGTACTCTTTGAAGTCTTTGGCGTGTTGCAGGATGCTGTTGAGGTACTCCTAAGGTAAAAGACGTATGGGATGAAGGACAGAGAAGACAATAAACAGGAAAAGAAAGGAGTCAAGCAAAAACACCCCTTATCTTATCAAAGGCAACATCATGACTGTATATGTCTTCTACCTGATGTTTCTGCCGGCGTTTGCGCTCTTGCTCAATCTTCTGCTGTTTCTCCAGTTTCTCCGTGATGCGCGCCTCTCGCAGAGACTGACGCTTGCTTCGCTTGTAGGCCTTGGCATCGAGGGCAGTCTCTAGCGCTGTGTCACGACGCATACACACCACCACCTCTTGACGCAGCTGTGGATAGTCATGCAAACAGACAAATATACAAACACTGACTCATCATTAACACAACCACCATCATTGAAAAAATCTCAAACATGTGATGTTGTGAAGGTTAGAGGTGAAAATGTGAAGCTTGATGGTGTAGTGCAAACTGTACCTGTCTCTGGAAGTTAAGCAATCGGAGGGCTTTGAGCTCTATAGTAGCTTTGGTACGTAAATCACCAGCCAGAGAGCCCGGCAGGTTCTCCAGCTCAGCAATACGATGAGTGATACGAGCCTGTAACCTGAGGGAATACTAAGTTGTATTTTACTATGAACTTTTTGTACATTTGATTTTGAATACCTCTGTAAGGCAGTATGCAAGAAAAAGCTTTTTAAAAGTTTTGAAAACAATAAAAAAAGACAAATTTAGCAAAAACTCCTCAGCAATGTACCTAAACTCCCTCTCCTGCAGTATCTCCACTGGGTCAAGTCCACAGGGTTTCTGAATGGGTGTTATGCGGTTCTGCTTGGCATGGTAAGGCATCATGGGAGTAGGCTGTGTCGGCTGGCCCGGGGACTGAGTCTGTGGAGGCATTACTGGGGAGGCAGCAGGGGGAACTGAAGGCGGGGCAGGAGAGGGTCGACCAGTGGGCTGAGGGGGAATAAGCTTCTGGGGTGCGTTGGAGGGGGCTGCTGCATTCACCATGGGGCCTGGAGGGAAGTGAAGTGTGGGAATGAAGACTACATTCAATGTATAGAAAATGTATAATTTTAATAGTAAAAAATTTAAAAGTTTAATGTCTCCCCTTTAATTCTGTTTTTTTGTAGGGTTTAAGCAACATTTAGACACTGGCAACAGGACACTGAAACCTAGAATCTTCTGCTGCACAGAAAGTTATAACTTATAACCTGTGGAGTTTATAACACACTGGTAGCACTATGGAGCAATTATTTTATGAGTAGGCCCCCATATTGTTTGCAGTGCACACCCATTAGGGCATATGAGGAAGGCGACGACGTACACATTCTTTCTGTTGTTTTCACGCTATTCAGTTCAACAATTGGTGGCGGTAAGGCACCAAGATACTGAGCAGTGCACCAACAAAGACATGGCAGAAGAAGACTGCTAGTAAGTAAACATGGATGTAAACAATTGTTTACAAGAAAACTCAGCAGGGCACCTTTAAATATTCAGAAATAGTTTGCTTAAAATAAATATTAGGAAAATTCTGGAAGGTAGAATAAATATAAGAAGATGCAGGCAATGAGTGTTTTTATCATTACAGTATAATCAGCCCAAGTCTACAATGTCAACGCTAAAACCATAAACTCTTATCAAAAGGACAAAAATTGGCGTCACATGAACATACTGTTCCTAGCCTAACTAATTTGTGTTTTTACTTGGATAAGAGGTCATAATTGGAATTTATATGGATATACTAGCTCACACTTAGCCGCTCTTCCACTAATACCTCAGCTACTCACAGTCAACAAGTTCAACTAAAGTCTTGCAACAACACCATATACCTTCTGGCCAGCACTTGGGAGGTCCATTTGGGTTTTGTCCCTGCATCCCAGCTTGAGTGCCCGATGGGCCTGGAGGAGGCATGTTGGGACCCATCATTCCTAAAGAAACAAATAGGTCTTAAGACAAATGGCACAAATATAACATAAAACATAAATTTGAAAAGAAGACATCTGTAAAAAATATGCAGCTAAGTATGAAGATTCAATGCTAGGAACAAATGTGTCTTCTATCAATTACCCATCATAACACAGCATATAGCTTGGTATTCCAGACATTCCCCATGTGTGCTCACCATGAGCTCGACTGTAGCCTGAGCCCATTGGCCCAGGCACTGGTCCTATTGGTCCACCTCCAGATCCAGGAGCCAAACTGGACATGGACTGCTGCTGTTGCTGCATCCCCGGCATGGGCCTCTTCCCTTGAACAGCCATTTGGAGGTGGTCTGGCAGCGGCTGCCCACGGGCCAGCATCTTATAAGCCATGATCTGGGCTCTGAGTTGATGAAGCTGGTTCTGGTTAAAGGGAGTAGGGCCACCAGGACCTCCAGGGCATGGAGGGACTCCAGATTCAAGGCCAGATGCAAGGGTGGAGACACTGGGGCCAAGGCTGGGTCCAGGGCTGGGGCCTGGGCCGGAGCTACCTGGAGGGCCAGGCCGATTATTGGGACCAAGAGTGTGTTGATCTCCACTGGGGCCATCTAAAGGTGTAGGGGCAGAGCCGGGACCACCGGAGGAGGAGGAAGAGGAGGAAGAGGATGATGGCATAAGAGGTCCAGAGGGGGGACCATTTGAAGGGACAGGGCTGGAGTGGTCAGAGCCCCCTAATGGAGAGTGGTATCCTAAAAGACACAGACAGAAATAAACATTTCTACACATAATACCCGTAAAACCACAAACCAATATAGTAATTTTACACTTCGCTATTTGTGTTTGGTGTTTGTGGTTCATTTGAAATAAACAAAATACAACATGTGAAGCAGTGAGCTAGAGGAGCTTGTAGGTGGATGTTGTTCCTGTGGACAGAGCCTGACTTGCTTTGACTTGAGTTTGAAAACATTGGCTCATGAGTTACTTGATTACTTCCGACAACAGAGATACTCCCTACATTATGAGCCAGCCATACCACATGACCAGAACACAACTTGTCTTACACAATGATGGAAAGGATGAAATTGCTTAAAATAAGTCTACATAGCGTGCCTACCTTGCGAGTGTTGGTCTAGAGGACTGGGTGGGGGGCCCATACCACTGTGCCCGCCCTGTCTCATAGATAGTCCCTTCATCTGGCTGAAGCGGCTCTCCTCACTCATCCCCTTCTCATGCATGCTCTCCATGGGCTGTGGGAGAAATCTAACAAGGTTAGAAGGAAACTATCATCCTATTCAAAATTATTAAGTAGTTTCAGTTGCAAACACAATATAGTGTTGCTAAAGAAAAAGCAAATTAAAATAAATAATAAAACAGTAATAATGTATAAAATCTAAGGAGTTGTAAGATAAATACAATAATAATGTATGGAGGAATATGCAGCTGCAGTTATTTAAAGGTATTACAGGCTAAAAGTAATAATTGCATTCTCAAATATGGATAAGTGATAAAATGTGCCAATGTTAGCATGTGCCAATTGTGATATAGAGGAGGCATTAAGAAATTTAGAGGGACGGTTTAGTCATCTAAAAATATGCAAAACTTCCTTGACCACAGTTGATCCAAGTTTTATGTTTTGCTGTGGAATTAATGTCAAAATAGCTGCATGGTAGAGTTCACAGATCATGTAAATGTTTACACTCCTTAATATGCATAAATAACATTAAATATGTGGTATATGGATTTAAAAATAACTGCTGACACCTGTATTTCCTAAAAGACTGGAATTAACAGTGTTGGTGGTGTGTCTCAGCGGGATGTTGGGTGTTTGTACATTCTTACTTTGTGCGGAGGGTGCATGTTGTCCTGGCCGTATCCAGAGGGCCCTGGCTGGGAGTGTCCAGAAGATGGAGGGCCAGGGCTGGGGCCCATCATACTGTGAGTGGAGCCTGGGGAGGGCCCTGGGCTGGGGCCCAGCATCGCCCCAGGGGAGGGAGGACCTGGGCGAGGGGTGCCTCCCATTGGGGGATCTGGTGTCGACATCGCCCTGGGTCTCCTGCTCCTGGATGCGCAGCAAGGGCCTGAAAGAAATGAAGAAAAGGGGAAGAGGGAGTGACAGAGGGAACATGATCTTTGCAAAACCCCCAAATTTGGCAATGCAATATGCAAAAGTTAGTGATCTAAATTAGCATTAATTTAGTGGTTTAACTAAACAAATCTGTTAATATATTGACAGTGAGACTGCATATATGCCTTCAACTATGCTTTTCTGACAAATGAAGTAAGTGCACAATCTTGTCAAGATATGGGTGAATTTTATCCCTATCAGATGAAGACTTTCCATTCTCCTGCTGCTGCACCAAGTCGTTGCGCGCATATATGCAATTACAGCTGCAGGGTCTACCACTGCATTTGAATTGAAGGCGGGGAAATTTAGTAAATTATGCAGATGAGCCCATGCCACTGAGAATTTCCTCACTCAGACCACGATGGGGTGTATCGTTAAATATAAAAAGGGGAATGGCGGACCGTGCTTGCGCGACTGACCTACCAGCATCAACAGGACAGTCGTTCCTGGCTGAATTTCTGCGCTCCCGAGTTGATATTTGTGGGGAATAAAATAAGGCGCAGCAGTTGACGCAATTAGTCTACTCACCCTCTTGATAATCTGCCTTCAAGCGTAGATTTGTTGCATCGACGCGGCTCGAGCGCCCCCTCCACCGCTTCTATGACCGAATGTCTAGTCACTGCTGTCCGGCAGCGCGCATGCGTGCGCAGCTCCAGCAAGGCATTATCACAATGTGCATCAAATCTATGCTGGCACATCGTTAAATCAAGCCTTTAAAAACATTGAAATCCTCAACCAACAAAGCTAAATAATATTAAATTAATAACAAAGCATAAAAAGCTACAGTACTTTGGAGAAAATAAAAGAATATTTAGATAATAAAACAATCATATACGAATTTTGAACAAAATAAAAACAACCAAACGAAAAAATATATTTTTTTAAATGCTAGTTAACAAGGATCAAGTATTTTTTTTATTTATTTATTTTACAATAGATATTTTAAGATTTCTCAGTGCTTTCAGACACTGAGCACTAAACGCAGCATGAAACCATGGATTTTCTGGATGATTCTCACTAAATTAAAATAAACAAACGTGCTACAAAAGATGTGCATCTACCTCATTGTATGGAAATTCCCACACGTAAGATGCTCCACAAATAAACACATTATTTCTTTGAAATGACAAACTGCAGCGCTGATGGACTTTTAAAACATCTAAAAAATAAACTGCATCTATAACCACAGCAACATTTTACTACGTTATTGCATCGCCTGTGTAACATTTACCGTAGACAGCAGATTTGCTCTCACAATGTAACATCATTGCATTACAGGAAAATTAAGTGTTTTGACATTTGGTGCATTTGATTTACTTTTTGGAATGTATGCATACATCATTTTATACCAGTTCATTTTCAGTGAAACACTTTTTTGTAAAGGGACTGAAATAAAAAAAAAAGGATTAATTAAATCCAACCCCTTTTGTTCTAACTCTAATAAAAATTTTAAACCACTGAACCCCCAACAATTTACCACCACTGTGATTTATAAAAACAATGTCAAATGGAATTATAAGCATTTACCTGTGTATTCACTTATAAGGCCTTTCTGCCAAAGTTATACAATTTACTTCCTTAGTTGAGTGAACCAACATGAAACCAGATCACAAAACAAATGTTAACTTTTAAAGTTGAATTGAGTTAACTGCAAAATAAACTGATTTTAAAGACACATTTTGAAGACAAACACGGCACTTTTTGTCTGAGAATAAACAGTCGGTGCTCCTACAGCAGTGAACAGGTAAGAACAAAAGAGGGTGCATCTCCTTAAAACTGCTAATCTATAGAGTATGAGATACCAGTAAAATGTGATTCCAGTGTTTGAAGTTTAATCAGGACAACAAACCAAACAGTAGTAGTGCAACCTGCAGTAGTAACATTCATGTAAAAAGAGACAGATTAAACACAAATGACATTGCAACAAAAGCTTGAAGGCAAACATTCTATTCAGATTGGGTCGGTCTTTGCCAAGTAAAGCTAGAACTTAAACTTATGTAAAAAGAGCTGTTTTGGGTTGTAATTTTCAAATGTATCCAGATAACTTTATAATCCTGCTTAATGGGACAAGGCATTTCACCAGGTAAAGAAACACATGCATCTCCAACTAAAGGGATCATTTTTCTTCAACCTGGGAGCTTGACTAACTCTTCAGGAGCATTGAAAGATCAGATTTCTGGGAGTGTCATTTTCTTTATGATCAATAATGGAGCGACAAAGCACGTGGAAGATCGAGACCCTGGGCATTTGTGTGAAATTCAGACCAGACTGCAACACTAGAATGAATTTACATCTGTTCAAGATGCTCTTGGAAGAATTTGAAACCTCTGTGAAATCCAATGTGACAGACACCTAAATACATCACTACACTTATTAAAGAAATTGTAATAACATACACTAACACCAAACTCGCTCACACGCAAACACACACACACATTCATATACCCTATAAATACATTTAAAGAATGAAAATGTTCAGCAGATCATACAAGTTAAGAACAGTATCAGGCACCATTCCCCCTTAACTGACCAGTGAGCTAATTAAATATCATATACACCTCACATCATCTTCCTGTCCAGTTCAGACCAGGAGGAAGACAGTAAACTGTGTGTATTTGGAGTACTTTTAAGCGCGTGATTTTACTTGCACATGATCAACTTTGAGGTTTTTTGAGGGTCTTGAAATGGTGCCTTTGCCTAGTAAAATAATTCTCCACACTGTACCCATTAATGCAGGTCAGCTTAGAATACCACCATCCACACAAAAAGGGGATGACAGGAGCCACACAGTTTTTATTTCCGTTGACCAGTAAAAAGCGATAAAGCACAAAAGCGTCTCATCCATTTTGAAGCTGCACCATCAGCAGAATCATGTCTTTCCCTTTGAAAGGAAAATGAGGTGTCCTTCTCTGCCCCCTACTGGTAAGTGCATAGAGAGCATCCTCCTTGGTGCCTTACAGGAAGACAAACTCATCACTGATTCTTCTGTTGTTACTCCTCCCCAGTTTACCAGGGGGCAGAATGTGGGCTGCAGGTCCACTGTGATTGCTGCAGTGACCCTCAAGTCCATAATCCTGACCCTGGCCCTCTACGAAAGTAAAGATGGGGTACTTCTCCTTTGTTGATGACAGGGCCTGGCAGGAAAACAAGATCAAGTCAATAAAACATCCTAGGATGCTACAGAATGATTCAAGTATTGATTGAGAAAATGTCATGTTAAGAGAGCACATGAATATCTATTAAATGAAGTTATTTATTGTTTGTTAGTCAAAATTAAACTAAAGCTGTAACCAATGATTATTTGCATTATGAATCAGTCTATTACAGTGATGTCGTCAAATTGCTTTTTTATACTTTACTAAAAATACAAAGATGTTACAAAATTACAATTAGGAAAATTACAAATACACTTACAAATTTCCATTCCACTCCATTATAGACATAATACCAGCTGATCTGAGTGGGTGGCTGATCTTTAATGCAATATCTACATTGTCTATTATCAGCAACCATTCATCCAATGTTCCAAAGGCACATTCAGTTTACTAATCTGACATCATTTAAAACCAAAAAAAACTAACTAGAAAAACCTTGGAGAATCCTTTTGCAATTATGTAAGCACATAATGTAATGTGAAAACTGTTGCCCTGGTTAATAAAAAAAACAAAAAAACAATGCAACTGATCTCAGCAGGTATTCTGTCTATAATGGAGTGCAATGGAAATTTCTAAGTGACCCCAAACTTTTGACCGGTAGTGTAACTTCTTCAAGAAAAAGGTTCACGTTTTCAAGTCTGTCAGTCACTGAGTGAATGAATGAGTGTACAAGTGATTCCAGTAAGCAGATTGGTTCCAGCCTGACAGCTACATATGTATAGTAGGGGTTTTGTAGCATTGTTGGTTAATCTAGTCATTAAAAGGACAGGTTCACAATATTTAGATCAAGGGAGTTAGGAAGTTAAATGTTATGTTCCCTCCTGTTATTAAATGCTTTTAAATTTAGAGTCAGATAGTGGCAGGAGGGTGTAAAAACTCACCACACTAACAGCAGAACATAGAGACTCAAAGTCCTTCTTGTTCTTAGCATAAAAGCCGATGGTACAGCTGGGATCCATACGGTTGAAGGGCATCTTCTTGGGAGAGCTACAGTGGAACGACTATAGAGGGACAGAAGGAGACAGATGCCATACAATAACTGGTCAATAAACATTCATGACAAGACATGCTATCTTCAATGGTCTGTACAGCCAAAGCACTATTGATCATGAAAGTCACATGGTCCAAGTCCAAAATGATCTGATTAAAAAAAAAATAAATAAAAAAAAAAAGAGACAAAGCCAGACAGACGGAGGAGAGGGGGAGAGAGAAAGTGACAAAACATATGAAGTCTGATGAAGACAATGCAACCAACCTCCAGTGAAAAGTTGACTTGTGAGAAATCCACCACAGGCTGGGAGTAGTGAGGGTCCAGATACAGCAGCTGCTCGTCTAACAGACAGGAAGAGGAATTGAAACACTGTATAAAAAGTATAAAATCACCACCTGCAAAGTGCTGTTTCCATATTCTTAGATCTTCTTCCGACTAACCCAAGCTGAAACTTCCATGGTTGAGTACTGATGCTAATACCAAGTGCCATAAGCCACAGTTTCCTTCAAAAATTGTTAAGATGTTGCCACCAAAAAAAGTTTACTACTGTATTAAAAAAAAGGTTATTAATCTGTTTTTCTGCAACAACTTCTCCCTTCTTCTATTGTGTGTCCTATTGATGATTTTCAGAATCCTTGTTCCAGTTAGGGGAAATCAATGATTAGTGAGTAGTACATTTGTGTTGGTTGCTTGGTTAACATGATCTAAACCTGTCAAAGATTGCTAGTTTTTATCTCTTTCCTTCTGACAGTAATTACACAACATTAGACAAGGTGAAGGTTAAGGGAGGCAGTGGAAGGAGTGCAACATGTTCTGTGCAAGTACACTATAATACTATGAGCACAGCTTTTTCTGAGGCAGATATGGGCAAAAACGTTGGCTTCTCTATGATCCTGCCTCTTGCAAGCTGTATCCAAAGAACATCAGGTCCTTCCACTGAGTAAGGATATCGTTCTTAAATCCATTGATTGCTTTTCAAGTTCTCACCTTGGAAGCCAATGAAGTAAAGGGAATGCTTCGGTTTGCCTCCGATGATTCCAATACAACAATCCAACTTTAGGATGTTCTGGAAATGAATTTTCAATATGAGTTAAGAGATATGAGAGAGAACTTAAGTTCAGCAACAACACTTTTTAGGAAACATCAGTCTCAAAGGGGTTAATTCAGACCTTGACACATTCAATGTAGGATGGGTTGAGGGCCTCCCCTCCCAGCCGTACAGGCACCAGTATGATGACAGACTTCCAGGCTTGGCTGGACGGATCAGGGGGAGTCTGGCTTAGTGACAGGTCACATAGATGCACCACATCCTCTTTGTACACTGCAGTGCAAAGAAACATGAAGAAAAAAAAACAACTGATACCTCTGAACTGGACTCTCACAAGGGCTAATTATTAATTCAACCGTCTGTTAATCTCACCTGTACAATCCTGAGCAACATATACAGCCAGGCTGTGAAGCACAGAGGTTTTGGCTACCGCTTTCCTGGAAGAAAAAAAGTGTGTTGATTATCATTTAAGAAAAATAGTAAATTACTGCTTGTAAAAAACCATGTTCCTTCAAACACCCTTACCTTAGAATGTGTGCTACAATAGAGGGGCCATACCAGTCCCCAGCTTTCTTCCCTGAACTTTTGCCAATTTCTACCAGCTGGTGAAGCCCAAAAGGTGCTGGGGGCTGATCCCCGAACCAGGTGACCAGCTTGTGATGGATGGGCTCTGCTTGCCGGTCCCTTACAGACGCAGGTCTTTGCTTCTGGCTGCATTTGGTTGCCTGATCACTCAGGGACTTTTCGGGGGTGTTGGATCCCCGTGGAGAGCCAAAGGAGGGGATGGGGACCCCGCCAGCCCGGGCTGGGGAACGCGGTCTGAACACCTCAAAGTCCACATCGGTTAGCTGCTGAGCATCTGGCCAAGCCCAATCTACAGAATACAAAAAAGCTTGCACTTTAACGAAGTACAGTCAGGCTAAAGATCTGGGCATAGCTTTTCTTAAATTTCTTCAGTTTTATTATACATCATTTGAATGCCATACTAAATCAGCATGTATCATATAAAGAAGAGAAGGTCCCTTTTCAGAAAGTTTGTTTGATCATTTGTCTGGCAATACAACAGAGCACTGAAAAAAAACTAGATCAACTAGCCTTTAAAAAAGGTCACAATTGGCAACTGGGTTCCTTCAAGGAAAATGTACCTATATTTTCTGTGGGTGAAAGTAAAACTGTGTATATCTATTTGAGAAACAAACCTCTGGGCATCAAATGAACTAGGAGCCCCTGCGCCAGCAGCATCTGCCCACTGCGCAGCATACAGCCCCAACCACAGTCAGTGGTCCAGGTGGAGCCCTCCAGCTGAGGGAACTCCCTCCTGTAGGTCAGCCAAATCCTGGACACAAAAGCCAAACGAAACCGCTCCACTTCGTCTGAGAGGAGGTGAAAGGGTGGAGGACGAGACAGAGGAAAAGAAAGATAACTCTTACACTATGTTGACTGAAACGGCTTCTGAATTTTATCTTGTGTTTATCTAAAATGAGAAAGATCAGTTGACATGTTTGTGAAATAAAACTGAAGGGAAAGTGTCTTTTTTTGGGTCAACTGCTTTATGTTCTCTGATGTAAACCCTGCAAAATGACTTCTCCACATTGTGGTTAACCATAACCAAAACATCACTACAACACCTGAGGCCTGTACTATGAATCAACATCAACATGCTCTTGATTTATTTCAGTTACCCGGCTTCACCTGACCTAACAACCGTGGTGCCGCATAAGCTGTGTCACGACAGTGGTTTGTCAAGTAGTTCAATCAACCGAGGGTTCCCAATCCAGTGACCCGTTCATATAAAAGAGGTGGTTTTTGCACAGCTTGACCAATAGCAAACATCTACCAGAGCCGCATATTTTAAATAAGAGCAGCAAACTATAATTCTACATGAATATGAAGAATACAGACACTGTTTTACAGGCAAAACACAATACTGTCACTGCTTTCTAACCCAGGAAGGAAAGCTGGCAAAAACAGCCACTGCTGTTGTGCATAAATCACAACGCTTATCAATATCTTCTTCTCATCAGTCAGGTACAAGATGTGACCATAATTACACTTGCGTTTTCCATAATTTGTCATTGCTTTAGCTTATTTCACTTGCAACCCTGGCAGTGGTAAACGATCTGAGAGCAAATATAATTCAAACCAGGACATTCTAAAACTTGAAAGAGCTTAACGTGGTTTAATGTACCTAAACGATCAATGATAAACAAATATCTCTGTCATACTGCTCCTCATAACCACTGAAAACGGTCAAAAAAACAAAGTCCAATTATTTGTTGTTAAGTTTAGGTACGTTAAACCACTTTAAGCTTTATCAGTCCAATACGCTCTAATGAAGCAGAAATGCTTAATGTCAGATAACATCCATAATAATTGGACTTCGGGTTTGATTTTTTTTTAACAGTTTTCAGTGGTTATGAGGAGCATTATGAGAGTGAAACATCTCTCTCTCTCTGTGTGTGTGTGTGTGTGTGTGTGTGTGTGTGTGTGTGTGTGTGTGTGTGTGTGTGTGTGTGTGTGTGTGTGTGTGTGTGTGTGTGTGTGTGTGTGTGTGTGCGCATGTATGTAGGCAATGCTTTTACGCCAGTTGATCTCTAATCTCCAACATTGTCGGGACCAGGTTAGGTGTTCATCATAAATTATCACGGCAATTTAATCCGGTAACAACTTGTCCACCATCGTGATACAGAAAACCCTGGCTTGAACCTGAAGTTACATCGTTAACGCCAAATCTTGCTTGGTAGTACAGGCCTTTGGAGTCTCTTTCTAGAAAATAAACACTGCATCTTCTGACAGGCACTTTAGATAAAAAAAAAAAAGTGATCAACCCTGACATGTCAGAGAAATGTGTTTATTCAAAGCTTACCTTCACTGTTGAGCAGATAGGAGTGACCCAGGAGAGTGACTGGCGACATCTTGTTGAAGGAGGTTTTAGACTTAACAGTCCAACCTACAGAAAGAGGAGCAGGGAAAATGGAAGTTGGCAAAGTAGCCAATCAGGAGAGCTAAATTAAGCTTTTTCAGATGTCATGTTTTTACACGTTTACTAGACTTAATCAAATATATATTAGTACAAAATCATGCATACATATATTAAAGCTATAGTGCATAGTTTCTGCCACGCCCATGAGGAATTCTAAGTAAGGACAACAAAACTGTTGATGCATCCGTTTGATAAAAACCCTCCACAAAAGCCTCCCCATTCCTCGAAGCAGTTGCTAGTAGCCAAGGAGGACATGGAGGATTACAAACATGGACTCTTCAGAAGACGTAATTATCTTAACTCACGTTTTTGTGCAAGAAAGTCACTGGACGACACAATCTTTTGAACATAGCCATAGTGAGAAATACAGTTAGTTGTGTGGAGCTGAGTCTTAATTAGCTTTGTAGCAACTCATTTAGCAATAGCTTAAATGTAACAGACTTTCATTAATATCAAAACGTTACGCACTAAAGCTTTAAATACAATCACATCTAACAAGACAGAAGCATGCGCACACTCTTCCTTCAAGACTATAGTAAGTACAAACCATATTTGACATTGTTCCAAGCTGACATCAGTTTGGCTTTCAGTTTGTCCATTTCGTCGGGCTCTCCGGCTGCCTCCCTGCCGGTATCTGGTGTCTGTGGCAGCCTGAGACCAAAGCTGCCCTGCTGTTCCAGAGGCTGTTGCCTCCGGCTCTCCACCAGCTCATCCTGCATCCCTCCCCCTACGTACTGTACTGCGCTGGGGGAAACAGTGTTCATGCCTCTGAGCCCTCAGAGCTGAACTCTGGTGCTCCTCATTGAAACACAGAACTGATGGGGACTGAAAATGAGGTAAATTATTAACACTTTTTACACTCTGCCTGAAACTGTACTTTTTGAACCTAATATTGGCTATGCGTTTCTCTACATCATCATTTCACCCTTTCTTCATCTGTCTACTTTATAGAACATATTACACATCTGTCAATCCCGGATGAGGGATCCTTCTGTTAATTTCCCTTTTCTCCCTGTTTTATAGTGGCTTTTCATTGATTGCAAAGCTTGTTACTTATTGTTGTTACTTGCACCCCCAGTTGAAAGATTCAAAAAAAAAAAAAATGCTAGTCAAGATTATATTTTTTCAAAACAACCAGTCTGTAGGCCAAAGGCTACCTAGTTTCTGAAAAATATTTAAAAGAATTAATACAACGTTGTCAGTGTAAACCCAAGTCATGTTTTCAACTATTGATTTCATAATGCACAACACACAATGGAAAGTGCCAGTGACTATCCCACTCTGCCCTGAAACTGATGAGTTGCTAGTAGCTAGTTTCAACAGGGAACAGTGGTACGGTGTGTAGTCAGTGAAATGGTAACAATTATGTGGAAAAAGTCGTCATGTGATTAGCATTTGACAGCAACTGTTAGGCTACCCGGGATTTTCAGCGAGTGTGAAAGTCATCTGATTTTGATGAGTGACATAAGTCACCATTAGCTAGATCAAACTGTTAATTACTTGCCGCAGAACAGAAATGTATCCGTTACGACAATGTTAATGTGAGGACCGTAACTTACTTTATGGTCAACATCCTAATTTAAATATAACGTTATTTGTTTGGCCCCGCGACGTCAATGTAATATAATAAACACAATTTTCTTTTAACACAACATAAGCCTAATAATCAAGTGACCTCCATGACGTTGCGCCTCCTTTAAACATGACTTAACGTTAGCTAACACGTAACTTACCTGCTGTAAAAGCCGGTTAAGATGGTCGATGCCTTGAAGTGTTGTGACTCATTTCAGCGATTTCCCCACTCTACATTCACGAATGCAGCATGCACAGATCAAAGTAATCTAAATAACTAGCTTGCTAGCTAACGTTAGCATATACAAAGACTGTCACAAGCGTTAGCTGCATAGCGTTCAAGCCGGACTGGCCAAAGATACCGATGTTTTTTTAAAAGCTGCTACCAGTACGGTAGGCATTTCTTCATTCAACAAACAAGCTAATTTGTACACACTGTGGTAAAGATAATCCAGTACATTGCGGCGTTCGCCCTGAGCAGCTACCGCTTTAGCGTCTCCCTTTGACATCAGCGGACATTTACTTCCTGTTGTCCTTTCCTGACACAACTCCATTGGTTGACGTAATCACTGTGAGAAACCTTATTGGACAATATCCGAGTAACAGACATTAGCAGTGTGCTACCAACTGGAGTTTGGTAGTCTAATATGTAACCTGGGCCAGATATGGCAGACCCCCAGGGGTCATTGAGGGAGTTCCATAGGTCCCCAGCAAAAAGGGGAATAATGTACTTTCACTATAATTCCATCCATAAGTAACACGATGACAGAATGTATGACTATTTCATCATGAAACATCTAAAAGCCAACATCCTATCAGTTGAGAGAGGCTGAACCATATGAAAGTAAATAGATTAATTATATGCATTTGTATTGCTATATGTATGATTTCAAATATCAATTACTGGGGCTACATGTGTCCAATATTTTAAATAAATGTTAAATGAAAATATTGTATGTAGACAGATTTAAAAAACACATTATTAGGCATTTTCACATATGACATTCTGACTTGTCATAGCAGAAAAATTGTCTATAATTTGTTTCTTTCATGTTTTCCCCTCCTTGCCCGGTAGGCCATGCCAGAATGGACATACAAGGCTCCTTGTACTACTGTAGCCAAAAAACTGTTTAGATATAAGGGTTGCTGCAGCATTTTTAATAACATATTACAGACCAAAAAAAAGAGTAAGAGGTGGCAAGTTTTGGAACAAATCTCAGAATTTTATTCCACATACTGCACTTCAGGTGTCTGCATTTGAATCACATCTATCACAAACTAAAATGCCCCATGATACAAATAAATACTCTTTCAGTGAAAAGAGAAATGTGGAATGTTTTATACTTGGAATTCTTGTTCATTTGAAGAATCCATATTTGTATACAGTATATTTTCTTCTTCTTTAAAGTAACAAAGTAACAATACCAGCAAATTAAGATTTTTTGTTTTCAAATAAAGTGCATTTATTCTACTCTCTCTGTCAATCACATACAGAAAATTGAAATTCTTCAACATGTAACACTAGTATAGACACCGCCGATAGGGAAAAGGCCTGAAAGTGGGCATAATAGCTGTGTAAGATTACATTACAGTTAGTTTTCTTAATCAGGTGCTCAGAGCTGACCTGATAACCCATTTATTACATCAAGATATAAAAGAACTCCATCCTATCAGTAGAATATATAAGACAGTATATTATATTAAAAATGTTAATCCCTATTCCAGAAGATATAATTAACAGTCACGTGAAGAACACAACAACAGAAAGGAATAAAGTCATGTTTCAAGTGTTCATTTGACAACTACTGCAAATATTTTGTCATCAGAAACATAAATGCATACTCAGTAACCCTATGGCTAACAACATCCATTCAGCAGTGTTTTAGTGGTCTTGGCTTTACATAAACGCTCACTCCAGAGGATTAATAATGAACATTTTATAGAAACCATTTCAACAATGGATGTTTTGAACCACTGGAGGACAGTAGAGTACAATGCTGAATAAAAAAAACTGGTTGATGCGTGTAGTAGGTGGGACTTTCTAATGGGGGAGCATGACATCAATATTATACCTTCAAACATTGTTATGTTCAAGGATTGATTGCTAACAGTATCCTTTGAAATGTATTTAAATATAAATTGCATTAAAGATGCATAAAGACTTTTTTTTTATATTATTGAAATAGATCTGCCAATGCCACAAAAACCAGCTTCCCCCCTTCGTAGCTCTGCATAGACAGAGAAAAACCAAAACAATGTTGCCAGCCTGCCAACCTGCACCAACTGATTTTTTAGACCCTTTTGGACTAGAAAATACATTTCTGTCTTTGAACTTCTGCCTCTGTGCGAAGTTGCTGTTGTTGGTTGAATCAGTTTGCATTTGTAGAATTTAGAGGAATCAAGATCATTTAAGAAAGTGACACATCAAATCAAAGATGGATTGAATCTTTTAACTCCTGAACTTTCTTTAATAAACCAGCTAGTAGTAGTATAGTGAAAGCAGTCCTCACACACAGCTGTACATGATTTGCATAAGATTATGTACATTGGATAGTTACTGAGAATTAACTACTAAGGAGATGAATATGACCAGTGGAAGAATAGCACTAGTTGTTTATCCTGTGAACATTTTTGTCCTTCTAAGCACTCTTGCTGAGATTGATTCAAACACCTTTATCAATATGTCACATAGCAACATGTGAGCTTTACATGAATCAATCTTGACTACCTAGCTTTTAGCATCTAACATAACACAGTCATTCTGATTATACTGCAGATAACCTTGTTTTTTACAGCAACAGATTCATTGTGATATACTGTACATCCCAACCTTATACAGAGCCCTTTGACAAACACATTATGGTATGCTACATCCATGACTGCCTGCTTTCCATGTTTTGCCTAAAAAAAACACATAGATTCACTGTACATGTGCTTAACAATTCTTTTGTACATACTATATCAACATATATGTATTCTCACTGAGCCAGTGTGATTTGTTAATAATGTAGCAGAGGGGATAGCAAAGCCCGTAACTGTTGCTGGATCCTAACTGCTGCCTGTTTATTTCCAGTTTGGTTTCTGTCATGACCTTTGCTGAGTCAAACGTGCTGAGTGTAATTACCCCTTGAAAAGACATGCACATTCTCCCACACTCACAAACTTCTTAACTCACTCACGTCCAATTTATAGACCATGGTGGTATGTATTTAAATGCATGAAAATCAGCTGCTGACAATGCAGCCTTCTGTGGCAATGTGAGTGTGTGCATGTGTTTGTGTGTCGGCTGCAGTTGGAGGCAGAGGGAGAAAAGAGCTGTGGTAGCCCTCCTGCAAAGGGGAGATAAGCGCTGAGCCCTGTCATACGCTTTTCTCCTGGACACAGCCTTCAAGAACCACCAGAAATAGACCCAAGGTGGCTTCACACTCACTCACTCACTCACTCACACACACACACACACACACACACACACACACACACACACACACACACACACACACACACACACACACACACACACACACACACACACACACACACACACACACACACACACACACACACACACACACACACACACACACACACACACACACACACACACACACACACACACACACACACACACACACACACACACACACACACACACACACACACACACACACACAATCTCCTGTGCTGTGACAGACAGAGCTAGACAGTGCTTGACGTGACATCCACTGACAGAGTGCCTGCTTTGGCTTTGTCTGACCATGCAAAGTCAACTCAGTAAACTGCTGGATGAAGAAGAAATTAGCTTAATCATCTTGTTGCTAGGTTACCCGCTGTAGCCAAATTGAGGCTGCATCAGTTGTTGTTTGACGCAAATATTACAATTTGACTGTGACTCAGTTCATCACTGTCTTGTTGGATAAGCAGTAAAACAACAAAGGACTGGCTGAAAGACAAAACAGAGAGATTGGATTTGGTATTCACAGTTTTCAGCATGTTTTGATCCGTAAAGCACTTTAGACCTTCTTGTACCTATAATACATGTACAGTACATACCATATAACATGCGTTTACATAGACCCACACACATATACATATGATGAAGTGTTCCATAATACATTAAGACTCTTTTTATTAAATACTTTATAATAGAAAATCAATAGATAATGCAACTTTACAGTTGATTATTTCACCCCTGGTTTTAAGTTAGAATCAGTCAATGATTGGAATCAATAAATAAAATTTGATATACTCTAAAACTGGAATGTACATTGTTTTTAAGTGCTTGACTTCTGTCGCATTATTCTTCCAAAAAGGCATCTTTTTTATTTTTTTACTAAAGTCCCATTTAGGAACCTCATAGGGTCACATTTTTGACTGGCTGCTACCTGTTGCAGCCCTCTCTAGCGGTGAAGCAGCAGGACTTTGGGTCACCCCTGCAGCCCCAACAATCACTCGACCTCCAGCAGGAGGGTCAAACTTTGCTGCTGTGCCTCCCTGTCTCTCTTCCACTGCCTTAGTCTGCTGGTCCTTGCTCTTGGACCCCTCCTGAGAGCCAAGCTTGATTGGCCCAAGGACGTTTTTGGCCACAGTGGTCAGCTGGCTGACGAAGCTTGTCTTGTCGCCAGGGGAGACAGGCCGTGACTTACAGAGGGAAGGTCCGCAGAGGGAGGGGATGGCAGAAGTCGGGGAGGGAGAAGGGGAAGGTGAATGCTCCTCCACCACCTCCAGGCGACATTTATCCTCCCAGTCAAGGGTTCCCCGGTAGCAGTTGACAGGCCCAAGTCCTTGCCTCACCTTGCCCAGCGAGAGCGGCTGCCCATGTGGGGGAATGACGGGAGCAAGGACACGAGCTGGGAGTTTGGGGCTTTTAGAGCCGAAGTCTGGAGTCCTCGAGTCACTGCCCTCTGAACCAGCCTTTCTCAGGCTGTCCCCCATACCTGATGGTTTAAAGGTTTTGTTCATGCTGAGAGGACCTGATTTCACTGTTGTGTTGATGCCGATGGATTTATCTGGAGTAGAAGCAGAGCTCTTGGCGAAGGTAGCACCAGGTAAACCAGGCCTACCCTTGTTATCACCTCCTTGCTTTGGTTCAGTTGTGCCCCATAGCTGCTCCTGGGGATCTCTACTACTAGATAACACACTTTTGGCTGCCTTGAGGTCTTGTGGTTTAGAATTTATGTCTGCCGGACTCTGGGGGATCTTTTCAAGTCCCTTTAGACCACCTAGACTTCCTCTTGTTTTGGGAAGTGTACTAGAAGTTGTAGTTTTAGTGGTTTCTGCACTTAGTCTAGAGCTCTGGCCAGCCTGTGAACTACAGGGCAGCTCACTTGTATGAGGTTTTCTTGTTAAGGATGAATGGGATACTGTTGCTCCAACCCGACTCAATCTCTCCAGGACTGTCCCGGTATCCGTGTCCCGCTCTTTCTCCCTTTCCCTTGCTCTCTCCTTTTCTTCCCTCTCCCTCCCAGCCAGCAGTGTTTCCCTGCTAAGCGGTGACTCCTGCCTCCCTAGTCTCCTCATAGGCTTCAGGACACCGGCCCCTGGGTTTGTAGCGGATGAGGGCAGGGGTGGAGGATTAGGAGGCAAATTTTCCCCTTCTGTCTCCAGCAGGCTCTGGAGCCCGAGCTCACAGAGGAAGGCATCCTTACGGTACTCAGAGTGCTGCACCTCCAAGCTGTGCTTCCTCAGCGGACCCCCCAGCCCTCCTGTAGAACTGGACTGGGTCAGAGGTGAGCCTAGCTTCTCTGCTGACTGCACTCTTTTGAGGAGAGGTGATCGCGGGGGTTCAGCACTCTTTGGCCTGGGGCGGACAACTGGCGGCGAGGAGTGGAGCTTTACAGGAAAGGACTGGGTGGTGTTGGAACTCCCCACGGTGTGGCCAGGCAGTGGTGGAGGCGAAGACTGGGTCGGAGAAGGTGTGTGGGCGAGCGGGGACAGGGGGATGTTACCTGCAGACTTACAACGGGCAGAGCGATACTGGCGGTGGAGTTTAGGAGAGAGGCCGTGCAGGGAGCTGGGCCTCATGTGCTGAGCGGGAGCGGGTGAGTTTGGAGTGCTGGAGGCTGGAGAGCTGCTCTGGGAGGAAGCACCTAAAGCAACACAGAAAGCAGAAAAGATCAATTAAGATAAAAAGAATCCCTGAGGAAAATATATACTTTTGATGTAAAAGTAACGATTTTCTTTTAGGGTGAATACAATTTCTGGTTTTAAAAGCTTACTTTCCTGTTTTTTTGGAAGTCAATTTGGATAACTCCCAATTTTGTTTTCTGAAAAATATCTAGTTGTTTTCTGTGCAGTTTTTAAACAAATCTTTCTAATGTGAATTAATCTCAAAGACTATTTGGGTTTCAACAATTGTATGTGCATTATGTATTTCCAGTGTCCTACCCAGGTATGAAGGCTCAGGGGTGGAGCGGTAGCCCTTAGTTGGGGACCTGGCAGACAAGCTGTTAGTTGGGGAGCCAGGAAGACTCTCACTGGAGGACAGAGAGCGATTCAATGAGGAAAGGCTGCGGCTGGTGTGCAGCAGATTGGATTGCTTTGTGATCTTACGGAACAAGGAGTTCCGCTTCTTGCTGCAGGACAAACAAAGAAAAGACAGGAAGAGAAAGTAAGAATTGAAATGGGATTGACATAATACATTTTATGTTAATAAATTTGTCTTTAATACCAGTGGTTTTGCCATTTTAATTTTTATTAAAGAATAGAGCAGCTGAAGATAGACAGGAAGGGGCTGCGGGTCAGATTAGAACCCATGTCCTACAAACCTAGATGAAGCGCTCACTCTACCTGGTGAGCTGGAGGTCACCATGAATTTGCCATTTGACCATTTTCCAAAGCAAGCCAGGAGATATTTTTTACATATTGTATTGTCCAGCTACACTAAGAATAAACTTGCAGAGACAATCCATCACAGTGAGCTAAAAAGCATGAAATTCATGAGCTGTGCAGTTAAAAAATCAAATCCAGCAGAGAGACATTTAGTTGCTGTGCAACAGCTGAGTCTCAAGTGTCAAATGTTTACTTACATGCTTGATTTCCCTAGTATACCAAAAGGAATGGAAACTAATGGCAAATGACATTTAGAATACATGAAATAAACCTAAAACTGCGATAACCTCAGAAAATGGTCATTAGCAATGTTAAGTATGCAGTAATTGTCATTAATGGACTAAAATGTGCAAATCCACTGCCCAATGGATTGGGAATCTTACCAGATAAACAAAGAGATAGTCAAAAAGACAGATTTTCTGAACATTTTGCACTTTATGTAAGACAAAACAAAGCAACTCCTTTACTATTGTATTGTATTTTAATTAATGAGACAAGAATCATCTAAGACACTGCTGTCATTGCAGTGGTGCAGGTGCGTATGCTCCTACCTGTCCTGGCTGTCCTTGCCCATGGTCCTCTTGTTTCGTCGGGCCATCTTACACTTGTAGCCGGCCTTGCGGGCAGGACCCACTTTAATGGAGGTGTTCTCAAAAGGCGTGGTTGTCACGGTTACCTTGTTTCCACTCTACACAGGTCAATCACATTAAATTAGTTCTACAATGATCCTTACAATTATCCACTGTCAAGCTAATTACCTACAGAAAACTGATCAAGAAAATGTTGCCTTAATTTACGGAATAAATTAGCTAAATTAATGTGGATGTGAAATAACTGAAGAGCTACTAAGACCAGCGTTACATTGGAGCAGCAAGCACTTTGTCGAAGTACATGAATAGCCTTTCCATGAAATAGACAACTAAGTGGCCTTATATTTGCAGAAAAAGAATAATTACACAAGAATATTTATTTTACCAATTTACAACACAACTACGGATGGATAAGCATATTGCTGCCTACCTTGAGGATAAGCTCTACCACTTCAGTGTGGACCAGACCGTGGACAGACTCTCCGTTGACGTGAGTAATAAGGTCACCGGCACAGAGGCCAGCTTCCTGGGCAGGGCCGCTGTCCTCTACATGCTACCAAGTAGCACAAAACATTCATGTTCAAAACAGGGCAAAGGCAATTACATATAAACATTCAGAGTGAAGCATTTAAATCTAGACATTCTGAGTTTAAGTCCATCAGTTAATCCTAAAATAAGCCTGTGGTCTACATTTGTGTCCGATCAGAGGAAATTATAAATTATTTTCCGTTGATTTTAGCTATGAATAATACAAGACTTTTATTAAAGAACAACTGCAACAGGATGAGAAATAACACATTCCACTCGTCAAATTTGAACCCCAAACTGAAATCAATCAACTTAACAGTTTTAGATATTGCTAAAATCTCGTTCTCTTTTTAATTCACTGACCCCTGTTTAATGCCACCTTAACTTTAAAATACACAATCAAAAGTCACAGCACAAGCTGACTTCAGCTCCAGTACAAAACATCTCCAGTAGTACACACTACTACAAGTTCCTTACCCAAACAATGTGATGCACACTGTAGACATCACTGTCTCCGATGTAGACCCTGATGGCCCTGAGAGTAAAACCGTACTTCTTTCCAGAGCGATGGATGGTGATGGGAGAGCGCAGCACGCTGACTGCTGGGCAGAAGTCTCTGCTTGGTGAAGAGTCACGTGACGAGGGGTTGGAGGAGAAAGAGTGGGGAGACATGGGGCTGGCCAGAGGAGAGAAGCCGCCATGCTGCTCCACTAGAGAGTAATGAGATACTGTATTAGTGTTCCAAAAGGATTTAAGTCAATTCCTTCCTTATGCTGCTCACCTGATGGTATGATGACAGACAGGGCCGTGGCAGAGGCTGACTTGATGACCTTGTTTCCAGGTCTGGAGTTGCGTTTCTCTCCATCGCCAGACAAATGCTGATGCCGCGCCCTGCGGAGAACCAGGTCATTGGTGGCCCGGGCCCCCAGAGGGTCATACAAAGGTGTTATCACATCACGACTGGCTGCTGCAGGACCTGGGGACAATGTGGCAATGGCCGTGGTTACTCCTGGTGTCTCTCCATGTCTAGGGGATTTGTCTGTGAGGATGTAGAGCATAGTTATTTAGGTTTAAAGTAGCATTTGGAGGTGAAAATAGTAAAGTTATGAATTGTCAAGCTCCCCGCTGACGCAGCAGTAGCCACCTAATGGGGTATTAAAGGCTGCTTTTTCCCCCCCTCCTCCTCCTGCTTTCTCTGTCCTTTTCCGTATTGCCCTCTCACTTATTTCCATTCCTATTCCCTCTCCACCCTCATAACCTTTCACTACCTCAGACACTTCCCCCTGCAAACACACCTGCTCCGTTGATCTCCTTCAGACTGTTTCTCTGCTCCAGGAGGCTCGGCGAGGTGACACTGGTTCCATCCAGTGAGGTTCCACGGACCTTGATGGGCACCTGGCGAGACAGGAAGTCTGGCTCACCGTCTAGGGGTGAGGCAAACCGATGTGTATCCATCAGTGCTGAGAAGCGCCGCCGAGCACCAAGAGGAGGGCTACCATCCCCGTCCATGCTGAGGGATTCTGAACAAGATAGGCGCTTCCTGCAAGAAAGGGACACAGGCTGTACATGTAAGATAACACAAACAGTGTATTCTCTATAAGAGTCCAATATTTAACAAAACTAGGACTTTACAGCCATGCTAGCAGCCCAGTGAGGCTGTACTGATGCACAGTGGTTCTTTGAGCTTAATGCTAATGTCAGCATGCTAACATGCTTACAATGACAATGCTGTCTTGCTGATGTTAATCATGTAGCATGTTAGCATGCTAACATTTGCTATTTAGCACTAAACACAAAGTACAACTGTTGTGAATATGTTACATTCCATTCTGTGAGAAGCCTGTGAAAGCCTCCGTCATCTGTTTTTATTTGTATCATAAATTGTAACACTGTTTGCCTCCCTGAAGATTAACTGTGAACCCACCCTGAACAAATCCTCCTGTCCATCCTGAGTCTCGTTCTAGTTTTACTATTATCAAGTCATCTAATTGAATGGAGCTATTGTTAGAACATATGTATATCCTTGTGTGCATCATTAAACCTTTAGAACATTATGAACTGAACCCTGCTTTGTGTCGCTTTGTCCTCCAAGATCTTGTAACTGCTTTCAGAATCAACTCACAGAGGTTAAGCTAGTAGATGATAGGATAGAACCCACAAAACAATTGTGATCAAATTGTTTCAAAACAACAGCTGAAGCTGATGGGAATGGTTTTGACCTGATGATGGCGCTAGATGACAATTAAAGGGATGACCTTTTTACAATTCATCCCGAGGGGGACATAAATGTGTGTACCAATGTCATCGTAATCCATCCAATGGTTGTCTAGACATTTCACTTTAAACATCATGGTGCACTAGAAAAGGTCAGGAGATCATTCAGCAGGATTTCTCTGTATGTCTCTGCATAATGGCATGGCAATCCATCCAATATTTGAGATATTTCAATCAAGACCAAAGTGGTGGACTGATCAACTGGCATTGCCATCTCTAGAGCCCTGCCGCTAGCATGGCTAAAAAGATTAGTCACATTATTTATGTAATGATACCCTGTGAAGTTTGTTCTCTAGCAGCGCTATGGAGCAGTTGTTCTATGACTGGGTCCTTGTTTTGTATGCACATGCACATGCACAGGGGTGACGCAATACACATTCCTGCCAATGATATCACACTATCCCACTGATCTGATCACTTATCATCCAGTGGAGATAATGATAAGGCTGCTGGCCCTGGTGGCATCCCCAGTTGCGTGCTGGGCATTGTCAAGTTTAAGCGGTGGCTGCAAAGGGCGTGCAGCATCGTCAGGGACACCTCTCACCCCAGCCAAAGACTGTTTGCCCCTCTCCCCTCTGGGAGGCGCTACAGGACTCTCTGTTTCAGCATCAGCCGGCTCAGGAACAGCTTCTTCCCCTCAGCAATCTCAGTACCTGTACTCTGTGCAGTGACAATAAAGTTGAATCTAATCTAACGCACCAAGATATTCTGCAATGCACCAGAAAAGGCAGGATGGGAAATGCTTGTATGTAAACAATGGCTTTGCAAATGTTTTCTGAAGAAGGAAACACATTCAAAACACCTGTTAGAGCTTAAGGACACACACTGTGCATTTTGGTGAGAAACACTGAATGTAAAGAATAATTTAGTTTACAAAAAAACTCCACAGGGCCACTTTAATTAAAGAAATCAATGAATGTAATGAGCTGTAGCCAAAAAGTAATAATAGCTGGCAAGATACTGATAATTCATACTTGATATGGGAGAGGGAAACTCCATCAAGGTAAAAAAAATGTTGAGGCACTTTTACCTTATCACATTTTCTAACCATTATAAATGTATAATGTATTCTGAATGATTTTATTTTACATGTGAATGTGGAGAGATAGAAATCTAGATGTAGGCTAAAGACAGGTGAAATGGAGTTACGAGACATAATGGCAATCTGTTTCTGCTGTATGCTCTCAATTGGAAATGTGTCAGGTAATAGAAATAAGGTCTGGAGTCAGCAGGTTGAAGTCTTTGTGAGCTGCGTCAAAGCATGTCAAGCAAAGCAACAGAACAGAATCTGTTTAATGAATCTAGATCCTAGGATGAGAGTACATTTATTTTATTTAGGCGGGCTAAAATCTAGAAGGCTTCAGGTAATGAGAGGTCCCTTTTTCAATCCAACATGAATATTCCGATATTTCAATAAAATATAATTTTGTATATCTAAATTAGAAAATTATGCACTCAATTTGAGTGAAAAAGCAGCGATTAATCGCATTAATGTCACGGTTAACTTGCAATTATTTGCAATTAATCACACATTTAGAATCTATTCTAAATGTCTCTTGATTTCTTTTTGTCCTTCATTTTAATTTTAATTTTTTTTTTATTGAAAACAACATTGGCATATAGCCTGTGTGTTCAATTTCACATGTAATATTCTCGCTTGGAGCAGTCATTAACACTTGGAGCAAATAATCTCTCACACAATGTAACACTGTCCATCAATAAAGACTGGACGTGCTGCGATGATAGCTCAGTTCACAACGACAAAACACACAGATCACTTTGGTCTTGTCAATGAAACCATTTGGCAACTTTTAAAAATTAAACTTTCCATTCAGAATCTTATTGGCATGCATTTTGGTGTCTCGCGCTCGCCATCCACGCAAAACGTAACGTTATTACTCTTTGGCCGTCTCGCAAGCCCAAACAAGTGTGTGCAGCTTGCCTCTTGTTTTGTTTCCGGTCTAGCTAGATCTGGTGTGGTGTTGTAGTTTTCTAAAGTTACATGTGAAAAAAACTACAAAGTTTGCTAGGCCAAAAAGAACTTTAATCTTGCAATAAAAAAATGTACACCGTTAAAATGGGTTTGCATTAACGCCGTTAATAACACATTTAACTGACAGCACTAATATTTCTCAACAAATCTTGAAAAAATTGACACATCAGAGACATATTGGGTTTCTGTGAGTCATATCTCAGCCATCCAATTCCACTTTCCAACTTTCCAAACTTTGCAGAAGTGGGAGCTGTTACCTGTTGTTGAGTGAGTGTGTTGTCAAAGTGAGTGTGAACTCTTGCACAAAGTTCTTTTTATACAAGAAATGTCAAAATTGGTGTCAGTAAGAAAGAAAGCAAAGTTATTGAGGCACACTGAGGTTTGTGACAGCTAGGCTGCTAAAAGAGAAAACAACGTCAAGGAATCAACTTCAGTCATATCTTAAGTATAACGAACACCCCACGTTATATACATACATGCTTCTACAGCCCCTCATTTAAGAATGCCCACCACTCACATTTCGGGGGATCCGGTCCTCCAGCTCTTGTCTCTCATGCTGAAGCTGCCTAGGCTCTCTCTCTTGGTCACCTTGTCCTCCCGTGGGCCCTTGTGCTCCCGACGGGATACAGAGGTCGTGGCTTTCTGCTCCAGCTGAGACAGATGCTCCATACTGCTGTATACCTGCAGGGGGACACAGTCAGATAAATTATAATTTGGTCTGTTAGTAGTTATTAACAGCTCTGGAATATAGCTGGTAACTGGGGGTTACAGCTATATATTACTTAGCTGTTATCATTTGTACTGTATTTGTTTCAGATATCAGGTTATTGTATTGTATGTATGAATATGTACATGCATGGAGGGTGCCCCTCCCTATTCCAGCACCCTGAGACCATACACTAAATGTATTGTTTATCTGCTTTGCTTGAACAAGGCAACTCAACAGCCATTGACCAAAACTACAAATACATCTTAGAATTAATTTAAATTGAGCAATGAGCAATGAGGCACTTTTCGATTTTCTGAAGCGTTCCTTCACAATCTCACAACCCAAAAATGAGAGGATGGACCAGGTGAAAGACAGAGGGAAAGACAGAGGGAAAGACAGAGCAAGTGAGAGAAAGAGAAGGAAAAAAAATGACAGTACTAGGTGAGAAAATCCCACCTGAGAAGGAAAGCGTGAGAGGAAAAACACGCTGGCACGCTGTGAGAGACAGTCAGAATTAGAAGAGATATGGCAGAAAGAATGCATCAGAAAAAAGGATGAAAGATTGTCTGGGCCATTAAACACACATCTGTAGAGCGAGGTCTTGATATTAAAGGTGCGTAGGGCTATGCTTAAAATAGAAACTGGAGATGAAAGGAATAAGAAGAAATGGTCTAACAGTTAGAGAAGCCCAGTAAGACTTTCTAAACTCCAGGTGTAGGACCTGAGTCAAGCCTCCTGGTGCTGCTCTTTGGAAAGTAGGACCTAGGACCCTTTTAAGACTCTTGCATTGGGTGACAAAATAAAGCAGGTTGACTCAGTGAGAAAAAAAGGAATGAGAGAAATTAAAGAGGAGAGGGCGGTAGAGAGAGACAAAGTCAAACCTTGCTGAAGCGAGGAGAACAGGAAGAGAACTGTCTGATCTCTACAGGCTCATCGTCATTGGTGTCATCCTCGTCGTACGTATTGATGTGATGATATCGATCCGAGCGGGCTGGCAGGGGAGGGGGGGAGATGAAATATATGAGCTGTCAGTTCAAGATAAAAAGTGTGTTTCTGACTGGAACGGTGTCAGAAAATCATTGTACAACCCATAACGATGTACTTTACAGACACATAAATCCAAAGAAACTTACTATCAAAGTAGCTGGTGTCCTCTTCTGACTCCAGGTGAGGGATGAACTCTGCCTTCTGTCTTAGCAAACTGTTCCAGTCCAGCTCTGTGAAGAACGAGTGTTGCTTCACCTCAAACGCTCCGCCTGGTGGTATTAACAACACAACCTGTCAGCCTCACTCAAAATACAGTATGAATAGACTGTATATTTAAAGCTGCTTACCGTTAAATTAATGTGAACGGTGTTTCTCATAGTGACAAACACAGAGAATTATTACCTAACTCTGCATTTTCCGTCAGCTTTTTGTGGCTTTCAGCTATTTGTTTTGGCCCAAAAAACTGTTTTGCTCTCTGGTCACAAGCTTTGGGCAGTGACCAAAAGATCGGTTGAAATGAGTTACCTAAGTAGGGCAGATGGGCTCACCCTAAAAGATAAGGTAAGGAGCTCAGTAATCAGGAGAGCGCTTGTAGTAGAGCCACTGCTCCTTCACGTTCATAGGAATCAGTTGAGGTGGTTCAGGCATCTGATAAGGAAACTTCCTGGGAAATCACCATTTGTGCGTTTTCCGGGCATGACAAACTAGTAGAACAACCCGGGGTTATCCCTGAACACGTTGGAAACATTATATATCTCATTTGGATTGGGAATGCCTCGGGATCCCCTGGGAAGAGCTGGAAGACGTTTCTGAGGAAATGGACATCTTTATTACCTTGCTTAGCCTGCCGCCTGCCACCACAACCAATAAACCAATCAATAAATTCATATTTGTGGAATACTGAGTTTATTTAGTGTATTTTGACATAATGTTTGTGCGCCTGAATGCTTCTTTGGACAAGTCCTCATGAAAAAGCACTATGCATTCCATTACAAACCAATGTAAAACAGGTGCAAATCACAGCTCTGATATCAAGTAAATGCAAAAGTTAGTACCTGTACCCAACCTCACAAGAGGGTTGGTCTGTAGCAGGGCAGAGATGAGGTCTTGGGAATCTGCAGGCAAAGCTTCATCACCATTTGGCCAAACTATATTGTCTAACAGAGACAACAAAGAGAGATCAAAAGGTCAGTGTAACCAGGGAGAAAACAATTGCCTACTTTTGCAGTGGGCTAGTTAAAACTACTACAAAATTACCCTTAATACCTGCATGTCAGCAAATCACATGCTTGAGTTGCATGGTATTGGATAAGAATGGTGGCACTTTACTGATCGCAATTTGTTTTATAAACGTTGTGGTAGTCTTAAAATAGTTCTGTACACTTACTATGACCCACTTACAGGAAGAAAAGAAAGAAGAACCAAGAAACCTAGTGATTTTGTTTTGCTTTTCATAGCCAAAGATGTGCAGTTTGAGAGTGCCTTTACAAATAAGTAAAGTAAGTTAAGAATACTTTCTTACCTGTGATGACCTGTCCAAACAGCTCCTCCGGAGTGTCTCCAAAGAAAGGCACACAACCCACCAGGAATTCATAGAGGATGATGCCCATGGCCCACCAATCCACAGGCTTTCCATAGCCCTGACGGAGAATCACCTCTGGAGCGATGTACTCTGGAGTACCACACACCTGAGTGATAAAGAGGCAAGGGAAGACAGAGGAAGAAAAGAATGGAGAGAGATGAAATAAAAGATGGGTTGAAGATGCTTGACAAACTTAAGTTGTTGGTATCCAGGAAAACAAAGAAGTTGAAAGGAGCTGCAACTTTCCAGATACAGTACAGTACTCTTATTTAGACTGATAATAAACTAAAACAGTAAAAAAATATTTAAAGCGAAATCTGTGAACTTTTCTGGTAACAGAACACTTGTTTCTGGAAAGACACTGTTGAGTTTTGTCATTTGGAACACACCGAAGCGACGCCGACATGAGAGTACGTTCTGCACGTGCGCGAGACGTAATAGTCTCCATAACAGCAGGAGGCGCTTATCTGTATTGTTGCCCAAAAATCAAAACCGGCAGCTGATTGGACAAACGTGTCATGTGGGTCTGGCTTCCCCGGAAATTCAAAGTCAGACTGTCATGGAGGCTCCTTCAGAAGACAATCTCATATTTTACTAAAATAGTTCACCGAAATGTGTTTCTGAAAACATTTTAAGCGAGAAATAGGCCATGCAGTTGCTGAATCTGTCTTCATTTCAGATCGACAAAGGTCAGCATAAAAGATGTTCATCAGAATTTGAGAGACTCTAGTCACACTCATCATTTGCGGGTTAGCACTCGAATTTGAATCCGACTGCAGGTCAGGTCGGCCAAAAGGCCGACTTCTCCTCTGACGGACAACGGCACGGAACACACCAAGCAGACTCAAGTCACCGACCTTGCCAGACTGTCCAATGGCCGATAATCGGGTTGGTGTGTCAGAGCCATTACACAACAGAGACATCAGCAATGAGAAACACTCTCAGAATCTCCACTAAAAACATGAAAAGCAAAGCTCTGGTCTGTTTCATCCCCAGATGTGAGTTGATTACTGACAGACAACAGATGACTGATTTAACCCAAAAGAGCTGACTGATCTGATTGATTATGACCGGTTTCATTCAGAGCATAAACAATAACAAGATTGCAATGGAGATGGAGATCATTAATGATTCACTAATTCAGATTACACAGGAAAAATTGTAATGGAGAAGATTGATTTTGCTGATTACACATGGCCTGAGGAGATGAAAAGATGCTGCAAATGCCATGCTAATTAAATGTATCTGTATTCAGCCTTTCTTATTTTATAATGGTGTGATAAATTACGTCAATTAAAGTCTAAAAGCCTACAATACACACTGCTAGTTAGAGGTACTGTACCTGCTTATCCAGGAACTCTCTGGCATCTTTTTCAATGTGTCCCTCATACAGATTGGTGGTGAGGCTCATTAGACCCATCTTTGACAAGCCAAAGTCTGTAAGCTTAATGTGTCCCATGGAGGTGATGAGTAGACTATTAGAAGACAGAAAACCGACATTCATGTTTAGCATATTGCAATAAAAGGTAAATATAATTGAGTATGTGGTTATTTTGAAAGATATGTCAAGGTCACAGGTTGTCATTTAGGTAGTCAGGTATTGCATAATACACCTGAGGGAGAGTGCTTAAGTGGAGATATAGACACATGAGACTGGCGTGCTGCAGATGAATGCACAGAAACTTTTCATCGAGACCAATACAAAGTATTTCGGTTTAGTTTCTGTCTGAGTCAATTGCTGGCTGTAAAACAAAAACAATGACTTGAAAGATGCTGAAAAACACCATAGAGCTGAGAGGAACTGTTGTTGGGGATAAATCTCTGTGAGTTAGTCACTACAAGTGACCTCTTTCACATCACATGTAGTCATTTGATCCTGTGTTAATATAAAAAAAAATGATTAGCGCAGCTTTAAACACTCACTTGTCAGGTTTAAGGTCTCTATGGACAATGCCATAGTTATGCAGGTATTCCAGGGCTAAAACTGTCTCAGCAAAGTACATCCTTGTCAGCTCCACAGGCAGAGCCCCGATGTTCTTCAACAAAGTGGCACAGTCGCCACCTGAGAACACAAAAACACCACAAGTTATAGTGTTAGTGTGAGTGAGTCATACTTTTGACAGAAAATATTTTACTGTTGCTTGAGACATATTGAATGAAAGTGATTTAGACAAATGGTACGGAAGCACAAAAAGTCTGCAGAATGACGTAATTTAATCCTCTGATGAGGCAGAATAGCATCATAATAGGTGATTCATGACAATAGCATTCCTATTTTTGTGGTGTACCTGTGCTTATAAAAGGGTATAATCATTTAATTTTGTATGTTTCTATTCTATTTTTTTATTGCCTTGTAATGCACTTTTGCTCCCCCTAAAGCATGTTTGGCAGTGTCATCCCACACAAGTTACTCATGACAAGCCTTGCATGGCTCAGTGTGTCTGTGCACCAACAGATAACATAAGAGCTTCTGCCTTGCTGTCTTCAATCTCCTGACCCTGTTTGACTTCAAATGGTGAAGAATCATTGTTATAGTGAAATAAGAATAACGATATTGCTTTCATCTGACTCGCTTACCCTCAACATATTCCATGACCATGCACAGATGCCTCCGAGTTTCAAAGGAGCAAAACATGGAGACAACAAATGGGTTCTCTGCGAAGGTGAGGATGTCTCTCTCTACAAACGCCTGCTGGATCTGGTTCCTAAGGATCAGATTCTGCTTGTTGATCTTCTTCATGGCAAAACGCTGACGTGTCTCTCTATGGCGCACCAGGTAGACGGCACTGGAGAGAAGGTGAGACAAGAGTGAAAACTGAAAGGACAGGGTAAAAGTGGTGAGACCAGTATAAAGTGTATTGTATGAGAAGATTTAAAAATAGAGAAGATATTCCATCTGCTGTTAGACATGAATTCCATGCAGTGTGGCTGAATGAGACTTAAAACCCTCTGGTACAAAATGTCAAGCCCAACACTAGTAACTTTTGAATTTCAGTTAATCCAGAACTGAATTTTTGTAGCCTACTTCAGACATATCCTTTCTCTTTTACATGGGCAGATAATGCAGGTTCCTTTTTGATGGAGCAAAGCTTTAGATAAACTCTTAGATCATCTTTTAAATAACAGCAACATGTGCACTGCCATTACATCATCTTTCAAGTTATTCTACAGGCCAGTGCCTGAATATATGTCCAAAAATGTCATTCAGTTTTACTAATTTTTTTAAACAGTTCTTCATGAAGCACTATAATATATGATACTGAGCATGAATGCTGATTGTTGACCTTGGAAACACTTACTGTAATGTTTTTTTTCCGGAGCCCCATTTCCACAGCGCATTGAGGTTAAATAAACAACACATAATAGCTTCATTGGATTTGTTTCAGTTTGGAGGGGTCAATGAGATTTTAATCCATTGCTTACCCATACGCTCCATTGCTGATCAGTTTGATGCTCTGAAAATCTTCTTCACTCGGTGGCTTAATGGCTCTCCCTTTTCCCTGGTGATACATTTTAAATTTATAATTCAAATCAACACAAAGGCTGTTTCAATTAAATGCCTGAATGTCATTGTTTCTTGATGAGTTGATAGTTGTGTGTGTTTGAATGGTGGTGTGTATATGCAGTCATATTGTGTGTGAATACATGTAAACACAGATCTGTCTGTGTTTGAGTGTTCTTCACCTCTGCTGAGTCATCAGTCTCTGGAGTATGAGGACCCTCACTGTCGTAGCTGTCAAGGCTCACGATTTCTGTTGAGAATGTTAGTCAATCAAGCAACATGGTGTCAAAATGAACAGAGACATTTTTCATGCTAAATCACCAGGCCTCCCAAACTGCTGTGAGCAGATAAAAAAAAAAAAAGAAATTGCAGCTGCTCAGACATCTTAAACAAAACCGCTATTCAATTTTTAAAAACAGATGAAAAACCAAACGGGTCAGATTACAGAAAGAATAACATGACAGTTAAAATAGCTTGTTCCTATTAATTTTTCTTGTCTCCTTCATCTCCCCTCCCCCTCACTTTGTACATTTTCCTTTCTTGAGCAGCACTGGCAGCTAATTTTCAGTGTTCTTCCACTCTTGTATGTGACAGCTGCTGGAATACACTGATTATAGTACTGTTTAGTTGAAACAAGGAAATAATTGACTAGCAATTTACTTTGCAAAGCGTTAACAAAGCCGCATTGTAGATATTAACTTAATGTAAAATTAAAGTCACAGACGTGACAATCCTACATTCTGTCGCTTTTTCTTTGACACTGAAAACAACTGATGTTGTCAACGGTCTCTATGAGCCAAGGAGCCAAGAAAAGAAACAAGTGAGAAAGCAGCTATGTGGGTGTGCATGTGTGACTTGTATCGCAATGTAGGTGCAAAAAAAAAGTACAAGCTCAAGATATCAAGTGGCACATTGTTAACAGAGATAAGCTTAAAAAGGCCTAGCAGGCGTGTATTGTTTGTGAATTCAAAAATAAAATTGCAGAGGTTTATTTTGAAGAGTCACTGCAGGTCACTTAACCCATCAGCTAATGAACAGCTCCTGATGGATGAGACCGGGAGCGGCTTGAGCAGATGTGAATTAGAAATGTGAATTTGGGGGCGTAGTCTGAAGCATGTTGATTAATGAAAGACAGCAATGCCAGCACGTCACCAACCAGCAAATGATCCAGCCAGTCTACTTTATATCTCCTACATCCTTGTGCTGAACGACCAATAAAGCTGATCGATGGCTTAATGCAGTGATGTTGAAAGACTGACACTGTGAGACAACGGCATCCGAACAAGACAACCACTGGCTTTTTGACTTTATTGTCTGTATGTTCACAGTTTTCACCACCGGGTAAATATCTGTATATAAATGGATATAGAAGGGTGTCAGTATCAGAAAAATACTGATAGCAAATATTAATTTTGGAGATAATTATTCTAAGTTTTAGAAATACAGTTTTAATTTGGTGGCTTTGGTTGGATGTGAACAGGATGTATAATGTTGCCATGGAGTCAGTTAGCGGTGGGCTGTGTTTTTTGTGTGTCTATATTTCTTTACATTTTGACACACTGGCACGATTAATAGTACGCTGAATTAGCTGTTAGCAGTTCCTGGTTGCAATGTACCCATAGATGTACAGACAATTATCCCTGGATTACTTTGGAATCAAAGGAAACTTAAAAACCTGAAAATTAGTTTAGTTAATAATAAGTTCTGAAGTTATGAGGAATGTCTTTTTCCATGATATAGAGGATTTATGGACGTTTGCTCGCAATGGACTTCAGAGATTAAATCCTCAGGAAGTGTGGGTCACTGAAATTAAAAAATATGCGCATTAATGTCTGCGTGTTCAAATTTGACTTTGAGTTACGAGTTACACATTTTGACACAAATTGTGACATCTAGGTGCTAAATGTTTTAAAGTTACTTAATTCCCTCCATGAGATGTCTCTCTCTCAAGCGCTGATCATGTTGATAAGCGGAACACATTAATGGGACAAATTACAATGACTAAAACTTAAGGGAACTTAGCGAAATAGTTTGAACATTTGGGGAAAAGTTTCATTTGCAGAGAGTTAAATGTATCTCATGTCTGTCCATTAGGTATGGAGCTAGAGCCAGGAGGTGATTAGCTTAGCTAAAAAAACAGAAGCATGGGGAAATAGCTAGCCTGGCTTTGTTTTTGAAAAATCCACCTACAAGCACCTCTAAAGCTTGCTAATTAACAAGTTATAGCAAACAAATACCTGAAAAGATGGTGTTTTAGAGGAAGTTAAAGGGTGTAAGTATTTCTTGACAAAGAACAGTTCATCCAGTGATAATGTGTTAGTGGTCATATTTTGCCACTTGGACGGAGCTAAACTAGCTGTTTCCCACAGCTTTCAGTAACTCCCAGACTTGTGGTATCTTCTCATCTTACTCTTGAAAACAAAGTGGAAAAATGTATTTCCCACAGTGTTGAACTATGTGGTTTGATGAAATTCAATAAAATATCATTGTTAATTCCTCTTACCATAAGGAAACAGCCAATGTCTAACAGAACAATTAAAGACTTTACACATATGTTCTGTGGACATAGAATATTTGTACAACAAAACCCGCAGTATATATACTTTTTTTCCCTTTCTCTTACCCTCCAGTGGGTCTCTGGTCAGCCCCAACTGGCTGATGATGTATCGGGGGATGTCTGCCTTCATCAGTTGTCCCTCCTTGGCATGGTCCTCCGCTGCCTCCAGCAGATGGTAAAACTCTTCAGGGTTGAACTCCTATCATTGGAGAGGAAAATAATTAAGTGCAAAAGGAAGCTACAATATAACTGCAGAAGATCTGTCAGAATTCAAATGCAGTACTCCAACAGGAGCTAAAGTAACAGGGTGAACACAATGGTCGCTGCTTATTTAACATTCAGTGTGATATAACAATATAATATATTTTCAAGTCCATAGTTTTAACACCTTCAGATAGGCTTGAAGGCCAGTGCTGGAGCTACATCATCTCTACAAGTGAATTCACAAAACTCTAATCAGCTCCTGTCAACACCAGATGATTGCCATGTCAAAATAAATACTTCTCTCTTAAAAAATTGTATTACCCTAAAAACAATTTTTTTTTTATAGGGACTGAATTATTTTAAATGATGGCACTGCTGAGTAAGACTGGTAACTTAACTCATCTTGCTATAAGACTTTTAATGATATTCTGCCCAGAGTCATGGTATCCTAATAAGGTAATATAGTGAAATAGAAAAATGAAATAGTGAAAAATATCCCATCACAGTTTCAATGTCCAATGGCATCTTCAAATGTTTTTTTTTTTTATAAGTTTGATAACTGAACTAATGTTATATTGTGTCACATCACATAAATGCATTTAAGTAATTCAAGGTATGCCCAACTTATAATTATTATTATAATTACAAAACTAAAATTGACTTCAACCTGCTGCAAACTCATGACCAAACACGGCTCTAGGGCTGTCAAACAAACACAATCAGTGTTAATACACCACCCAACTTTAAATTGCTTTCTTGAAACATCCTTTTTGCAATGAAACAGCCTTTTGTGGTGTCCTGTGGGATTCAGTTTCATTCCTGTTGGTGGAATAACATTTTGATTAGAAAGCACAGCCTAGGGCAGCGGGGATCATTTCCCTCCTCCCTACTCTTTCATATCTGCTCCCCTCGACCAGAGAAAAAAGAAAGAGTACAGAAAGGGGGAATTAACCAGACTCATTGATAGCTTTCTCTGCTCGGGGATAATATCCCTGCAGCTAACAGCCGACAGACTGTGTGACATTTTCACCACATCCGAACTCACAGCTGACTTGAATGCTAAATGAACTCTATGCCCGTGGACAACATCTTATCTGTGTGTGTCTTCTCCTCTATAACCTCAGGGCTGTGAGGATCTTAAGTCCCATCCACATCCTGCCTGACCCTATCGACCTCTTCTGGCGGTTGCCTTAGCAACGGAAAGATGAGACGAAGGGTGGTTGGAGGAGGGACCACGCCAATGACAAACATGTGAAGCCATCAATCAGTGAGCTGATAGCCAGGTATGGCTAAGCCTCCTGTGCATACAGAGAGGCTTGTTATTACTAAGTAAGTTGAAGTATCAACAAGTCAAGGACACGGCTCTGTCTCCCAGCAGATTTCATGTGGTGCTGAGAAGATCGACAAGCGGTGGAAAGAATATTTTACAGTTTTGAGTTACGTAGGAAAAATATCCTGCAGCGATAAGCGCATACTCTCCTGTGTCTGATGTACCGACAACCTTAAACAAAACCATGACCTCTACTGCATAATACAGTATCTTAATTCATACATTAAAATCTATTGTATTAATAATGCTTAAGGTGAAACTACATTTACTGGAAGCAAGTGTACATCAGCAGCCATAAGTGTACATTAGCAGCCATTTCTAAATGCAAAGGGATGTCGAAAATATGCAACACAAGTGCAAGTGTAGAGAATAGAGCTCTGGTATTGTGTTTTCACATCCACTTGTTTTGATTCTAATGCAGCTACACGGAATGACCATTTAAAGATATCAAGTCTTCTGCTATTGCATGTTGCTTCCAACATATGTGATATATTCATAATAATAATAATTAATTTTATTTACAGGCGCCTTTCACATCACTCAATGTGACCTTACAGCAGAAAAACAGTAATTAAAAACAAGAACACAGACAGCTACATAAAAACAAAACAAAGAACAAAAACAGAACTAGTAAGAAATAAGAATGGCGTGGTCAGACAGAACGTGGTAATCTAATAAAACGTGTTTGGAGCTGTGATTTGAAGGTGGGGAGAAGGTTAATTTCACGGATGGTTCGTAGAAAAGAGTTCCAGAGATGAGGGGCTGTATGGCTGAACGTTCTAAACCCCATGGTTGCTAAGTGGGCAGGAAGTGTGGTGAAGAGAAATGAGGAGACAGATCAGAGGGTTTGGGAGGGTGTGTATGGAGGTGCACGGTTGTGGAGAGCCTTGAAAGTGAGAAGGAGAATCTTGTAGTCAGTGCGATATTTGATAGGGAGCCAGTGGAGTTGTTGAAAGACAGGGGTGATATGATCTATAGAGAGGGTTCTATATTGAATCGCTACATACCTTGTTTTGTAATGTTTTGAAATGTTGTTAGAGAAATCATTCCTAAGACTTCCTGCTCATTAAAGAGGTTTGTCTGCAGGCTTAAAAGGATACTTCCGCAATTTATTACTGCATTTTCATGAAATCGGGGGTTAAAAAAGAATGGTTTCAAAAGTTGACGTTGAAGAGATCTAGAGACGTTTAGTCCCTAGTATGGATCAAGCCAAAAATGCTAGATCCTATCTTTTCTATTATGCAACTCTAAAGTCTTTCATTAAACCCTACATGCCTTCTAAATGCACACTTTTTTCAAGCCCCACACCTCCACTTTATAATGATTAATTTAATAATTTTGTCATCATTATTAGTCTCAAGCCTTACCTTGATGACATTATCAAGGTTACTTTTCAGACTTTGGATCGCTCCTTTCAGAGCCTCAGAAGAGATTATACAACTGTTTTCACATGCTGAGCGTACTGCTCATGTGACTGAGCTCCATGTGTAAGATCTGGGGAATGCCCCTTTAACAGCAGCAAAAGATAGTCATGTTATGATATCAAAACGTTCTGATGAACTCATATTAATAGAAGTATTGCTTTTACAAAGATTTATCACTTACTTTATTACGTTATTCTGAAGGCAGCTCAAAAACTCAAATTATTATTTTTCATCTCTCCAAAATAAACAAGGTGGGGTACAATTTCTTGTTCTAGCAGCTGCAAGCAACTGTAAATAATACTATACAATAGTTATACAATTTTGCCTTTTCTTCTTTCTGCAGCCATGGGGTTGAACGTATATAGGGCATAAGGGGTATGTGTAACTGACATTGGGCCTATATTTGTGTTGCTAACTTGCCATAATTGAAGGTTTTTGGTTCCTATATTGTAAAGCTCTAAGACTGGTGTGTGTGCACACAGATTGCATGCAGGTATGTATCATGGCATGTACATTACTTGGATGAGTGTATACATATCCCCCCCCCCCCAAAAAAAAAGAGCCTGACCCACTTCTGCTCATTCTTTAATGCCATTTCAGTGTGAAGGAGTTGACCACCATCTCCATGTTGGAGAACAATAGTCTTTCCCAGCAGATGAAGCAGAACATACTCAGAAAGTGAAAGGCACTCGGATCTTGTCACTTGATTAAATAGATGTTCATTTGGTGATTCCATGTCAGTGCGTGTTGAGTGATTGTTTCACAAAACTCACAACATTATCAGGTAGAAGGATGAAACTCACCAAACACTCAAGGAGCCTGGCTGGACGAGATATGATGATGAAGAGCTTTTTGACCAACTCAATGACAAAGGTGAGCTCCGAACTCTCTGAGCGTTCATAAGCCTGATAGCGAGGGAGAGACAGGCAGACAGAGAGACGGGTTAGTGATGTGCAGTGTTTGAACTGATATTCCTCTCCACCTCCATGACTCATGTGTCACAACTCACGTCATGAAGCAGCTTTTCCAGGTTCTCCTGCAGTTCACAGAAGTAGACACTGGTGATGAGACCCTCACGTGATTTGGTCAGGCAGTCTCTGGACAGCTCAGCTACCTGGTGGTGGATGAAGCTAAGGACCCCATCGGCCAGTGGCCGGACACTCTCTGGGCAGTAGTTGTGGATGAACTCTGCCAGTCTCTCCTCCATCTGAGCTGTGGCCTAAATTAATTTAAGATGATGGTTAACAGACAGTTGCTATCATGTTGTCAGGCTGCCCCCACGTTAAATCACCCACACCCAGTTTTTCTAAAGTTGCTGATGTGTCAGTGATGAAGCACATCAAATTTGAGTAAAGGCAACAAACAAATTTGATCACGTTCCTTCCCTAGATGGGACGTCATGTTTAAAAAACAAAACTGACTGTCTTTATGTTGGAGATAGGAGGAGAATACAGAGATCACAGTGGAAAAAGAGGCAGGAAACATTTGGACTCTCCGTCGCTGGGAGTGGACATTACAGTTTTATAGTATGCGTCCTAACAATAATGCTACTGATGATACTTACACTCTGACTCAATTATTGTTGTGTCTCAAGTCTCTGCATGCTGGGATAATATTACTGCCTGGCTGGCTTATCACTGAAGCCCAATCTTACACTTAGACTGATCTGCTCATTGTTAAAAGAAAAATGATTGGCTGTTGCTCTCAGAGCATTTGGGGATACTACCCTAATGTTGCTGCATTCATTAAACATCTCCAAGTCTTGCTAGCTTATATCATTTTGCAGGTGGTCATATCCCTCCAACTGATCCAAAATGTAGCAACATTTTTGATCTTCACGCTGCCCAAACACCTCACTGCTATCCTCCCTACATTAGCTTCCCGTAGTTGATTCAGTCCCTGATCTAGTCTACAAAGACTGTACTGGTACCTGTCTTCTTCCCAGGTAAAACCTTTTTGCTCTAGCAGGAACTGTCTGATCAACTGTTTGCCTGGAGTCGTCCTCTGTTATAAAAAATTATTGTTTACTTGTTGTTCTGGACACATGTTCACCCATCGTGGTGTTCAGTGTACCGACAGCTAATCACCAACATGATCTGAATCCTGCCATTACAAATAATGAGCATTAATGTGCATCACCCTGGAAAAAATGCTCAGCCAAATGTTGTAAATGTAAATCAGTGTAGCTAGAGAGGTATGCATGCAGAATGTTTGAGTGTGTATTTAATGTGTGTATAGATGCATGGTTTACTATTGTGTATTTGTTTGTATGAGGCCGACCTTGGGAAAGCGTTCCTTGTAGACATGGTTCATCATCACTATTTCATTGTCATAGCAGGATGGAGAGCGCCCTGGGCTGAAGAGATACAAACACAGAGAGCAGGAGAGAGTGAGGGGAGGCAGCCGGTGAGACGCAATTATGTACTGTTGCCTTGAATAAAGGAATAATTCACTGCTTCCCCTCATGTCCATCCTGTCTGTACATTATGCTAATCGACCGATCAAAAATTCAGTGCACATTCAGTTTAGTTTCTCAAATGGATCTGGTAACCTCCTGCACGTCATGCCACATGTGGTACAGACGTAAGACAAGCACGAAGACATTCAGAGTCACTTGCACACTCTCCTACACACACACATGCACAGATATAAGGCTATGCAAAATCAACACGTGGCAGAACGCCCCCCCAAAACACAAACGTAATACTTGTATGAAGCTGGGGCATGTTGCTATCGAGAGTGGAGGCTTTAATAGGTGTGGTTGGAGGGAGCGCATACCAGAGACTTCTGCCTTTGGAGAGGCTTAAAGCACTGGAAGGTGGACTGATATAATAGTGGTGGAAAGAAACTACATGTAAAGACACAACTTGAGTATTTCCATTTTCTTCTACTTTAATACAATTCAGGAGTAAATAGTTTACTTTTATAAAGATTTTACACACAAAACATACAAACAGCCTATAAAATATGATGCTACAGCATAGATGTATATCTACCCCGTAGTACCGTATATTGTAATAGATTAAGGCCTAAGCAATCATAGGCAATTCACTGATGAAAATCTTTAAAAAAACAAAATCCAAATATATACTGAATTTAAACAAAACAAAAAGGTTCAATATTTTTCTAAAACAGCTGGGCACTGCAGTTTTAAGCAAACATTACTTAAACAGGAGTGAAGAGCTCATTTGTTGTTGGGGACTATTGTGAATTAAGAGTTTTTGGAGGTCTACTGTATGTCACAGAGGAAAAAGTGATATCAGATTTGGCTACACAGCCAACACACACACAGGATCAGTTCATTATTGGTTTTGGTCTTTTAATGGTAATTGTTGACATAATAAAAATATTTAATATCACCAGACTTATTCTTCAACTAGTAATTAATATTGGCTCCCCATTGCTCTACTACAACAAACAAATGCTGTTTACGCATAAGTAATAATGTAATGTAATCTACTGTATACTTTGGATAGTTCAAGTACATTTTGTTAATAATATTTATGCACTTTTACTTAGTATTAAAATGTTAAATGCAGTACTTTAACTTGAAGTATTTATAATGTGATATTGTTATTTACTACTTGAATACGTCTTCCACTGCTGTTTTTATTAATATAAATATATGACAATAAACTGAAATTTAAATTTGACATTATACTTATAAATATTGTCTAAAAGAGCTAACTAAGTCTCTCCGATTATTAAAGATGACAGCTGTAGAAAATAAAGCATCCAACAGCACTGACAAATACACTATAATACATACATAATAATATTTCAATTTTAAAAGACAAGCAACAAAAAGGCCTGTACTCTAAGTCAATGATTAAGAGCCTTCTGCAACTCTTCATGACAGAAGAAAGTTGTTCCTGCAGACTAAGTAAAGTTTTCCTTTCATAATCCTAAAGGGCAGCCGAATGTCCTTTCATAAAAGCTTGACATGATGAATTTTGGTTACCTTTGTTTTCTTTTTCTTCACCAGATAATCTCCACAAATTAACTACTTACAAATAAGGCTGTTTTGTATGTATAAATGTCACAGCATTATGTTTATGCTAAGTCTGTGACTGGGGGCTTCTGCTGCCATGGAGAAATTATATGTAAAAATCCAAAATCAAAGTTGGCTAGATGCCCAACGACTTGTCTTTATTTGATCAAACTGTCTTGTTGCCCTTGACCTGCTGTGCTCTCACCTGAGGCTTCGTGAGCGAGGGCGGGCGTGCGGCGAGCGTCGGCCCCCGTCATCGTCCGTGATGCTCTCTGTGCTGCCAAAGTGCTTGGACAGGAAGTGCAATTCATCCATGGTCGGCTGGAAGGGCAGCTGATGCAGACGCTCCTGGGATGAGCTGGATGACTGGGGGGAGACATGAAAAAGAGCCAAGGTTAAATTATTAATTGCCCTTTGTTAGGTTTCTTTGAAAAACTTCTGTTGCAGCTGCAATGTCAATGAGTTAAAAATAGCTTATCCAGTGATTGAAAAAAACAAATGGCAAGAGAACCTTTATCGATGTGGTGAAGAGAAGAGAAGAGAAGAGAAGAGAAGAGACAGAGAAGAGACAAAATTGTGTACTATGATGTGAGTGGGTGGAAAGAACTAAAACAAAGAAGCAACTAACTTAAAAGAACAAGGAAGCAACAGAGAGAGGTAGAAAAACAAGAAACATATCAAGAAGGAGTTAGTGTAGGAGGGCAAAAGAGAATAATTTGGACAAAATACCAAAGCAAAACGACTGCAGGGAATGACTACCTAAAATCTGACTGCTGCCTTAAGTGTCTGCTGCCTCAGGGGGTTAATGGCAGCACTATTCACTTTTAAACAAAAGACTTTTCTTCAGTGCTGGAGGGAAAAACCAGCCTGGATCAATGGGAGGCTTAATGAGCACATCTCCCGATGGTACACCATGGTTGGCATTGGCCACACAACGATTTCTGCTATAAAAATCCATTAGAGACTCCATTCAGGTCTTGGCTACTTGAAAGCTGCAGAAAAACACTGACATGATGATGTTATGTATTTATAAAGCTTAACAACTACTCAAAGCGCTTTTAGATAGTACAGGAACCATTCACACACTGTGGCTGCCGTACAAGGTACCACCTGCTCATCAGATAAACATAGACACACACATTCACACTCCGATGGCGCGGGCAACTCAGGGTTCAGTGTCTTGCCCAAGGACACTTCGACATAGGACTGCAGGGCCAGGGATTGAACCACCAACATTCCAATTGGCAGGCAACCGCTTTACCACTGAGCCACAGCCGCCCACTGTTATAAATGCAGCAGGTCCAGTCAACAGAATCAGAGAGACACAGAGAGCTTGGAGACTGAGGAAAATGCCATTGGATATGATGGTTGTCATAAATGAAAAACTCATATCTGCCTCATTTCTTTGTGCAGTCACAGGGTGCATCTCAATTTTACTTAATCGCATCCAGATTTCCTTCACCTGCATCTTTGTCCCTCTCACTGAAAACGTGACTAGAGATCTAACATGCAAGGAGACATGCAGGGAAATAGTTATTGCTTTTAGAAAATCATCATCATCTTCAGTCAGATTTCTGATGATGGTTCCACAGCTGGATAACTGGTCAGTCAGCCTCAACAGCTCCTTAGTCTTTTGATACCTTAGAATTTGTATTTGCACATATGCACTAATAATGCAATAACAAGGGTGTAAAGTTACCATTTTTAGCACTATTACTTTTTTCATATTTCCTCCCACATGGCAAAACAGAATGTGAAATTTGTTCCTGCATGTTTTCCCTTAAAATAAACCATTTGTAGCATCCACACCTGCATCAAAACTTCATTTAGTATTTGGAACGTACAGGTTCAACCCTAGTTTGTAAATGGACCTCACTGCGCAGAAACTGAATGCTCATGAGCCATTTCTACAGCAGCATGTTTTCAACAAGTTAATTTAATAATTCATTTGAAATCTGCATTTCTGTTTGTAAATTAATTATTGAATAAAAAAGCTTATGATGAGTGTCTTTTAATATATAGACATGTTTTTGGCTAAGTATCTTAATATAACCACCCATGGAAAATGTGTTCATTGTTGAAAAGACGACAGACTCTTTTCTTCTTCCCAACTATAATATGACTGAAAATTGTCCTGGTATACAACTGTGGTGTTGTGGGGAAGCAGTCAAGGCAACCCAATCAGCTGCAGTGTCCAACACCTCCACCACACAGATTTCCAACAAGGTAACATGGGGATGTACCTGTAATGTTTCATCCCTTGTACTTCCTCCACTTTTAACTGTTTACATTTCTGGAGCTTTCCAGCATATACTTGGTTCACATCTACATGTAAAAAACTTCTACACACACACACGCAGACACACAAACACACACACACACACATAGTTCATCTACTCTCTTCAGTATGCAAGGGTCCTGCTGTAACTAGTCAAGTGAGTAATGGCCAATGTAAGAACTAGCACAGCACTGAAACCTGATGGAGGGGGAGGGTGATTGAGGTGGAGAGGAGTATATGGAGAGACTGAGAAGAAACCATCTTCAAACTCATCTACCGGTAAAAAGAGATCAATAAGTCGCCATTTACCAAATGGGCCTTGGCAGGGTTCATTTCTCTGAGTAGTCTCTTATGCTTCACTCAGTTAAAAGTCAACATGACTGTTGTCCCTCTGCTTCAAAACAGTTTCCACCTACACTCTCTCTTATTCGTCTCTGTTACCACTCTTAACCATCCATCTCCGCTTCTCTGGCAATACAGTGATGGATAGAGAAATACAGATTGGTTATATTTCCCTGCTTCACTTTTTTCAGAAAGGCCAAATCATCAGTTGCAGATAAATCAGGTCGATCATATCTTAGCAGCTGATGAGTTATTTTTGGTCCTGGTTTACAGGCAATGCATGTTCCTTAGCATTTACATGCTTTTAAACAAACAATCATCTGAGACTCGCAGCAGCAAGTACAAAGTCAAAGAATACAGGGGTGTGTGTGTGTCTGTGTATGCATGGCATGTAGCTGCAAGGGTGGCGTGTAACATTTCAAAGTGTAGCAAGATCAAAGTAGAACATGCAACATTAGCACCAGTGGTGTAGTCTAATGTATTGTAGTGGGTATACTGTAGTGTGTGTGCATATATATTTTCATGAATATTTACATTGTAGATTATCACTGAAGGCATCAAAACTATGAATTAACACATATGGAATTATGTACTTAACAAAAAAGTGTGAAATAACTGAAAACGTGTCTTATATTCTAGTTTCTTCAAAGTAGCCACCCTTTGCTTTTTTGATAGCGCTGCAAACCCTTGGTGTTCTCTCAATGAGCTTTACATAGACACCCAAAAATGTTTTTTCACTTCACAGGTTTGCCATGTCAGGGTTAATTAGTGGAATTTCTTGCCTTATTAATGGGGTTGGGACTATCAGTTGTGTTGTGCAGAAGTCAGGTTGATACACAGCCGACAGCCATATTGGACAACTGTTAGAATTCATATTATGATAAGAACCAATCAGCTAAGTAAAGAGAAATTAGTGGCCATCATTACTTTCAGAAATGAAAGTCAGTCAGTCTGGAAAATTGCGAAAACTTTGAATGTGTCCCCAAGTGCAGTCGCAAAAACCATCAAGCACCATCAAACAAAAGTGGCTCACATGAGAACCGCCCCAGGAAAGGAAGACCAAGAGTCACCTCTGCTGCTGAGGATCACATTAGAGACCAGATGAATACCACACAGAGTTCTAGCAGCAGACACATCTCTAGAACAACTTTTAAGAGGAGACGGCGAATCAGGCCTTCATGGTCCAATAGCAGCTAGGAAACCACTGCTAAGGAGAGGCAACAAGCAGAGGAGATTTGTTCGGGCCAAGAAACACAAGGAATGGACATTAGACCAGTGGAAATCTGTGCTTTGGTCTGATGAGTCTAAGTTTGAGATCTTTGGTTCCAACCGCTGTGTCTTTGTGTGACGGAGAAAAGGTGACCGGATGGATTCTACATGCCTGGTTCCCACCGTGAAGCATGGAGGAGGAGGTATGATGGTGTGGGAGTGTTTTGCTAGTGACACTGTTGGGGATTTATTCAAAATTGAAGGCATACTGAACCGGCATGGCTACCACAGCATCCTGCAGCAGCATGCCAACCCATCAAGGTTTGCGTTTGGTTTAGTTGGACCATCATTAATTTTTTAACAGGACAATGACCCCAAACACACCTCCAGGCTGTGTAAGGGCTATTTGACCAAGAAAGAGAGTGATAGAGTGCTGCGCCTCCACAGTCACTGGACCTGAACCCAGTCAAGATGGTTTGGGGTGAGCTGGATTGCAGAGTGAAGGCTAAAGGGCCAACAAGTGCTAAGCATCTCTGGTAACTCCTTCAAGACTGTTGGGAAACCATTTGAGGTGACTACCTCTTGAAGCTCATCAAGAGAATACCAAGAGTGTGCAAAGCAGTAATCGGAGCAAAGGGTGGCTACTTTGAAGAAACTAGAATATAAGACATGTTTTCAGTTATTTCACACTTTTTTGTTAAATACATAATTCCATGTGTGTTCATTCATGTATTCATGTAAATAGTCATGAAAATAAAGAAAATGCATTGAATGAGAAGGTGTGTCCAAACCTTTGGCCTGTACATTTATAGATCTAGGGTACATTTGAGAAAGCAGAAGGAGCAGTGGCTGCTACAGTAATAATACACAACAGATAACTTTTTTTTAAGATTTTTAGTTGGGAGCTTTTTCCCTTTATTTCAGTGACAGTGGATAGACAGGAAAGGTGGGAGAGAGATAGGGGATGACATGCAGCAAAGGCCCGCAGGTCAGATTTGAACCCTGGTCGCTGCAGGCCTCAGCCTACATGGGGCGCACACGCTTACTGGGTGAGCTAGAGGTTGCACCTATGACAGATAACTTGACCGATCCACATTCATTACAGTAACATGTAGTGTAATAAGAGCTAGGAGTGTGGCTTTTTCGTTCTCTTACTGTTGAACTGGGTGTATTGGTGCCATATCCTGAGGAAGGCAGAGAAGCCAAGGACCATCTACGACCATCAGCCCTGAGGAAAGATAAATAAAAGTGAAAAGGGAGAGCATATTTTAAAATCAAATACGGTATTCTCTATCATTTTCAACTCCAATATTGGTTTCTATGTTAGTCCCTCCAAACAACACTGTTATACTAAAGCAATCCCATCACCTTCCCTTCCTTTCTATCCAATTACACTTTTGTTCCTTTTATTCCTCTCTCCCCTCAGGCCTTCTCCAGCCATGTCTGACACTTCCTTTGAGTGAGTGATGAGGGACACGTTTAGGCTGCATCATGGCACCATGGCCCATGATTTAGTAACACAGACTTTTGGTGTGAGCAGCGGAGGTCTAAGACAGGGCCGTGACGTACAGTTTCAATTTTGTGTGTGTGTCACTGTGTGTGTTCCCTAGATTGTTTCAATGTGTGTGTGTGCGAGCTTGCGAAAAATAATCCTGCAACAACAATTTCACTCGACTACTTTGCACTGCCTTTGTAGGTTGCATGTGTGACTTATTGTGTGAATGAAGGAGGGATGCCAACCTGCGAGAGGAGGCAAAGGAAAAGTGGGCAGGTCCACTTGGTGAGAAGTTGCGCGGGCTGTCCAATGGACTGCTTCCTGTTAAAATACATATGGACAGAACAGAGCCTAAAACATACAGTACTATGTAGGTTATTGGCCAGGATAAAAGTAATTCTAGCTTTTAGGTAACTCTACAAGTCATTTCCATTTCATTTAGTCAACCTCACTTATAAATAAAGATTGAATTCTTATCAGTTGACATCAAAAACATCTGACTCTTTATCAAACTGAAAACAGAGTTATAAAAACGACAACTGTGTGTATTCACTGTGATAGCTACTTCCAAGACACCTACCATAATGGTGTATCTTATCCTTGATCTGTACACTATTTGTAAAGAATTAAACATTAAGTTAAAGAGCAACTTAACACCAGCTGAAAATTGTGTTCTTGCTGACCTCTAGTGCAGTGGTTCCAGAACATTTAATACTTCAGCATCTCTCCTTTTTTTTCATTCATTCTTTCAGTTGTGTCAGACTGGGCTGGTGGCTGAGATGAATCAGCATTTGTCAGAGCTCTGTTTACAACAAGAAACCTTTTCATTGCTTGCTATGATTGTCAGTATTTGTCATTGCTGTGCACCTTGAAAACTCACAAGCCAGAAAAGCTTAATGTGTTACTATGACAACTGACAACTGTGAGCTGAACTGACGCACTTGAATAGACCTACAACCAATCAGAGCAACGAACCACCGTAGCTCTGAGTGACACATGCAAGTTGGGGCGGTGCTTGGTCTGATTTGAAGCAGGAAAAAAATGACGGTCATAAACTTGCTCAAATTAAAGTAAGTTATAGTAACTACAGATAACAGTACACTAAAATGTGTTTCTGAAAAAAATTTAGGTGAATAATATGCAATACAGTAACAGAATCTTGATAAATTTTTTATCAGAATTACCTAGTTTGACAGTTTAATCTAAGTTTTGTGAGCCTGGTGCATTGCACTGGACAAAGAATGCCAATTACTATGGGCAGGATAAAAAATCAATTCACATATGTATTATGATTGTTTTGGTGACGATTTTTAAAATTATTTAATTTTTTTACTTCTACATCACTGCAGCAAGGTGAAAATTTAAATAATTTAAGGAGATTTTCAGTTGACCTTTAAGGCTAATAGTTTTCTTTCTTTTTTTTCCAACAAAAAATACCAAGATTTTATGTAAAGAAGAAAATCCAGTTTAACTTACATTCACCCGGTTTTTACATCACTATGCACCCAAAAGCTGTTGTATTTCCTGCTGCAAGAATTCAGTGACCACTGCAATTTATAGTTAATTTTGTACTCTTCAAACAAACAAAAAATCCAGCAATAGAAAGTGAAACAAAGTGTTGTAATCAGAGTGAGCTACTTATTACAGCCGGTAGCACAGGACTTTTCAAGTCCGCTTTCTGTATCATTTTTTAATGTAATGTCAATAAATAGGTCAATTAAAAAAAATTAAATACAATTGATTTAATATACTGTTTAATTTTGCACTGTATTATGTCTATAACTTTTACTGACCTATGTGTCCAGGCAGTGGAGAGTGTGGCCGTGGCAGGGTGGGCGACGTACTGGTCAGGATGAGACTTTTCCGGTTACTGGTCCTGCAACTAGAACATACACAAGGACAAAGTGCACGTCAATATTTGTCTTCATTATATTCTCCATCGATACCAGAGAGATGATAGCTCGCTCTCACGCCCGCACACACGCACGCCCGCACGCACACATTTGTATTAATTGTACAAAGGAGCAAACACAGAGATGCACAAGCTTACACAACAGTGCATAAAGTGAGAAGTGATTTTTTTTTTTAAGTGTTATTTTTATATGTGTGGTTTGGGTTTTTCTCATAGGCCTTTCTTGCTTGTTTGTGTGCTTCCCTGGAGTGCCTGTCAGATCAGATTTTACAGAGCAGAACCACATCTGATGAACAATACAAGTTTGCTCCATGTTGCATCAGCCAGCACACTGCTCGACATCTGTGCTGTAAATCACAGACGCACGCATAAAAAAAAATAAAAAAAACACAACACACATCGGTCATTTGATGTTTCTCCCTTGATCAATATCTATATCCTCCCTTATCTCTCCCTCTTTGTGATGCGAGTCTTCAGCAGTTGTTTCTAGCACTCTCAGACATCAAACCACTGGCAGGATTTTATCGGTGGCAGTGCGTCTCTCTGGGCGCCAGCTGAGAGAGAGCTTGTACTCAACCTTGCGGAACAGAGCAGCATATTGAAATATTTAAGAAAAATGCATTAGCTTAGGAGGAAGTGGCTTAACACCATCCTTTGCTACAGCGCTCAGAAGAAGAAAAGGGGAAAGGGTGAGGGAGGAGAGAGGAATAAAAGAACGAGACTAAAAAGTAAAGAGACTGGAGGTACATAAAGTATATTCACCTAATTTCCTTTCTGTGTCATACCCACACTTCTCTTTTCCTTCTTTTCTTTATGCCTGCAATCGTCTTTCATTTCACTTGCTTCTTAACTTCTAGTCTCTCAAATACCCATTTTCATTGCTACTCTTCCTCAATCAAAAGCTGAATCACTTGAACATACGCAATGTTCACTCCAGAACATATTCTTAGCTTTGATTCATGATTAATCACATCTACAGCAGCTTGACTCTACCAGTGAATCACTATGTTTCAAACCACATATACAGGGAAAGGGGTTTAATCTTACCTGCCGCATTCATTTCTATCTCCAGCTTTGTTATCATTCCGCTTCATTGTTCTTTGCAATTAACTGTCTGAATAATGAATAATTGAAATGTGGGAAGTCCAGAACTCCCCTTTTTAGGGTTATAGAGTTGACTAAACTATTAAAAGACAGTAACAGAATGAAAACCCACTAGGGCAAAGCAATCTAATCTTACCATGACACCAGAAATCTCTTGCAGTCACTATGGTTTATAACATTATCTTAAATTAATGCTGTAAAAGGGCATCTGGCCCAAAGCATTTTTACTGTAAAAAGAAGGTTAAATAGGAATGCTCTTTACGTTATACTCCAGCAGCCAGCCACATATTTATCACCAGTAAAGGTCACATTAGAGTTCTGCTATTTGTATTCCTGCAACAGCGAGGAGGAGAAGAGACAGAAGCAGCAGGGGGGAGAGGAGGGTAAAAACATCCATCTGTGGATGTTCTAACTGTATGTATCTGATGTATTCCAGTATATGCTGTTGTTTTTTGGATTTTTGGATTATTTTTGTTTTGTTTTTCGGCCACTTGGGCGAAGGGCAACAAGCTCTAAACAACTCATTGAAATACCATCTAATAAAGTTCTCATATGGTGAACATGTTAGTTTCAGTTGCCTAGTTACACATCTTGCAATATTACACTTTCTGTGAGACATGTTGTGCCCCTGTGACAAATGTAAGTCTAATATTCACTCTCCTTTGAGCTCTATTTTAGTCTCTAACAGCTCCAGAGGGAAATATCTGTCCCTTTAGCTGCTAAATGCTCTGTTATGTTCACTAGCTATAGCCGCTAACTGTGTCTGTGAGCAAGTAATGTTCAGTGGGCAGAAAAATCCAAACAACAGAAAGACAAATACTGCAACCCATTTGGATCCAATTAAGTTAATTATAAACAAATTATTGTCTATCCATAATGAATTGACCAAGAGGTAGAAGAGAGATGAAGAGAGAGAGGGAAGAGGATATTAAGCACAATGTACAACATTACCATAGCAACACGTTTAGAGTCACACTGAAATGAAGCAAATGGTAACATCTACAACTGATTAATTTTTTTCTACCTTCACCAGAGCTCACAGTGAGAAAAAGACAACTCTTGTTAAACAAATGAAAAAATGAAGGCGAGCATCAGAATGAATCAGCTCTGATCTGAGGCCATAAATATGATCTCACCCTGCACTCATCCACAAAACTGTGAGTGTTTATTGATATGGCTGGAAGCCAAATAATGTTTGTGTGTTGTATGTATGCCTGTTGTATAATCCATCATAATCCATTGTGTAATCCATCATGCAGGCTCAATCTGTGTGTGTGACAGAGGAGTGTAGTGGTGAGGCGTGTGATGTTGTCAGTCAGACAGAGTATGATTCATCGGGGTCAATGGTGCATGCTGCTATTGTGTGGGCTTCTGTTGACGGACACCAGAGCAAGTGAGAAACAACTTTTAATACGTGATAGAGAAACAAGTATGATAGTGTCAGGCTGCCGTGTCTGTCTAAGTCTGTCAAAAGGTGCAAAGCAAATCAATGTTTTTTTCTGTTTATGCATGATGCAGGCGGTTTTTGTATCTTGGTGGTCTTAAGAAACACCTCCAGAATGATGAATGCCAAACAGTGACAGAAGGAACGAGAGGAAGAAAGAAAGAAAGAATTTTGTCTGATTTCTGTTTGTTAGCAACTTAATGACAAACATTCATTTTATATTCACAATTTGTTCTCTGCCAACATGAAATGTTCCTAATGAATGTATCTGTAAAATGCTCAGTGTCAACATGTTTCATCCTAAAAAATCTGCTCCTGAAAACTACGACATGATTTACCTTTCTATGGTTATGTTTTGGCAACTCAAAGAAGAACTTGGATAACTTCAGGAAAAGACTGTGAACAAGTCTACGCTGACATTTTATGCTGCTTTTTAATATTTTGACCAAAACCACAATCTGTTGTGGTTTGGGGTGTTTGCTTTGGGTTTTGTTTCCTCCTTTTTTTAAATATTTTTTTTTATCCTGTCTTGTGTTTGTGTCTTGTTTTCTCCCCCGGTCTTGTGTTTCCCTGAGTGTCTGTGTGTTCCGTTTCCTGTTTTATTTTGAAGTCTGGTTTTTGTCTTGTCCTATCTTTAGTTTTACTTCCTGTGTCTTCCCGCTCTTGTGATTACCTGATGTTATCCACCTGCTTCCCTGCCTTTTTGTAACCTGCCTCTTGTTACCTCATTACCTTGTGTATTTAAGGTCTGTGCTTCCCTCATCTCTTGTCAGATCGTTCTGATTCGTCTGCCTGTATGTTCCTGTTCCTGCAGCCTGGATTCCCTGTGCGCTCTCCCTGTCTTTTCTCACCCTGGACCTCTTTGGTTTTTGGATTATTTTTTTGGGGATGTTTAGACTTGGTGTTTTTGTGTTTGACTGTTTTTTCTGTTCTGGAAAATAAATTCATCTTGCCTCCTCCTGCCTGCCTGCCCTCCTCATCTCTGCGTTTTGGGTCCTAAAGTTCATCCAACCTTAACACAATCTTTACCAATCCTTTAAAGCTGCACTTATCAATATTTTCATCTAACTATAAATCAAGGAAGGTGGGTGTGTGTGTGTGTGTGTGTGTGTGTGTGTGTGTGTGTTTTTCTTTCAAACGTCCCGTATGCGCCAAAGACATCACACACAGCACGCTGTTGTACAAGCCTCTGTACAGCAGCGGGGGCAGGGCAGTGTTGCCAACTTCGGTGTATGTGAATGAGCGGCAAATTGTAAAGGGCTTTTCTGGTAAGGTAGGTGCTATATAAATGCAGTACATTTACTATCAGATGATTGGTTCTCAAATGTTTCAAATAGGCATGCCACCTGACACACAATTTTGTAAGAATTTACACAGTAAAGTTGTAAAAAGAATATTGAGAACAAAGCAATCAGCTTATGCCGGACAGGCAAACAGGGCCTGCACTTGTCTCATTTAAACCATTGTTAATACGATAATTATCACAGACTCTGCAGTTCCCCTCAGCTTTAGGCAGCATTTTAGCATCTTTCATCTCATCATTGGTTTTATTACTGTTCAACTCTGATAAACCCTGGTACACTACCTGTTGAGCACCAAAAAGTAGACAGACACAGTTAGCGACTAGCTGGTGAACATAGTGGAACATTTAGCAGCTAAAGAGACAGAGATTTTCCTCAAGTGTTGATGGACAGCTAAAACAGAGGTAATACTAACTTTCATCAGGTTGCCATAAGCATGACTCTGCCGTAAATCTATGCATCTGATGGATGTGTAAATAATTGAATGTTTGCTAACACGAGTATTGCAATGACTAAATAATAAAACCTTGTTTTATAATATGTCAATGTTGTGTTTAGTCTGTTCTGCTGTCCAAAGTAGTCAAACAAGTCTACTCGTACTGCTTTAACCAAATGTTTAGTAGCCCAAACGTAACAACACACTGAAAGCAGGTCATAAACCCAAGTTTCCTTACTATTATCCAAGCAGTAATTAAGATTTCTCCAAAACTTATTTCCCAAAGCAACAGGGACATTTTGTAGGTGAAAGAGTTGCATAATGACACACAATGTTAAGAGGAACATAAACAGTGTCAGAAATAACCAACAGAGAAACAGAAAGAGCTAAAACCCCAAACAGAGACATGGATGTGTGACATTCTCAATGCACCCAATAATAACTTCCGGGGCTGCCATTGGCTACAACGCCCCGGTCAGTCTGCTATGAGGTCAATCTGTGGTAATGAGAGGCTTTGGCGGGCAATTATCCCCCTGCAGGCCCTCGGCTGGCATTGGGCCATTAGTCAGTCAGTCGGTCGGTCTCTCTCACTCACTCACTCACACACACACGGAAAAAAAACTAAGTGTTTGTCCCATAACACCCCAAAACTGTCCCAGACTGTCAAAACTCATTACAGCAATATAAGTAATGCAAACAATAACACTTGAACGCAGGTCATTAAAACACATTTAATGCTTGCTTGATACTGATACGTCTGAGTTATGATGGAACAAGTGCATAAAGTACCTTTAATCAGTTTACAAACTAGGGTGGTTAATTACAATGCAGGTCTTTTGTTATGATAGTATTGTACTTAAAAGGTAATTGCTGGGTACTGGACACAATATTTCTAAAATAAAGATCAGACAATCAGAAAAATTGTACCCAAGTCAACAGTTGAGCTAGATTATCTAAACCAGGGATAAAACTGCAAGAAAGCACATCTGAAATGTTGGCATATATGCACTCCACTACAGCAAGTATGTTAGGTCAAAATTGAAGCAAGAAGTCAGTCTGTAAGCTGTGATGGAGTCCCTGTTTGACATCTTTTGAGCAATGTCACCATGTAACAAGATCTCTGCAATAAACTCTCTAAAATTTGCCAGCTGCTGTTCAAAGGTGGCCAGAAGACCTTCTTCACCAACAGGAAGTGAAGCAAAAGTGCAAAATGCATAACATTTCGACATGTTAACGGCTCTGTGATGCCTAAAAAAATACTTGTAATTCAAAAACAGCAATTATACTACTATACTATTTCTATTTTGTATTTTTAAGTGGAACATTTTGACTGAAGTTAGAAATTAATAATTAATAAATGATAATCTGTCAAACATCATCCTCAGTAAAAACAAAAAAACGGTTTACTTGTTTTACATTATACTGTTTTTACAACATCCTTTCTCATGATTTTCTTCCAACCATTATCATTATTGTCATTTATAAATAGTTGTAAACAACAGTATTTAATTTTATTATGCTTTTTTGGCACTTTGTAATTACTTCTTCATGAGGGGGATCTCCTCTGTGCTGCCCTCCTCCTGTGAAGCTCCATCCACAAACAAAAAGGCCTCTGACGGCTGTATATTAAAGCTGAGCACATTCATTATAATGCATGGTCACTGATGAGAACACAGCAGCCATTTAAACAAAATTGCTCCATATTGTGCAAAATTGATTAAAGGAATGAGCTTATTCAGAATGAAGCACAGACACTGAGGTGTGAGCAAGCACTTGCATGCTTAATGTGTTTTACCTAGCAGATTATTAACTATGTTTGTGTGTTCTGTCAGTAGTGTCATTTTCTGCTCTAAGTGCTGACTCACAGGGCACAGAGGACACCAGACGCTTCTGATGGTTACACCATCGATCTGTCCAGGCTCACTTCCTGTCAGGTGATCTCTCTCTTTAAAAAAAGCTTTCTAGACCAACAGGCTGTTTCCCCGTGCATCCTATTATGCAACATCCACTGTTCTTACTGCCAGAGTCCAAAATATCCATCAGGATCTAGATGGCCAAATCATGCCACATGGGCAGATTCTTTTTTAAAGCATTCAGAAGGGGTGATTGAGTGAAGCTGACATGCAGCAGATGAAAGCAAACTGGTGATGTGAAAAAAGAAAAGAGGATGGGACGACAGGATGAAACTAGAAGGAAAACATACAACAGGACAGGTCTTGGGATGGTGCAGGGGTTAGGGGTTAGTCACATGGCTTTCTTGTTGCTATGCAATGTAGCACAGAGAGACATACAGTACATAGAGGCTTTTGCTGTTATTCCCCATGAAAGACAGGATAAACAACAAAGTAACAACCATATATTCACACAGCTGTACAAGAGAGAAAGAATGTAGTTAAAGAATGAAAATGAAAAGAGAAAGGAAGTCACAAAAAAGTAAGTAGGACTGAGTCGCCCAGTTATTTCAGCAAATAGCAATAATTTTGGCAATTCATGCTGTGACTAAGGGGCAAATCTACGTTTAATGAGTTGGTGCTAGTTCGATACATCTAATGTGATTCCTAAGTACAGTGACTGATTATGTAATGAGCTGGTAAGTAAGCGTGTTGTGCGATTTATTAAAAACTTGTCTGGCAGACCAAGTAGCTGACTGCCTAAATTACCGACCAATTGGATGGATAATGAACATGCTGAACGACAGTCAGACTGTATTCTGGCTGAACTAGTGTCTAACTAGCCGATTTTATAATGGACTGAGTAAGTGAAGATAAATAACAAAGGTGAGGTCTGTCAGGGCCTGAAGCTGTTGTCTTAATCAAATCAACACCCCATCAAGTCATGTCACATCAGGGGGCCTGGTGACCTCTGACAATTCTAGCTCAGCAGAACAATTATAAGCAGGGGCAAACAGGTATGTGGTTCGTTTAAAGTTAACAAAATAAAAATGCTTGCCAGCACATCTAAAGCAAACATAAAATGTTGTATCCTAGTTTTAGGGGGAGTGCTTACAGCGTGTGCTGTAGTTATTTCTTGACAAACAAAGAACAGCATGGCACAGTGACTTCATGGAGTAGGTAGATTTTTGACCATTGGAAAGAGCCCGGCTAGCGTTTTTTTTTATTTGAGAATGGAAGTTCATTCTTGACCTTTAATCTCAAATCAAGATCCAACTTTTAGCATTTTCTAAGAATTGGATTTTTTTTTTTTTTTTTACTTTTCTTTAATTACCTGGTTTTGGTCTCTACACTGCTCAAACACATATCAACTAGGTTTGATATGGCTATGATATAGAAATGTGACAGAATGACATTACTTCCAGTTTCACAAATGTTTCAGAATATACAAAAAAGGTAAACATTTAAAACTAGTTGCAAATTGCATTCAATACCTTTGTATCCAAAGATACACTGGTCTGAAACACACCACAGTCGGAGCACAGCACATAACACAAGAAACATCCAGATGTCTATTTTCGTCACATCACTTGTCTCCACTCGGAGGTGTCGTCAGAGGTCTTCTAAAAGGTGTAAAAGTGTATCCTCAGGTAGAGTGATGCAACAGGAAGTTGTGGCAGTGCAAAGACCTATCTGGATCTTTCTGCATGTGTCACATTCAGCCTTGTGTGCTGGTTTCCTGTTTGTCTGCATTAGTCTCTCCACCACGGCTGATGGTGCCGCTCTGCAGTTACTGAGACCAGAGAAGCGCTGAATCACCATAATCATGACATTTCACTTAATTCCCACTATGACCTTATTCACAGCAAAATTAACTGTAGCCATCACATCATATAAAGGATAAAACACTTCCTTCAATGAGCAGCACCCATTTGCATGAGCAGGGATTCTCGCTTCTATCTCTTAGAGGGAAGTATGAATAGAGATTGCAGTAGGATACTTAACTCAATATGTCTGGTATAATACAACTAGACTTTGAATTATGACACTAATGGTGTTAAACAAAGAACAGCTGTATTGTAAATGAACAGCTTTGGCATTTTGTGATCATTATTCTTTATTGTGTGGTCTGCATGCAGTGAATGCTTCGGTAACATCTTGGACAGTAGGTCAGAATTTGTTTGTTGAACTTTAAATGACATTAGACAAGAAACAAGCATGTATTGGCTGCTGATTGCAGAGTTGTACAGTAACAACACTGTTTCAACAATTTCACAGGACACTATCCAGTAGGGCAGCAACTACTGATTATTTTTATTATTTCAGGGTTTGCCCTGCAGTTATACAGCTTAGGCAAAGCCTTCATGTACCCTGACACTAAAGTGTTCCCAAAAATGATTTCATATGCAATTCATGTCGCCATGTTGTCTTCCAACACATGCCTGTATGATATGTTGTGTTATCATGTCTTTGCAATATCAAACAGTCTGTGTGTTTTGGTTAAGGCCACCCTGAACACCAGCCAGTAACAGATGGTGCTGCCATGGTACAAACAACAGGAGTAGAGCATGGAAAGGAGTTTTCCTTTTCTATACCTATCTTTCACTGTACAGCTCCTTCATTAAAAAATACCAGCCAAGCAATGCAACTGCACAAATATACTGTATGTCACTGAACATTCATTCTTTATGCATCTGTAAGCATGTAGATAAGCTATTTTAATGTTTGAACAACATGCATCCAAAAATATCTTCAAAAGCACCTTCATTTAATCACCTCTAAAAGCCATAACACCACTAAGTATGTGCTTCATTGTAACCATGGTTCATTTGTTGTTGCCAAAGTAAATACTTGTGGTGCCAACTTCTGAGCTATCAGGGCCATCATCATAATGTACAGTATGTTTTAGTCAAGCTTAAAATAGCCCGGATGGTAGATACGTGGTAGATGCGTGCAAAATGAAACTAGTGTAGCAAGGTAAAACATATGTGTACAGATACAGATAGCTTTATTAGTCCCCAAAGGGCAACTCAGTTTCTACTGTAACTATTATATATTTAATGTAGTGTAATTATTATAATCAGCAATTGCAACATTTGGTTATACCGTGAGACAAGGGAAGAGAGCATATACTGTAGGCTAAATAAATCCAATATTTGTATGATAGGTCTACTGAGCTAAAGTTTTCTTCTTTTGTGAAAAATTAACATTGACAAAATGTACTGTGTGAGTGGGATGAAATGTCCTGTGTTATTCATGAGTGGGATAATATGTGCAACATGTACACATATGTATGAGTGGGATAATACTGTATATCCTGTGTGTGAGTGAAAGAAACATTAAGACCACCTTCAGTCCCTGAAAGCTCTGTCTCCCTGTGGTGATCTTTAAAACAACAAACCAAAGGAATTTACCTTAAAGTGAGAGGGAAGGAAGTAGACAAACAATCTAAGAGTTTATTTTCATGGGCTCAGTTAACCCCACTGGGCTACTCTTAAATGTAGACTAAGACACTAAACAAGGCTCTGTCTTTCATCCCACACCACTCTCTTCTTCCTGTAGTTTTGCTGCTTTTTTCTGTCTGTCATGCCTCATGTTCTCTCTCTCTCACTTACTCTTTTTGTCTTAGCTCAATCTGTTTGGGAGTGACACAAAGCATTATCTCACTTAATTGCCATGACCAGCCAAGAAAACACACATGCACTAATGAAACAATGCAGACAAGGAGACAGACAGACAGACAGACAGACAGACAGACAGACAGACAGACAGACAGACAGACAGACAGACAGACAGACAGACAGACAGACAGACAGACAGACAGACAGACAGACAAACAGTAAAATAAAATATCAGGGATAAATGATCTGGTGACCTTTATAACTCTAATAATTTGGGCTGGGTATAATCTCTATAAACAGATTCCAAGAAAGTTCCGATATTGGGCTAGGTATTGTTTGAAAATTCTACTAGTTTCAACACTTCATATAAGAGTTTCAACACTAACACATAATACTTATTATAATGCCTTTTTTTTGAGAAAGGGAAACTTTCCTTTTTCATTTAACAAAAGAAGCCAGAGTTAAATGTTATCTCAACAAGCGACAGTATCTTCTTCTACACTCAGTTGCCAGTTTATTAGGTCCACCTAGGTAACACTAACAACCTAATACAACAGTCCTCCAATAAACCCAACCTTCAGTAAGTTATAATTTGTTTTTGTATACACTTTTTTTGAAAGATGTTGATTCAACTTTGTTGTCATGTTGAGGATGTAGTTGTTGGTGATGTTGAACTGTATTGCATTGCAGAGGTGTCTCTGTTATTTTGTCCACCCCATTTGCATCAATGATTGTAGCTAAATAGCTAAATAACAGAAGTGTATACTCACATACACACACAACTAAATAATACAGAGCATGCCTAGTGCTGAAACTATTTGTCAATTAATTAGTTGGTAAAGCAAAACAAATTTAATAGACAACAATTTTGACAATTCATCTTCCAGACATTTATCAAACAAAAATACCAATGCTCTATTTCTTCTCTTTGTTTTAACTGTAAATTTTAATATATTTAGGTTTGACAAAACAAGTAATTTGCACCTTGAAAAACTGATTTTACTACTTTCTGATTCACATACATGAAACATTAAGAATGAACAACAATTTTGTGATACACAAAATCATACATACTGTAAACATGCTAAGCTGTTAAGACAACAGCAAACACTCTCCTTAAACCTACATGTGCATTCTCAAAACACACACACCGACAGTCAGACTAAGGAGGGGGTTATTCTTGTTCACGTACACAATATCCTGCTGTTCATTCCCTGCACAGTCAGAGCAATGGTAAACACTCAGACTAATCCCCCTGTGATCAGATGAGATGAAGACAGCTAAAATGAAGCACTGCAGGAGGGACTAAAGGGTCGGTACAGATTGTACATCAGGGAGAGGAGAGGAGAGGAGAGGAGAGGAGAGGAGAGGAGAGGAGAGGAGAGGAGAGGAGAGGAGAGGAGAGGAGAGGAGAGGAGAGGAGAGGAGAGGAGAGGAGAGGAGAGGAGAGGAGGAGAGGAGAGGAGAGGAGAGAGGGCTTTAAGAGGCAGAAATGAGGACTGAGTCACAAGGACTGAGGAAAACAGAAGCAAGGAAAATGTGACATTAGGGACAGAAAATGAAGGAAAGAGAGAAAGAGGTGAAGCGGAAGGAAGAAGAAGAGCAAGGACTTGTGCCAAACAGGCAGCACTCCAGCACTGCCCATTGTTGGCTCTCTGCTACACAAGCACTCCCTGGACACTGATAATAATACATTCACTTCATAATGCTATCTCTGGCACACAGGCTACTGCCCTAGTGCACACATACCTTTGTGTGTGTGTGTGTGTGTGTGTGTGTGTGTGTGTGTGTGTGTGTGTGTGTGTGTGTGTGTGTGTGTGTGTGTGTGTGTGTGTGTGTGTGTGTGTGTGTGTGTGCTAAAGAGTGAGCCATAATCTAAAGCAGTCCTTGTGCACATGTGTATCACTACAATAAAGCTCAATAGGGATATAAATAAATGCACATCCAGCAAGTCTGTGATCACACATACAGTACATAGGCAAACACATTTTCAAACCTCCATGTACTTGAGAAGCTGAATAGCACATAATAAAAGCATGATGTATGCAAAATCACAAACATACATGCATGTAAATACATCAAATATACACACACAAAAGCCCACACACCATACTGCTGGAGCTAAATGGAGGCAGGCAGACAACTGTGAGACAGCATGATATCTGGCAGGGACAACAGAAACATCATGGAAAAACACTCTCAGTGAATAAACACACACCAACAGCAGTAGGACACCAAACCGGTCACAAAGACTGCACAGAGACAGATTGTTGCCATTTACCTTTTTGTGCGTCGAAACATGTTGCTAGCAGCAGAGGCTGTGTTGGCAGATCATGAGAGCAGCTGAGCCTCAAACACACACACACACAAAAATAAACACACACACACACACACGGACCAAAGCAGTCAAGAAGCAGCGATTACGCTCAACGCCGGCATGTCAACCTCCTCTGGCCAGTTAAACACAAACACTCACTGATGTCTCACAGTGACTCTGTACACCTGAGTATGCATGCAAGGGTGTATGCAAGAGAGAGAAGTAAATGATTAGAAAGATTTGGAAATGTGAGACATGTCACAGACAGAGAAAACAAGAGAATTAAAAGGTAGAGAGAGAGGAGGGTAGAAGAAGAAACAGAGAGAGGAAAGAGTACTGAGCATCCCTCTCAGAAGGAGAGAGGATTGTGGGGCTGCTCTCAAGGGTATTGTGCCGAGCCAGGATGTGTAGAGCAACAGAGCCGGGGGGGCAGCAGAGAAAGAGAGAAAGAGAGAGCGAGAGAGCGAGAGAGAGAGAGAAAGAGGGGTCAATGCAGGTATGACAGGGAGAGAGAAATAGCGAGAATGCAAGATAGAGAGAGTGAAAACCAATTTGAGGTTGAGAGATGAGGGAACCAGAATGAATAACAAGACAGGAGGACAGCGGGAGAGAAGTGCACGTCGGTTTTCACGTGTGTTATTCTGTGTTACAGCTGGCACTGATGCTAAAAAAACAACAACAACAACAAAAAACAAGTAATTGAAAGACAAGGCTGGTAAAATTCTGTTTTGTTTGTCAATAAAACCCATGAAAAGATCAAAACCAGCAGTGCTTTAGTCTGTCTCTCAATGCTTTCTGACTTTCCAAAGCTGTATGTGGCTCTAACCCCCAAGCCCATTGGCTCCTACTGAAGACGTAAATCTTGAATCTCGAAACCGACAATAAATGTATTCTACTGACAAGTCTGTGTAGCTAAACTAAAACTGTGTAGCTAAACTATAAGGTAACACACTACTGAAGACGAAAATCTTCACCCAGTTCTTTTTAAGAATAAAAGGCAAACTTACTTAAACTGGAGTAAACTATTTAGCAACGTATTACAGACATCTGTTGCAACTTTATAATAACCATCCGGACACTGTTTATAGACGGTTTACAAACCAACTAGTAACTCTTAACAAAGTGTTAGGAATATCTGGTCCGTCTACCTACATAATGTTTATAGATGTTTTAAAAATGGTTTCTTAAAGGCTTACAAACCTTTTTTAATCATTACCCGATACCTAATATAGGATATGAGGGTTATAATGTGTGTAACAGTAAACTTAATTTACAGCACTACTAATAATAAACATTATTAATTATAATTTGTTTGTTACAATTGTTGCTAACAGTTAAATGACAATTAACTAAAGATTAATTAACAATCAATTTACCATCTATTAATGATGGTTATTATCAAGTGTTACCGGTGACATGTTATATATAATATATAATGAACATGGGCACTACAGTTTAAGTCGATCTACTGCTGAAAATAGTCCCAAACAAATGCACTATTTATTCCAGTTTGAGTAACTTATGCTCAAAATACCTTTTGTGTATGTTTTGTAAATGCCTTTTATTCTGAAAAAGAACTGGGTGAAAATGTACATCTTCAGTAGTGTGTTACCTCATAGTTTAGCTACACAGACTTGTTAGTAGAATACATTTGTCGGTTTCAATGGGATTGTTTGATAATAAGAAAATATTAAATATCAGGCTTATCCTTTAAAACATCAATTACCCATACTTTTCCATTAATTTAAAATGTTCCCTTATTGCATGTGCACTGTAGTTTATTTTGAGTCAATCACACAGATACTGTTAGATACTCACTAGAGCTGCAAATGTGTGTTATTCCACAGCTGAAAATAGACCCCAAAACATGCACTCCTGTTTAAGTAGTGTTTGCTAAAAACTACTGTGTCCAGCTACAATTACTGAGCCTTTTTTAAATGAAACTATATATTGGTGATGCATTTATAAAGATTTACATCTTCAGTAGGAACAAACGTGCTTGGAGCTAAGTACCACAGACAGGGAAAAAAATAAAACATTGACAGGTGGATTAACACACCACTGGTTTGGAGGGTTCAATTGGGTTTATTGACAGCAAGGAAAATATAAAATGATGACAGCATTATACACAGCAAAATACCATATTGGGTGAGTTCTGGCTTCATCATCATTTGTCCTAGCACAGGAGCTGCTCTTAAATGCCCAGTCAAGAGAGATGTATTTTCTATTTGTGTGTGTGTGTGTATACACCTTTCTTCCAACTCTTTGAAAAAAATCCACCAAATGTTAACGCTGACGTGGGTTGACAGTTGCACAGTAGTGCTGAGGGGAGTAATTCAATAATGGATGTTGTCTCTAATGTGGGAGTCTGGATGGATAAAATATACATGGGAGAGGAGAGATGGGGGAAGGGAGGTGGCGATATCACTGAATTACAGTAGGGGGTCACAGACAGGGATGATATCATATAGAAGACATGAGTTTGTAATGCGAGAGTTTTTCTATGTCACTTCTAAAGCCTATTTAACCTCTCCGGATTTCAATTTCTAATAACCTCCTGTTTGTCCTTCAGGTCACTTTATTCTCATTCTGCAATGAATGCCCAGTCATTACACCCATAGTATAAGACTCCAGCTCCACCCACAGGAGGATGTGGGCAGAAAAAAACCAACAGAACGGGGGCCACAGGGAGCTGAGAGAGCTGACCGTGAGCCTCCAGCTCCAGTGTCTCCTTCATGTCATGCTGTGACATCTGCCACCCCGCCACACGGAGGTCAGGGACAAAACACACCCGATGACAGCAGTCAGGGACACACATGCATGCTGCACACCAGATCACTGACACACACACACACACACACACACACACACACACACACAAGCAAGCATGTGGCCCAAATTGAGTAAGGCAATGATTTTTAATTACACATGGATACAGACACACATTAAGGAAAGGGAATTAAATCCATGCTTCACATTAACAACTTCCTGAACGGCCTAACCTTTGGTGCAACAATAATAGTTTACATGATAAACAGACATATTAGAGTTATGTCATTCATTCTGCACACACAGAAAATAAGCGGCCAAGCTGAAAGTAGACAGATACAAAGTATGGCTTTGGACTACAGCAATTTAAGAGAAAGTTCAAGGATTTCAACACTCAAACTGATGACGGTAAAGTGTACGCATTTTGTGGAAAATTACACTCCACGCAATGTTCAAAGGCAGTCTTTTGAGCTGACATAAGATACCTTTTTCAAATTCTACCTGATTTGTGAGGTGCTTTTAGCAGTAGCAGCCACCTACGGCTTTCAAAATCCAGTAGTTAAGAATAGTCACTGTTTATCACTGTAAAAGAGAGGATATTGTCAAAAAGTGAATAGTAATTAAGATGTAGCAAAATAAATGCTGCCTGAGACAAAAGCTACAAGTCATATGTTTGAGTAAAAGAGTGACACAGTGTGCAAGGGAAGGAATTAGTGGTGAGTTTTATTTCAGCACCATGGACAGAGACTCACATACTCAGACACTAAAACAGAAGGATCAGTTGAATTAAAAGACAGACATGAGTTTATGCTCTATATATCACCTTTTTCTTGTCATAACTGATAGGTGTAACAGTTTTACAGGCCTGTACCACAAATTAAGATATTTTATTTAGTTTTGTCAAGTTTCTCAGGATCATTAAATCCCATTCTGTTCTAAATAGCACAGAAAAAGACTCCAGAGGTTTCTAATGCAGTCCCTAAATGTAATCTTTCTCTGTGGAGAGGCCAACTGTATCTCTCTATTTCTCTACCAATCATGTTTTGTGAAGCTGCCTGTTAATATCTGGCTTCAATGTTGACATTCTGAAGGAATTTCCATTAATCATTTCATTCAAGAGCATGACAAGAGCTAAAATGAGCAATGAGAGGGTCTCTCTCTAATACTTTCTGCTGATCACTTCCATGTTTTCATCTACAACCCTTTCAAACAATGGGCTACAACTTGAGCCCTGTTTCTTTTTGCCTATATTGTTTAAAGTATGGTAAAAGTATGCTGATTTAGCTATTTGTAGTTTGTAATGTACCCACGAATTTACAAACAACTATCACTTGATTACTTTTATATTGAAGAAGCTTAAAAATGTGATGTTTCAGCCACGTTCTGCAGACATCAGGAGCATCTTTTTCTGTAATTTCTATTCAGATTTATGGGCGTTCTTTTGCAATGGACGTCAGATGGAAATTATCTCCTCAGTATGTGTAATGCACAAATGAGTTAAAGTTCCAATGATGGTAGAGACGTGTGAGACAAAAAAAGGATTTTCTACTCTTCGCTAATAATGTTCAGGGAGATTTATTTGTTACATGTTCAGCACTATCTGATGCTTTATAAAGATACGTTCACATTTTTAGATTCAAGTCTGATCCCCAATATTCACATGTCCAAATGTACATTGAAAGAGTTTTTTTTCCCACTGTAATTGTTTTTTGTGGTCATATTGGAATCAAAGAGATCCCCTTATAAAGCCATATTAATGGTCAAGCTGTGAGTAAAAAAATCCAGTTACAGTCTTTGTAGAAAAACACAGTGTGTACCTGTCCCTTTGCTGGATCTCAGCTAGCAAGCAGTGTTGATGGAAGCACAAAGTGAAAATTTGGTACTGAAAAGATTAGTTTCAACAAAACTTTAAAAAGTCATTTTAACACAGTAAAGGGCGGTGAAGTTAGTCTTGCATCACTTACATTGATATCACTCAAAGAAGGGATTTATTTGAGGCCTTTATAAACAAGAGGATTGATAACTGAAACTATTATTTTAATGTACATAGGGACAAGCGATTATAGTATTATGATACCTTTGATAAAGCATGCATTTCATAAAGCAACACGTCAGTCATTTACTATCTTCCCTCAACATTTTGATGGCTTAACTAATTTGTGCTACATAATATGTACACTACTGCTCTATTCTCCATTCTCAACCTCTCTGCCTTCCCACAACCATGCGGGGCATCGAGGTCAAAGCACGGCTCTCCTGCTGCGGAACTTTCATTGCACAGCTCACTGGTGCAACAGATTGGACCGACAGCGACGCTCTGAGAGTGAAAGGTCTCACGCAGAGCTGGAACATGCTGCAGTCTAAAGGCAAAATACCATAATTTCAACACAACTTCCTTCTACAAAGCTGGAAAGATTCCAAGAATTAAAATATGTTATTCATTTTTGGTTTGGTTTGGATCTTTCAGCTCAGAAAATATATGAAAAAAATGTATTCTGGTATATTAAAGTGCTCATATTATGCTTTTTAGCTTTTTTCCTACTTTATTGGGTAATACATGTTTTTTGTGCACATTATAGGTTTACAAAGTCCACCCAAAAGGCACTGACCATCTCCATCTCACAAACTGCTCCAAACAGCTGCTCCAACCTTTACTTCCTGCAGTACTTCTCCTTGTAGGATATTTGCAGTATATTAAATCGTTTTGGACCTAATTATTTTGCAGTGAAATGACGCTTGTCTGTCGGCTTTGCGGCTCTGACACAAATAGGCTATTAATTTAAAGCTTTTACTCTTAAACACAAAAGGCACGTCCACTTTAATGTATATTTAAACATATCTGTGGTCAAGCTCAGTGCCTCGCTGTGTTGTATTAACTCTGAAACTTTCTCTTTGAATCCCTCACATTTTGCTGTATATTAACAAGTTCTTAAACCTCAGCCCTCCACAGCACCAATGGGCCTCATATCCTGAGCAATAAAGTCGACAATTCCTTCCGTGATATTATTTTTGCATTTGGATGATAGAGGCCCACACAATTTCGTTAAATCCATGGAATCCAAAGCTTACAATAAAATAAAAACCTCATAGTAGCACATCTAACAGCCGACTAACTCACCTGAAATTTAGGGAAGGGTGCACACACAAATTAGAGACAGTATCTCAACAACATACATACAAGAAATAAATGCGTAAATGTGACCTTACCTGTTACTTTTCCGTGGCAGGGGTAGATCCTTCTGGTAAAAAAAGAGAAGACAGTAGAGAGAGAGAAAAGAAGGGGAAAGCAGATGAATTAGATTTGTTTTACACATCATGCAATCACTGTTTATAGGACTGTGGAAAAGATCATTATGTTTGGTGGGGAAATATGAATTAGCATTCAGTTAAAGACAAACAAATGTAATTACACTGAAATGCCTGATACGTTACTTAATAAAGAATGGGGAATTCTATGAAAAAAACCTTCATAACTGTACTTAACATAACTTTTTGTCTTATCCATTTTATTTTGAATGCGTTTTCTATTTTCATTTTCTCGTACATTTCACTGCTGTTATTTTTTTTACTTCCTCATAACGCACTTTTTTTTTTTAGCATATATAGGCCATCATAAGGCTATATTATTCACCATTTCTCCAACAAAGTTGTCTTAACCCAGTGGTTTTTGTCTTAGTGTGGACATGGGTGTGAGTTTTCACATATTGTTTTATTTGAAGGCTTTTACTGGCCTGAAGAGGTGAAAGTTTCCTATATCGCACACAAAAATAGGCAAACATTATAGAAAAGTCTGAAAAGACAAAACACAATTTTTTGCAACTGAAAGAAAAATAATCTTTCTTTTGCTATAATGATCACTCTGATTTGTCTTTGGAACCCCTTCCTGAACTTCACCTAAATGTTTACATTTATGGCAACTGCCCATTGTTTTATAATACAACATTTTGATATTTGCTTCCTAAATAATTGCTGCTAAAGAATAAACCATTGACAGATTTATTTGCTAAAGACCAAAAGTATGTCACTGAATACTTAAAGTGCCCATATTATGCTCATTTCCAGGTTCACAATTGTATTTTGAGGTTGTACCAGAATAGGTTTACATGGTTTCATTTTTTTTTTTTAAATCATATTTTTCTTGTACTGCACATGGCTGCAGATCCTGTTTTCACCCTGTGTGTTTAGGTCTCGGTTTTAGATACAGAGTGAGACATCTCACTTCTTTACTATCTTTATTGGGAGTTGTACATGCGCAGTTGCTAGCTTTCATAATATGGGCACTTTAAACAATCAGGATACTTGAAATCATAAAATCATGTGCCATTTTGTTTGGAGCCCACTAATGACCATGCATCATACAATCAAACCTGAGCTTCTGCAAATAATGCTGGCATCCCACACAGAAAATAGGACTCTGCAAAAACCTGAAAGAAGGTACAACTTGTAAATCTTAATGTCAAAATATAATGGATCATATAATGGATCCCTGATTGACACTGTAATTTAGAGAAATAACACTGTTTCCAATACTATAGTCAACTTTTCTGATAATGAAATTGTTCAAATAGTAGTGTAGGCCGGGATCCGTCTATAAACAGTTTTGTAATTTCTCTATTAATGCCTTGTATAAGTGGAAAGCAGTTTGAAAATTGATACCTCGTAAGTGCTCATAGACTCAGAGCTTCAGGATGCACCAGGTTGAGTGGAGCTAAAGTCAATTTAAAACATGTTGCTGCTATATTTATGACATTGGGACACAACAGCAAGGTCTCTGATGTGATTAGGATCTACTGGGAGGAATTGGTGTGGTGCTTGTTGCCCATCTATTCCCAATTTGATTCCATTTTACTCTCGGCTAAGGTCAAATCAGGTTACCGTCAATTTCTATTGTCAGCTTGTACTACACTGGTCATCAAGCTATTTTCTACAGCCCAGTGGCTCCAATAAAAAAAAAATATTATCATTTGTTTCTTTTCACTCAGAGCCATGTCTGTAAAATGAAAGGAATCCAAGTGATAGACAACACTAGGGTGAGAAGTTGAAAATAAACAAATATGAGAGGAAAATAAGAGAACATATAAGAGATGGCAATTGGTTTTCCAGAAAGAAGGATTTCATCCTGTTAGACGAGGGCAATCCTGAAATCTCTCTCCCTCTGTATAAGAAAACAAGCATTACAAAACCCAAACAAAGCAAAGCTGATGAAACATGACTTGACAGCTGGAGCTTTTGTCTCAAAACAAGATCGCGACTCAAGCTCGTCAGCACTGTGACACATTAAAACAAGTTGCACTTAATAAACATTTAAAAAGAGCCAACGAGCAGAAGAAAGGCTGCAAAGACTCATTGTAATAAGCCGGAACCAGTTTAAGTGCATTAGTAGTACCATAATCACATGAATAAAGAAACTTGGAAAATGATACTCTGTACAGACTAGGCTATATTAAAAGGAATAGCTCTACATTTTGTCAAATATGTTTATTCATTTTTGTTTGGGAAGAGTTAGAGGAGACAATTGATACCACTCTCTTATAGAAAGCAAATAAGAATATTTTCAAACTATTCCTTTAAATTAAAATAAACCTACAGTATATGATGGTGGGCTGGCAGCATTTCTTAGTTCAGAAGAGATTTTTTCCAATGGGAGTGACATCACCCTTCATAGTGAGCTCTTTCTGGGCCAGCTAATGAGTTACATCATTAAGAGGAAGTGAGCTAGGCCAGGGTTACTCAGAGAGCCCCACAGGAGTCTTAGTGTGTGTGTGTGTGTGTGTGTGTGTGTGTGTGTGTGTGTGTGTGTGTGTGTGTGTGTGTGTGTGTGTGTGTGTATGAGCAGCATATAGGTTAAGTGTAAGTACGCTCCAAACACACCTACAACTGCTCGGGACATCAGTATCATCTTCACTAGCTATGAAAAACGACTCATTGCAGTGACACACACTCTTCCAGTTTCAGACAATTAAAAGCAAAAGACAAAAGGGCGCTTATACTGCCCAGGAAGTCTTACATTTCCGCATTTTTACTGAAGGATCAATCAGTCAAAAATCATTAAGATTCAAGAGTAGGAAAATGTTCTGGTCTGAGAAAGTCGCACTATGAGGATACAAAATGCAAATATTTTATCTCAAAGTGGCAATAATGAAGTGGTTTTGCATACATAATACAGCATAGAAAGACTTGCAAATGTCCGCACATACAAAGAAATGCCTTTAATAAATTATACCTACAACTGCCATGCTTAAAGTAATTGCAAAACATTCAGACACTCATGCAGACACTATGTTGTGTTCTAAAAGTAAAGAGAGGGTGTCACATGGCTTTTCAATGTTTGTTTTTTTCGGTGGGTGGAGGGGGGATATTTACCCAAGGATAAACTGAAGGCCAGCTGGAAACCAAAGAAAAGAAAAATGTTAATATGCTGCTGCTCTGGGCAGAGTCATGAGGCTGTGCATTATTTAGTTCAAGATTTTTACTTAAAAAGCTTTAAGATCACTGGTCATTACACTGAGGTCTAAAATAATGTCTCATTAAATGATTCTTAACCTATTTTACTTTCTTGTTAAACTGGATCTAGTTTAAAACTTTAATAAATGCTATTTTTATACTCTTCCTTATTTCTGTCTATTTTGGAATTAAGTCTGGCTCAAGCTTTTGTGCTTTATGAGCATCTGGCATGATAATCAAATCCCAGTTAAAGTAGTTCAAATATTTGAAGCTATCCATAATTATATTCTGGCCCAGATCTGTTTCTTTGATGTACAGTTTGCTCTCACAGTAATAAACCTACTCTTTCTGAATAATACTGACATCAGAAGGACGTGCTGAGGCAGAACAAAGCAGTGGGCATGGCAGTGAGTGACAGGACTTGGCACAGAGAGCTGGATCTTCTGCAGTGATAGCACTCTTATCCCCTGTGCTTAGCATATTGGAAATGGGCAGTCTGCCTAGAACAAAATATTGGACAAATTATGCTTGTGTGTGTGTGTGTGTGTGTGTGTATGTTGCACTCCATACTCCTACAACAGAGAGGGTTGAGACATGTATGACTTATGTTTGTTTGTTTTTGTGTTTGTATGTGTGTGTGTGTGTGTGTGTGTGTGTGTGTGTGTATGAGCTGCATATGGGTCACAGTTGTAAACACATCTACAACTGCTTTTTTTAAAAAAGACTCATCTCAATGACACACACTCTCCCAGTTACAGCCAAATAAAATGGACTGGGTGTTTCCACTGATCATATCATTGTACTTTCTATTTATTATATGTTTTAAGAATCTAAATCTGGGTTTGTTGCTGCAAAGGCCACTTTTTTTTGGTATGTGTACAGTTAACAAATAAGCACCAGTAATAGGTAAACAATCAATAATACCTTATGAATACATATCCCCTCTCTCTCTCCACACATTTCATGTTTGCTTTCTTCATTAACTCTCAAGTAAAAGCAAAAATGTATATCGGAAGAAAAAAAGAAAGGAAGTAGACAGAAAGGACCAGCAAGATAATTCTGTAAGGTCTATGTGTATGAGGGGGAAAGAAAATGTAAGTTGCTCTGGACAGAAACATCTGCTAAATTCATGTGCTGAATTGTAATGTAATTTATTTCCTGTTTAATGACAATGACAACCCCCATGCCAAATTTCACACCCTCACAATGGTCTGCCAGTTGACCAAGAGGAGCTGCCAGAATGAGAGTGAAAGTGAGAAGGGAGGTGAGAAATGGGAGACATGAACAGAAAGAGGGCTCGATAAAGTATGTGATGAAGGTTAAGTGAGAAAGACGGCCTTCCATGACCACGCACAGACATGCATTAATATCAAAAGCTTATGCACTAAAGCTTTATAGAGACCGAGTACTCCCAAGAAGAAGAACAGCATCAGTTGTTTCAGCAAGGGCCCCCAAAAAACACGTTTATATTGATGTGACAAAGCCCTCCAAAGGACCTCTTACTTAATTTTATTTTTACCTTGAATTTGACTGGGAGCAAATGCAACTAAACAATTTCCTTTAGGGGATCAATATATAGTATTATGATTAGAAAGACCTGATTGCTGTCCCCCTTCCTACTACTGGCCTAGGGCCCTTTTAGCCCATCCAGCTGGTGATGGTAGGTTTTCCTCCCTAAGGGTACCCAGGGCTTTTAGGCCAAACCAGCAAACATTTTCCAATGTGGGTGACTTTTATACCTCAGGCTACAGCTACAATTCTAAAATAAACTGTGGAATCACATTTATATTTTATCTTTATTTATATTCATACACTTCTATTTTCTGTAAAGTAAGCTATTTTGGAAAATCATCCTATCATGTAGAAGACAGATAAGTAAAGTTGCTAATATTAATAATGTGGAATTATATACTCTAAGAAAAGCCCATAGTAGTAGAAATATAACAGTAATCACAGACCTGGATGATCATTACAAGTGATTGTTCATCATTACAAAAACATTTCCTGTCACGATTACACAAGCGTGAATGTCAAGACGTGTCCTGTTGTGTCCTCACACTTCAACCACATACACACATGAAGCCACACAGCGCTTACAACACACTGCATCAATATCCACTTGCGGGAAGAAAGGTGGAAACAGTAGAAAAGTGTGATTACACGTACAAACGCACACACACACACACACACACTCTCTCCCTTCCCTCCTCCTCTCTCTCTCTCTCTCTCTCTCTGGTGTGAAAGTAGATCCAGGCAGTAAAGGGATCCAGATATTGTAATAGCCACTTAGATGGGGTATACCGTAGGCCACAGCTGCTGCCTGCCTCACATCTATGCTGCCCCCCTTCCTACTACTGGCCTAGGGACCTTTCAGCCCGTCCTGCTGCTGGTGGTAGGTCTTCCTCCCTTAGGGTACACAGGGCTGTTAGGCCACCATTAGTCCTGCTAATGGGCCTGACAACAGCGCCACATCCTCAGCATTTAGACCTACTCTGTCTGAGATATGGATATCGACCACTTCAATGGAAATGGAGAATAGGGGCAGGAGGTGGGAGTCAATTTGATATGTACATATAGACATGAATGTTATGCACAAAACACACACACACACACAAGATGCTTAGTGACCCATTGAATGGATGGAGACACACATTAACATGCACTCTGACTAAAATCCAAAGTTTGATTCACCGGTAATCTTCGTGTAAGAGTTTTTGTTTGTCTGTAAGTCCATCTTGGCTGAATTAGAGAGAGAGAGCAAGAGCAAGAGCAAGAGCGAGTGTGAGTCTGATTATGTGTGTGTGTGTGTGTGTGTGTGTGTGTGCGTGCATGCATTACATTTAATTGTCTCCTGTCCACCTGCCAGGCTGCCGCCCCTGCTCTGCATATCCACTAAATGATGTTGATATCCATGTTTAAAATTCAGCTACTATTAACTTCTGAGAAAATATTTCAATCAAAAAGGAGCAAAGTAACTGAATGTCTTGTAATTTATACACTGAATTCTGCTGAACAAGACTATTCCTGGGCACACATAAACTACATGTCATCTGCAAATATTTACCTGTGTGACGTATGAGAGCTGTGCCTAATATGAGCAATATTTTTTGTGTAAGAATTCAACTCCTCTACACAGGACCTCTACAAAGAAGTTTTTTTTATAGTCAAGCTGACATTTAGTTACAGTTTTTTAAACAAGTACAACCTTCTGTGGGTTAGGGCCAACGCCAAAGTCATCACACAAATTTACCGAATGACAAGAGACTTGGTTGTTTATGACCAAATTATGAACCAGGCTACGTGAGCACGCTGTAATCCGTGTCATGTCCTGCCACCTGCAAACTCTAGAGAGTGAGAGATCTATGATCTTTAAATTATGTTTTATGGTAGAGGACATTATTTTATTTGTTTATTTTAAAATGTATATTTATGTTTAATAAATATACATAAGTAGTTACGTCTCTCGTATTGGTTTGCCCTCTCGTGGAAATAATGTGTAAAAATAAAAGGAATAAGACGGAATATACTATGGACATCTATGGACACAGCCCTATATCAAGTCTTGTATTATGTTTAATTAAATATCTGAATTTTGGACTGTTGGTGTGACTAAATAAGACATATGAAATCATCACTGTGGCCTTTCCAAATGGGCTAATTGACTAATCGATCAATCAAAAAACATTCCAATAGATTAACAATTTACCAGAATTATTGTTAAGAGTTCTGATAATGGAATATTAATGAACATTTAAAGTTGTTAAATAACTGGTTCCAGCTCTCCAAATGTACCACTTTGCTAGTTTTCTTAGTTGTGCATGATGTTTTAGAGTGGTGGTTATACAAAACAAGCTGTTTGAATATGTCAGCTTGGTTTTAAGGGAGTCTTGAATCAAGGCAAAATGGCCCTCCAGAGTCTTGAGGGCCATTTTTACTGTATCTCTGTAACAATTATCAAAAGCCTCAGTCTAAATTTCCCTAAGATCCAGTTAAGAAGAAATCTTCAACAAACAGTTAAATAAGTTGCTGTGGTAGAGGTAGCTAGCAGATAGCCTTGTATTCCTTGCCGCTAGGGTTCTCTCAATCAAAACAATAGATGTAAACACAGACTTTGGATGACGTCGTGAAGATGCATGGGATTATGTCATCTGGTGTGTTTTGACAGAAGTTAGACTAACTAGAGGGGTCAAAGGGCATATAACGCCATTGAGAGGCAACCAAACAAAAAGTCCAGTGTCATTGAAATAAAACTACAGATTTGTCTGGATTTGAACATTGTTGGAAACATTTGGGGTAATGCAAGTAACAAAATATATAATACACACTAGGTATAGTCGTTTTTAGACATTTCAATGCAGAAATATTACATACTGTACTGTTCCTTTAAATTGTCCGTAGACTAACACCTAAAAATTGTAAAACACTTTTATTTAGTGTCTGCTTTAATCCATCAGGCATTCCAACATAAATTTGATAAATGATGAGCAATCATCCAGAGCAAAGTATCTTGGCAAATCTATCTTGCGGCAGAGTACTTTTACTGTAAATTAATTCATCATGAAACACAGGCAGGACAGGCAGACAGCAACCCCTGCATAGTAAGCTTTACCTGCCTCATTTGATTAAATTCACACAAGTGCCCACAACAAAGGAAAGCCTCAAAAGGAATCCTTTACTTTTGCCTTTGTGTGTCTGTCATATTGTACAAGATGTCCCTTTCAGCAGCCCAGACTCAACATATGACTGGTTATCATAGACTTGCATAGATATTACTGTGAATCTAGTCTATATCCTTGACGTTCCACTTCCGGGATTGCTCCTGTGCCGCAGGAAATTTCGCCAGATGTATTTATTATTTGCCGATTTCCGTTTCCTTTCGATTTCTTTGTGTTAGAATTTTAAACTCCGGTGGATTTATGAGAACTATGGTTGACTGCTCCTTAAATCTCTGCATGGTAAACTGAGACAGCTAGCTAGACTCCCTAAGACTAAGTTTTCTCTCACAAGATTAATTTACAGTGGCTCTGTGCGGAGCTTGTGATTGTGATTGGTTTAAAGAAATGGCCACAGCATGATTTTCTCCCATGCAAAAATGCTATGCGGAGTAGCCAGACCCTCCTCCACTCCGCAGCATGTGGATGGTCTGTCAATGCAAGACTACCATGAATCTAAAACTGTCAGAAAACAGGTTTGTCACCCTCTGCACTTATTTGTGCTGCCTTTAAAAGTTATTCCAAAACTTTATGGGACAATATGTTCAGAAAAGTTTGTCTACAAAGATGTTGCCTTACTGTTTTTTGATGGGAGCTATCCCTTTATTATCTCAGCCACTGAGGACAATGTTACAACTTATTATATCTGGCAAAATAGTCAACTTTTTTTATTCTCACTTGATTTTCCATGCATGTGACTATAATATGTAAGTCTATATATTGATATTCCAATAAAAAATTATCGTGATAGAGGGGTTTTCATGTTGCCCACTACTATCTGAAAAGTTGCTGTTTTGTGCAGTAAATCATCTGAATCCACACCTCCCTGTTTTATGGCCTTGTGCCTTTGCATACTACTTTTATGAAATCACTCATAGGCCTACATCCTGGGATTACTTTGGAAGCATACATAGATAAAATGTGTTTAAAGGAATACACAAATTCATTCAAAGAATTAAGACTAATGCCATTATTGGTAACTATGACATATTTCTCAACACTTATTCTGCAATATAAAAACACATGGGCTCTATGATTTTCTACAGGATTCATACAATACAATATGGGGACAAATGAGGTCAAAAAAAAATTATTAAAAACTTCTCACCTGCAGCCTCCGTCTTCGGATGATCCCAGAATCATCCATGGCGGGTGTAAGGCTTCACACCTGTCAGAGTGTGTCGTGGGCTACTGGTGACGGCAACGAGAAAAAGCCCCACTCTCGCGTGGCTTTTACCAAGTGTCAATTTACTACTTAATCGAAATGCTTGGCAGAGTGTCGGCTGTTTATAACATAATTTACCAGCGAGAAGCAGGTAACATCTGCTAATTAACTAATTGGTGCTATTATATATAATTTGGTAAATTATACGAGAAATCTTCTCTCGCGTTACAACCACAAAATACACTATCAAATAGCCTATTTCTACCAAAGTATATCAAAGTGCCGTTCCTGTGCTCGACCCCAGCCCACATCCCTTGCTGGCCGAGACTACTATAGGCTATTCTGTGGTGGGAACTGCTGAATAAGCCAGAGGCTGCACAGTGGGATCAGCGTGCACTGCATGAACTCAAGTCCAGCTGAGAGACAGAGAAGAACCCCCCCAAACAGCCTATGTCAGACCGAAGCTTATCACACCACATATTAGATAAACCAAACAAGTTTGCACACATCTTTCACCCCCTCCAAAACAGCTAGTGCGCATTTCAGTTCAAAAACAAACAATCTTTTAAAACTAGATAGCCCATTGCACCAGGAACAACCAACAGCAATCCATTCAGCTACTTTCATCCTTTAAAATGCTTCTATCACAAAGACCCTCTGTCGGTCAACAATCTGCAGAAATCCGCTACATGTTAGAGGAGTCCACAGGCAGCCAAACCACAAGCACAGTCTATGTGCTGAGAAGGGACCGTTGCATGCATGTACACGGAGTTCGTTGCAGGCCTATTGCACATTATTGCACAAACTACAAATCCTATTATATGTCACATCCACACAGAGCTTCTGTGCATTGAAAACGGCGAGATCAATGAAAATGTGTTGCGAGTCTATGTCCCTCTGTTCAAAGACACACACACATCGGCACTAAAAGCAGGTTGATCACTTCACGTTTTCGTCCTCCTGTAAACAGATTTGTCCGTTTCCCTTGTTCTCACAGGTACACGATGGGTTCACTCTGTTCTTCTTTGGTATAATATTGATTTTTTTTCGCGAAACATGATCTGTGGTCGCTACACAGGCTTCGCTCCATCCTTAGCGCTTATACCACCCACTTCCTACTACCAAATGACGTTTAACCCTTTAGCGACTAGATGCTTGCGTCAGCTATGAAGTGGTTTTTTGATGTACAAGTTTTCAAGCCAACATTTCCAAAGAGGCCAATCATCTTTAGTCACATTCCAGTTAAGCTACATCAGCCCCCCCCCCCAAAAAACTATTTAGCATTTGAAAGGCAAGTTTCGAAAATAATGACAACATATTTGAAGCCATCGGATGGGGCCGTAGAGGGCTAACAAGGCTAGCTGATTAATCGATTGACAGTTAAAAAGAAAATCTGCATCATTCTTTTTTTAGGTTAAAAGAAGAGATGAAAAAGCTACAGGTAACAAATCGCAAATTTTAGGGATTTGCTGTTTCCGTTTGTCCTATCAAATAGCCTCAATTTAATATCTTTGTTTTGGGACTTTTGGTCAGACAAAAAATTAGAAGATGTCCCAACTGGGCTCTGTGAATATGTGATTGCCATTTTTCCTCACCATTATTGACATTTCACAGACCAAACGATCCATCAAAAACAGGATTGGCAGATTAATTGATAATGAAAATAATTGTTAGTTGCAGCGCTAATATGAGATGTCAACCGTACCATTTACATTGTGGTATATATCTCTAGTAGTGCCATTGTGTTGTGCCATCCTGTAAATAAACACTGTTTGATGGCTATATCAATTTCTATATAAATTGTTCTGTGATTTTTGCATCAATGTGATCAACTACCTTCATAAATTGTCACGTTTTTAATTAACTGGATGAGTCAAAACCCGTCATTCATGACTGGTTATTTTATTCAGTAACAGTTTTTATTGATGATGTTGATGTTTCTTAATTTATGGATTAGTTGTTTGGTCTACAGAATGTCAGAAAATAATACAAAAAGGGCCATCACAAAATCCCAGAACCCAATATGATGTCTTCAGATTGTCTGATCAACCATCCAAAACCCAAAGACATGATATAAAACAGAGAAATGGCAGTTGGAACAGTGAATGGTTGGCTTTTCTTTTTTTTTTGCAATGACTTATATAAAAATAGTTGCAACTATTTTTTCAAAATCATGATATATACAATGATATAGGATTCTTTTTCCATATGGCTCTCTCACAGACAAAGTACATCAACAAACAGCAGGTTAGAATTCATATGCAGCACTCGCTCCATGCATGGAGTTGACAAATGTTACTAACTTGGCACCCAATCTAACATGAACCCAGTTCCTTTGCAGAATGTTTGCATAAAGAGTTATTTAGTTACTTCAAGGTGCTTTGTCAAAATGTGTTTATGCCCATACACTGTACGTGTGTCTGAATTAACAGTCAGCACAGCCTGCCGTCATGCTTCTGTTGCTATTCCAATGAAAAATGGCACCAAGGTTTATGCATTATTCAGCATTCACACCTGTCACACATGGGATTCACTGCCACATAACATTTCACAGCTCCTCACCCTTCAGTTACTTGCATCCCTGATCCAAATGTTAATGAATGAACACTGGCATAGAAACAGATTCCCACCATGGTGATTTTAAAGAGAAAGATCTTGAGTGCTGTTTACATATTAACTGAAATTTGCATGTCTTCTGCAGGTCTGATATTCATTCAAACTGAACCGTCCCGTCCCCACTGAGTTTTGTAGATGTATTGTCAATAAAATGAATGTATTCCCTGATCAATACTATAAGAAAAGGCATCACTAAGCAGTAGTAATCACTGAATATACTGAAATGGGTCAAAGTCCATCACCATGTTCATACAATGTGGGTGGGTGGGTTTGTCAAGATGATGTTTCACTGTTTTTTTTACATAATTCTTCTTTGGGCACTTGAGGCCTCCATTTTGACAGGACAGCTGAAGACATGAAAGGGGGGAGAGAGAGGGGGAACGGCATGCAGCAAAGGGTCATAAGTCGGAGTTGAACCCGCGGCCGCTGCATCGAAGTGTAAACCTCTATATATGGGCGCACGCTCCACCAACTGAGCTACCCACGTGCCCATGTTTCACTGGTAACATTCTCACAAGAAAGAAAGCGAGAAAACTGAGTTGGTCAAAGCTGGCTGATGGGACGGATCAATGTGGAGAGAAAAACAAACAAGAGGCTGGGTAGCTGGTCCAGCTCCAGATTTAGCACAGCAGGACACAAGAGGAAGACTTAGTGGCTTTTAGGAGGATGGTCTTAATGTTCCCTGTTTCTCTCTGAGCAGAAGGAGCTGGCAGTCCCTCTCACCCCCAGATCACTCTGGGTTCAATCGCCCCTCCCCCACTACTACTTTAAGTCTCCCACTCTCAACCACACAAAGAGAACGCACTCATCTAATGGTGTAACAGCAGCATTTGTTTTGTTAAAAAAGAAGACAGCAGTGTTTTTGACAATTAATCTGCACATTACTTTTTCTAGACTATTCCATTAATCTTGTAATCTATGAAATTTCAAGAAATTAGTAAATCAAATCACAATTTTACAAAACCTAATGTTTTTTGTTTATATTGTTATAGAGGATGATGATTATTATGAAATTATTATTAAAATATTAATTCATTTTATGTTTATCAACTCATCAATTAATGAGGTTTCAGCTCTATGGCTCAATAAAGCAAAGGTCACAGTAACACTTTGATACCAATATTAGGCTTTTATTTCCAAACAACTTCTAAAAATCCCCTTAACCTCGATTGCCCACAAGTGTTATGGCTTCTGGATTAAAACCACATTTTTTACAGGCATAAAAGCATTTCAGATGGAATAGCTTAAAAAAGACATGATGAATGATATCATATGCATTTTGGCATTTGTTTAGTATCACATCTAAGCTGTGTGAGAGATCTCTGTTTTGCAAATCATTTTAGAACCGAGGTTAACAACACTGCAGTCAGTTCTTGTACTTTTGACAAAGGGATGTAGGGATTACTTTAAATAGACAGTACATATGATGTTTCTCAAATGGCATCTGTTTCCACATGAAATCTCAATCATCAAGTACTTACAAGTCTGGGCAGTTTCCTCACATAAAGGATTACTCCAGCAATTTAGTATTGCATTTCTATAAATGTAGAGAACTCACTGAAGACAAAAACACTATGGTCAAGCTATCCTAACTTTTAATATGAATCAATTTCCAAAACCACTGGATCCTTCATTTCCCATGATGCCACTCGATAGTGTCTAAAAGGGGACATCCTGAATGCCCCCTTCTTTCAAAGCTCCCTCCAGAGCCACAAAGGATATTATGACACTCTTTTCACAGTCTGAGTAGTGCTCCTTGAGACAAATAAACTTTAAATGTACAATATGTGTAAATTCGGTGGAGTGCCCCACACTTGAATGAAGCCAGGAATAATTGTTATAAGACTCTGATGTTGTGATTTTGTGAAATCATCATTTTTTTAAAGGATACATTTAAATATATTAATTATTTATTGCAGCAGTCCACACATTCTTGCAATAATCAGATGTTAATCTGGAAATTATTGAGTGATTATTTGTAACACTACACTAAAACCATCTAGTAATATTATTTAAAAGTTTTATTAAAAGTTTCAGTGTCTAATGACTGTTTACAAAGCTTGTCCACCTGCCTACAGTGATATGTGCTGGGGAACTTGGTCAAATGTATACACATTAAACGTAAATCCAATCATATTGGCAACGGCCTTTTTAAAGCTCATACTGATAAAGAATGCATTAGAATAAACTGGGACACAGCTTGACGTCTGTGGCACATTTAGCCTATGCTGCTTTTCTTATTAATATTAAATAATTAATGAATGCACATGAATTTTACATCTTTTTTGTTCATTAGGTGCTGTGAGATTTGGGGAGGGGGCAGGAAGCAGCTGCGTAGAAACCTTACGGGGCACAGTTTCAACAGACAAAGACTTAACATACTGCTCTGAGCAAAAAAGCTCTAAAAAATGATGTCACCCTTTTTCAAAGGATGCCCCGAGGGAGGTGTCAAGGGGTCAGCTCTCTGCAGCCAAAAAGCTTGGCAGGAGAGGGATTTGGGATATGCCTGAAGTTTGTGCGATCCCATTTCCCTTTCTGGTAAGCCTGTCTCACAAGAGCCACGTCAGCTCACATGTCTTCATAGACTGCAAGTGCCTTTTTTAAATTTACAAAATAACCTGGAAAACTCAATTTAATCCAGTCCCAGCAATGTTATTTTGTTGATTTGTGGTTATTTTGAGGCCATAGCTGCAACCAGCAATTATTTTCTTTAGAGATTGTTTTCTCAATTGAAAAATGTCCCTATTCGCACAGGACTAGTATTACCAGGGCATATCATGTAATTGCGGCACATTCGCACAAGATAGCAAAGTTACTCAAATTTACTAATATTATTCCCCACATACAATGTCAAGGCTCTGTCAAACCTTTTATCTATATTTGTCAACGCAGCCAATACAACCCATCAAGGAGACGCTGAAACAGGTGAATGTTTTGCCATTTTAAATTATGATTAATCAAAATTGGTCATCAAAATTCTTGCATTTTACATTTTCTGGCCACTGACTAATCTAGTGATTCTCAAAAAACAAACATCATGACAAAATATTTTGGGAAAACTCAATATAGTTTGGCATGATGGGGCAGTGTTTGTATTTGTGATTGTGTTAAGAGAAGCAACGTTTAGATTGTTTAGCATCTGTAAGTTGTATTAGCAACATGATTTTGTGTACATTATGTTTACTTATTTCAGTGATCTAATAAAACAGCATTACATTTAGTACACAAACTCAGTAGCCATGATTCACACTCCATAAACCCCTTGACTTGCAGAAGCAGATAAAGCACATGTTAAATTAATATTAATGTTGACTCTAAGTGCCATTGAGTGCATGCACAATACCAAGGCCCTGAAATCATTGTGCTTTTCCTCCTTTCAGAAGTCAAAATGTCTGCTGTGAAAAAACGTCTATATTGTACCATAACTACTTCATAACTATTCCAGCTAAGGCATCAACAATTTACCTATGTTCAATTACATATTTGTCAACAGCTCTTAATCCTTTATCCCCAAACTCCCTCTATTGCCATTAACTCTCCTTATCCTGCAAATCTGCTCCCTTAAAACACCTCCTTTTTCCTCCTCTCAGCTCCCATCTACTCCTCAGTTCTAACCCTGTCTGTGCAGAAGTGGGTCACGGACTACAGCTGTGCTAAAAGCCGAGTCTGGGAAGAGGAGCTTCTCTAAATAAAACACCATACCATCAGCAGTCTCTGGGGTACCTCTTCATACATACTGTACATAAACCCAACAAAGATGGAGGAAAGAGGGGAAGGAGTTTAAGATGCAGAGATAATGTAAATGCAGCTTGATTGTTTAAGTGGGTTTCTGTCCTTGTTATCTCTGTAAAGATGGAATGCTATTTCTACTTGCATGTATTATATATTTATTTTACATCAAAGCTTTTAATCACGTTTCAATGGATATACTCTCAAGAGTTTGTCGCATTAATCATCGTGAGAGTTTTTTTCCATATGATCTGACCAGTAGGTTTTGATCTGTATGAAACTTAAGCACATAAAGTATGTACTGTGAATTCTGTTCTCAGTTCAACATTCTGTTGCTATAGCAACACCTACTGGCACAGTTATACAGCTTGCAGTTTAACTGACAGTTGGATCCACCATTTTGTCAAACCTGTGACCAAGCAAATATTAACTGGCATCTCAAATGCCTTTCTTGGATCATTATTTGTTGGTACAATTTTTTTATTGTAGCTTTTTTTGTCTAGCCATTATATTAGCTTTGTGAGGCTAATGTGTTGCTAATGCAAATTTTTAAGCAATTGTTATGTAGTTTATTCTTTTAACTTTTATTCATGTGTATGTTTACGAGCTAGATCACTATGTTGTAAGTCTTATGGTAAATTTCTTTGCTGTTTTTTTTTTTTCTGGCACGAGGAATAATCAAACTAATTTCACAGTCAGTCCACACTTTTGCTAATCCACCAGCAAGTTGACATTTAAAGAATGACTTTATTAATCTCCGGGAGGTTTGGTAAAAACATTCATGGTTGATCCCCTGATTTATTTATCAAGCTCCATCATCAAGATTTAATTTGTCCAATACTAGTAGTTTAACAGTATGGTTTTGTTTCCAATGAGCATTACAGACTCTTTGTCTTGTTACAATACCTTTGGTCTCAGTACTCTTGTTCTCTATGGTATCTTTGATATGTAATCACTAACAATCAGATAATGTGTTGTTCAATACTGTCTCCCAATTGTTTCCAGTAAAAAATGACAAAGACCAACGCTGTCTCCAACCTCAATAGGAAGTGTGTTTAGCTTGCGTTAAGCCACTAGGTTGTGTATGTGAAGATTTAAATAAATTATAGCGTGGTCTAATTATACAAAATGTTTGTAACATTAGGGGCAACACACTGACTTTTATGTAAGTACATTTTTCTGGCATTGTACTGGACCTCATATTTGAACCTTGGCTCTAGAAGACAACAAATGTTTGCTCCAGTAAAATATGCAGGATGCTTGTTTTGTACTAAAATAAATTGGATCAAGCATCAATTGGCAGCAACCATTCAGTCTATGGCAGCAACACAAGAAAGATGTAACACAGTGAAATTGTTGTTATCATCTTCACAGCTGCAGTACAGATCCAGTTGCTTTCACACCAGTTTACATGTGGCATGACCAGCACCTTTTATATGTTCTTGGCTATGTTGCATTGTATAATTTTACTGTTTTTTTCTGTTTTGTTTAAGTTAATATGAGCTTGTTCAAGTGCAACCCAAAATTCTTCTGTTCATATGGCTATAAAATAGAGCAGTTTTCATTTTGAGGCAATAGGGACACCATGTGGAAAATATCTGCTATTCCAATTAAATGAAGACTTATGTTGAGAATAATTCCAGGGCACCTAAGGGAGCTTGACTGAGATAATTGAATCTGACGGCAAGGCACAACAAAGTCAGTGGAGACCAGGGAAACACCGCTGATCCACAGATAAGAAGCATTAGATTGGAATGCAACAGAAGCCGTGGGAATCCACATGTAGTAACACATAAACATATAACACATCATAATAAAAGTGATGACTTATGAGAAAATGGCTGAATGATCTTTAAATTTGTACCCAGGACAATATCATGTTAAGGAATCACTGATGACACCAGTATGTAATGCATAACAAACGTTTCTGCTGTTTAATGAAGAAATCCTCAAAGGTCACTTACACAGATGACATTTTATAAGACAGCAGATTGTCTTTGATTTTCTACTGAATGGGAACATAATCAGAGACATTATCTTCACTTTTTCAAGTTAATTTTCTAAGTGTTTTATTATGCACAATAAACAATATTTTAAACAAAATATTGTGTATGTACATGGTCTCATAAAAACTTTTAATTTCTAATAAAATAAAATCCATATTGCTGACTTTTTGTGCAAAATCCATGGTGTTATGCAATTGCTGTAATCACTTTTGCATTTCTAACCTAAGTATTATTCCTTATATCAATTATAACTTTACTGTGCAAATAGTGCTTGAACACCCTATTGTCAGTTTAAAAGCTAATATGTTTGTGCCGTTTTGATTGTCTAACGAGTCAAATAAGAAAACATGGCCAGTATGGATTTCTACACCCAACTCAGAGAGTACAGACAGGTCTTAAAGGAAAAACAAATATATATCTTATATGAGAACACATATTATGCCACTAATATTGTACTTTTTTCTGACTCACATTAATTCATGAAAGCTTTCTAGGTCAGGAGTGGAAAAGAACCGGAGCAATCCATTTAGCACAATTAAAGGGACATCATGAAAATAAACTGGGACTACGTGTAACAACCTCAGGGATTAGATACCTGCTGACACCTTGTGACCTGGTTCACAGTGAGGAGGCGCTGTCCTTGGTGCTGAAATCTATGTATAGATATGCTACAGCTGACAGTACAGGATGTTTTTTTTCAGTGAATAGATGGAAATGTTGATGGAAAGGTTCTTTTGCCAATAACAGCATTTTCCAACACATATGATTTGCTGGTTTCAAAGAATCGAACACACTGGCTGTCATAGATAATACAAATAACATATATAAATAGTAAAGCTGTGGATTAAATATATAAATGATTAATTAATGATAGCATATGATGGTATGTGATTTTGTTTTTTTCATTAGGTTATTTTTTGAATAATCGCTTAATTGTGTAACTTTAGGCTTTAAAATAATGACAATCACCCATCCCAAATTCCTGGTGTCATTTTTACGTTGTAAATGGTTTAGAAGGTTAATCCGTTATCAGTTAGATAACAGATTAATTGCTGAAACTGTACTCCTTGTTTCAACTCTAGTCTCTGTTATTTGAGGCATTCCATCCAACATTATCTTCCTATCTGCCTCCTTAAACGTAGTTGGACATACTACTAGTATATACAGTATATATCACTTTAAAAAATCTGCAAGGAACATAAAGATGTGGGCTAAAGATAAAATTGTCAAATGCTGTTGGCTAAATGAGGATGTTATTGTATAGTTGCCCCATATGGTTTGTTAACCAGATGTACTCTTCTTACTACAAATCAAAGTGGATTGATCATTGATTAATCTTCTTTTCTCAGGGAAGGAACAGTACTTGTTAATGAAAGTACAGGAATTGTAGATAACAGTGACTCATTCTGGCAGCTCTTCTTGCATCAATTACAGCCCATAATCAATAGTAAAACAAATTAGCTGCCAAATATTAGCAAGTTCTAATCTGCTTCTTCTCCTGAGAACCCACTATTTTTAAACATGCTTTGCTTTGAAAGATATTTAATCAAATTTTATTTTGCAAAATGTATAGAGAGCATATTGGAGGAGTAAAGAGCTTATGTTCGGTTGTGATGAATATGAAAAGAAACATTTGCAGCACTGAAACTAACGAGACGTGTGGAAAAGACCACGAATGACTGATTGCGTACCTATCGTACAGTGTAATCATAGTTTATGCCCTTTCCTATATGTTTACACACAGTTATTCACTGCAAGCTTCTATCTCATAAAACATCCAGTAACCAAGAAACAAAGGGAGGGTGATATAATAGAATTAAAGTAGACAGTCGTCACCTTTGATCCTCTACAGGCATGGGTTAACTACTTTTAATCCCATTGACGCAGCAGTAGACCGGGCAAATTAGAGGGATTAGATGAGGGAGGTTATAAATGGACTTAAGTCATCAAGAAAGCAATCAGAAGGAACACAACAGATCAAGCCCTGTGACGTGTTGCTCAGGACAGAAAGACCCAGACACCAGCTGAGACTGAAGCAGACCAAACATCCAAGCACCCAAGACGAGCTTGTGGACTTTGCCTTCAGCCTCCGTACGTCCAAGCAACATCTAGAACCATGGAGCCTGTGACCGCCACAGCAGCATTCAACAGAGAAACTTTTTCCAGGAAAGGCCTGAGATCAAACTTCAGAGGAGCGTCATCTCATTTTGTGGGGAGTTCGATTATGATCCTGTCATCGTTTGCGATCTCCACTTTAGCTATGAACTGTGGGAAGAGGATGCAAGAGTCTAGACACAAATCCAAATAATGACAGTGAACGGATGGACATGCCTTCATTATTTTTGTTAACCTTTTGTTAGGCAAGTCAATGAAGTATTTTCTTTTTCTGATGATATGGACACCCCTTCTTAGCCAGCTGCCTTTTTGTGTTCCCATAGCAAAGTGTGATGCTGTATAAGAACTTGTGTCTGTGTGAAGCCTGCAGAGTCAGCTGAGGATGAAGCACTCCGCGGATGCGAGTCGGATCGACATCTCAAGATCTATGCAATGCCAAATGTGCTTTGTTGGGTTAATGCAGATTACTTGGTTGTATTTAAAGAGGGGAACAGTATGCAGTAATACCATTTAACCTATCTACTATCTTCCTTTTAACCTCAGACTTGTGGTGGGTAGCATCAAGAGAATAGAACATAAGAGATTTCAGTTTAAAAAGTCGGTGCTGGTTCAGGGATAGTTATTAAACATGTTAGGTTATGAAACATAATGCAAGCTAAAATTAGAATTCAAGGTTATTTATTAGTCATGTGCACAACAGTAACACAAATAGAATAAAAACAAACCTGTATTTATTATTTACGAGAAAAGCAGGTGCATTTAGGACCATGCAATAAACCCATCAGAGTGTCATCTCACCTTCCCTTTAAAAGCCTGCCGCATTTGTATCCTGGCGTATTGCTATTATGACGTAATATTTTTAATCTTTTGCATGTGTGTGCTGCTGCACTTCCCTGTGTATGCCCCATGGGCGCAAAGATGGACACAGGTGCATTTGCTTTTTAAACGACGCGGGAGGGACTATGTTATTTAGCAAAGGCTTAAATCTTGTATGGTTGTTTGTTTTTAGACAAAGCATGTTTAACATTTGACAACTTCTTTTGTTAAATAAAAAAATAGGTTTTTCAGTAACAAATTCATATTCATTTTGGTATATGCACCAAAACTCTGTGCTGGGTATTATCCGATACATAGATTATAAGCCATGATCCTTTTGCAGTACTGTAGCCTAAATAATGTGATATACATGATGAGTGACTATGATTTTTAGTGTAAGTTGAAAAAGCTGTGCTGAGTGGTTTTCACTCTCTCTTATTGTGGTATGTCTATGTCAGCCATCAGAGGGTGGTTGTGCTAGGACCCACAATGGTTCATGTTGAACACGCCTATCAAACTGTGGTACATTTTGTCATATTGCCACCAGAGGGCAGTATTAGCATTAAAAGATTGCAACAATATCGAAAAGATGCCTTTTTCCTTCTTTTGCAACTATGGTGTAGAATTTTAAAACAAAGGCTCTTGCGAAGCAAAACATGAGTTTTAAACATTATTTAATGTATAAAAACAGGTACAAAAGCCAAATAAAGAACAATCTTCATTTACGTCTGAATTGGTGATACAAACATGGAATCTCTACAATGTTTCATCAAAGTCCACATCCGTGCCCAAGACTCACTGTTCGGGCTGCATATGAAAATCTCAGAGCTTATGATTTCCTGTATGTGTGTCCTCTACTGTGTTATCTTCAGAGTGTGTCGAGGCTCCTCAGCCTCCGCTCAGTAAAGAAGCGGTGTGTCTTGTTTTGGTCGTTACCTCCAGCAGATGCACTGAAGTAGGCCAACATGGACCGGTTGTTCTGCCGCTCGGCCGCCTTCTCCCCATCCTCGTCGTCATCGTCCCTGAAAACAGATTTGACAAAAAAAAAATATTTGAACACAGGATTTTCACAGACATTAAGCATGACCTGGAAAACACACACACACTTTGGTGAAATTCATGTTTGAAGGCTCTTTACCAGTGGACAGTCACACCCTTGTTGTCTATCAGGGTTTGGGCAGTGCTCCAGCTAAATCGCACAAACTGAGGGTAACCGAACACTGGGTCCAGGTATTTGAGCAGCCACGCTTTAGTCTTGGGGTCTGAAAATGCAGAGATTATTTTTCCTTGTTTAGCTAACATTAATGACAGAATTAAAAAATTGTTATTTGGATAAGTGCACTCAAATATTATGGAAGGATTATAATAGCTGTTAATGGTTTATGTTACCATTGGGATATCCTGAGCCATAGTCTACATCCACCTCTCCCAGGTCCTCAGCAAACTTCCAGCCCTTTACAACACGATCCCTGGCCACCTGACATGAGCACATAGCATCAGCAAAACTATTGACTTTGAACAAAGCTTAAACTGAAGATATAGAGCTTTTCAGGAGCAGCAATTGTTATCTCCAGGATCTTGAATTAACAAATTGAATGAATTAACAGAGATCCAGGAGGCTGGTGGTCACTAACCTTTGCACAGATACTGGCTGCACTGACAATGGGGAAGAGGGAGTCAGCCTTTGGCCTCACAGTCACCTTTATACCTGGGAACAGCTTTGAAAGTTTCTCTTCATACTTCTCTGCCGGACCAACTGTGTCCACAAATACCTGCAGAAAACCAGGGAGGTCAAGGAGGGCAATTCACAGACACAATCCAACAAAAGCATTAGGTGTGCACCTTTATATTTACATGAATCACTTGTTTTTATACCTCTGTGAGCTGTACTCCACTGTCCAAGGCATACTGTATTAGACCAATTGCTGTATCATGTGAAAGAGCGTTCAGGTTGTACTTTGTCCTAACAAAAGCAGACATTTTGGCAGGGTGTGAATATAATTTTTTAATACTTTTTTTTTTTTTTATTAAACAGTCTGTGTGCATAGTACTATATATGCCCCATACCTCTGCAACATACTGGTGGAGATGGTGTTTGGTGAGAGAATCTGCAAAGCCCAGCCTAAATAACTTTTAGCTTCATCAAGTTTTTGGAAAAGATTCTCTCTTTCTGCCTCTGAAAGAGTCTTTGAATCTGATAAGGGAATGACAAAATGAATCAAAAGATGTTTTGCTTATTATACTTATTTATTGAATAAAGTCATTTTTACTACCTGAACAAAGAAAAAGACAAACATTAAGATTGCAGTGAGCATGAGTTTAAAGCATCACGCTGAGAAAGACTGCAACATCCTTGGACGGATCTAGACCAACAGGATTACCTGCCACTTTCGATTCCTTCAGCTCCTGCTTTTTGGAAACTGGACAGAAACATATTCCATACACCATGGGCCCTGGATCACAAAACATAAACACTGTAAATATGCCATGCCACACCATGCAGTGATCCAATACAACACAATCAGTATCTCCATGATAAGTAATGGATGACTGTAACAGAAGATGTAAGGATGCAGTCTTATTAAAACACTGAGTTTTAGGTTGCGGAAAAACAGCATACCCAGCACAGGCCCCCTGCCGGCCTCGTCAATGCCCAAACAGCAGTCCTCAGTCCGGCAGACATCTGGGATTTGAGAGGACAGTCGGCAGCTGACCGAGTTGTCTGTTTCAAAGGGACTGAGGTCCATGACAGCTAAAAAAAAAGAAAGAGAACACAAATTAAATACTTAATCATGTTCCCGTCTTAACGTTACTCAATGTACAACTCCTGACAATGTACCATGTTAGCTACACAAATGTCGAACACACAGATGCTCCAGCTCTTGTAAGATAAACGTTACTGTATTGTGATACTTACGAACTCAAACGTTAACTTTAGCTGACTGATAGTCTCACTGCTAGCTACTCAAACTGACATTTTTACCAGAACAACAATCTGTTTAAACGAGTAGTTTAGGCTTTTGCGATAAAACATTAAAGCCGCACCTTTCAGTACCTTCGTGCTATGCTTCAGTCTTGTGCAGAAAACTGGCGCCCCTGAAATGACGTCACATGCTCCTTCCTCTTCTTCGCCGTTACATTTGTTGGTGCATTACCGCCACCTGTTGGTCAGGAGTACCACTTGTCACAAGTAAAAGCTTTGGTAAAAGTAATTCAAAATAGTAAAAGGACATAGCCTACCGGTAAAGTGTTTTCATCAAAATATAGTCTACTTAAAATCAAAATTGATTATACACAATATATCCCCTTTTATAGTGTGTGTTCTATATATTATATTATGTAATAACTTTTGGTGATGCAGCAGCATTAACATGTTTACAGCTCGATGTTGATTAGACACATCTAAACAGTGCATTTTAAAAGACAAGCCTTTGTTTTTATGTGAAATCCTAATCTACAAGTAAGTATAGCTGTCAAATAATAGTAAAAATACTAGTGGGGTAAAGTGTAAAATAATTCAATCTGGAATGTAGAGGAGTTAAAGTAGCCTAAAGTAAGATGAAGTAATCAATAGAATTTTACCTAAATTACGGTGATTGTGTAAATTAACAGCCACATTCATTCAATAATTTTACCTTATCTCTACTTTTTTTTAATTGTATTTATTCATCAGTGACAGAAAGTACTAAAACTTCTTAACAATCTGATAAAAAAAAGCTAGAGTGATGATACTGGTATCATGTGAAATTTGCTAGCTAGAAATGCTAGCTTGTCAGGAAGGTGGTAGCTAAATAACACTCCAAAGTTAGACTTAATTTTGGTAAGGCAAAAAATGCATCTCAAATTTATCTTCAAGTTCCCAGCTTTCAGATGATGCAAACCTATTCTATGTGGCGCATAATGTTGACCTTTTTTCTACCCCTGAAAACATTCATTCTCTAATATTTCCTTTATTACTGTTTTATCTGTTTTATTTGTTTCTGTTTTTGATGAGAGGCAGGCCTGAGGCCTAAGGCTGGAACCACAGCTGGTCTAGTATAGCCCTGTTTGATATTTGTTTTCTGATTAGTTTCAGCTCCAACACCATTTTCTTTTTTTTCTTTCTGTGCTCGCAACATGATTTTATCAGTGTCTGTAAATCACCTGATTGGTTGAATCAATCCAAGTGTCAAGAGTGCAACCATTTTTTAAATGATGCTTATGTAAGTTGTGGTGAAAATGAACAGATTTTCATTGGTTTGCTCTGTGAATAACCTTTGCTTTTCTACTAAAATGAATTGCAGCTCTCTCTCACCCCTCATCTTAGATTGTTTTTTGCAAAAGACCACTCAGTCTAACATCCTCTTTGTTTTACATCTCCCTCACATACAAACCCACTACAATGAACTTGACGCTCTGATTTCCGATGCCCACTGAATGGGTTTAAACAGCAGTGGAGGCAGGGAGGGAGCCTCAGGTGGAGAGAAGAGGGTAGAGTGAAAGGAAAGCCATGTACAAAAGTCCAAGTGTAAGCCTTGCCTCTGGCTCTTTACACCCACCTCTTCGCTCTCTTTCTGTCCCTCTCCCTCGCTGAATGGCTCTCTTTGTCTTACACAGTAACACGCAGTCCCCAGCCGATTAAATGTGGGGAATTAGTAGTCAATTTTAGCCTACCACACACACAAACACACTAAACAGCTTAGGTTGGTGGCGCACTGATTGTGTTGTTATTACAGTTTACACGTCAGCAGCGTGGTGTTGATTAATGTTTTTCACCATTCACTTACTTCTCTTTGTGTTATCTTATAACCATTGCTGCTGCATAAATAACACTCTAACAGGATTTGTTTTTATAAATAAATTCATTTAATAGATGACAACAATAAAATTTCAACATTGCTTTTCTTGTATGGAAGCAAAATACTTAAGTGAATATAGCAAACACTTTACAAAACTATCCAGAATTATACAAAATGGAAGATGCAAAGGTGTGACACACAATGCATTATTACTTACATAAAAATAATAACTACATGGTAAGAGGGTCAGTATAAAATGACAAAGTATGCATCACATAATAAAGGTGAAGCCTGTGGTAATGACCATTATTCACATTGCTGAAGAGGAAGAGGGCTATTTGAGCAAAATGTAGGAAAAAAAAACGTGTAGAGACAAAAACATGCTTTTGGCCTACATGCAGTGCAGAGCTGTCGTACATGTGATTCTAATCCTTAAGTAGGACCCAAAGCTGGCCAATTATCTAAAGAGATTTGGTTGAGACTTTGTACTTATAGATTTTAACTCCATTATTGGAAAAATCAGATGCAAATTAGCAAAATGTTAGGCACTTAAAAAGCAAAAAGGAAAACTGACGCAGAGGTTTACTGCTCTAAATTTTGAATACCTTCGGCATTATTTCATACGGTATCCAGTGTTGTATTTCTCCTTTTCTATTGGCACAAAATGAATAGAGTTGAGGTATGTGTCCGAGACTAATTGTTAGGCTGAAATGCATCTTTAAGAGCTCTCTTTCCCTCTCTTTTTCCTATTTCCCCTTAAATGCTTAATTCTTCAGTTCAGTGAAGTCAATATAATTAAAGAACAGAAATACAGAGGGTGCTATCTACAAAGAAAAAAAGGTTGCAACTTTCCTTTTCTGGCCACAAAGAAAAACAACCACAGGGAACATCTTATTGAAAACAAAACATGCTTTTCCCAAAGCAGTGGTGCAGATGTAGGCTATTAGTGTAATATCAAATCAGTCAAAATAAAGTTACACCCGAGGATATCAACAATGACAATAAACTTACTACTCATATAAAATAACACAATAACATCAAAAACATCTGCTTTAGTTTGGTTAATCAAATCTGATTATGTCTGAACCTGTCGTGTCTGGGTCAAATCAGAGTCACTCGTCAATGCAACATCTTTTCACTCTGTGTCTCACTCGTCTACCTCTTGTATAAAAACTTGCTGTACATCCCAACTTATACATTTATGATGGCACACATTTGTTAAGGTTTATTTAATTGATTGGCAGTTGACCCATCCATCTTTCACACTTTATATTGTGTGAATTTGTGGCTGTTTTTAACTGTGTAAGGCCCCGTGGATGCATCTTGCATTTTATTGGCTAAAAAAGTAAAAACCTCTAATATAACATCAATATGGCACGGGCGCACACGCACACACACACACACACACACACACACACACAGATCCACTCACACACTTCCCATATATTCCCTCTGCTCAGCTGGTCTCCCTCAAGGTCTTGTGAGTGTGGTGTAAACAGGCTGCTCCCAGTGCGTGGGGCTGTGAGAAGGGGCCACGCTGGAGGGGTCTCCTATGGTAGTGTACAGAGGCCTCTGTGTAGGGCCCATGTAGGAGAAGGCTGAGTACAGCCCCGGGGCCTGACTGGAGTGGGCATAGTACGCCCCAGGAGCCTGGTGCTCTGCATACTCGAACTGAGCCCTAGAGGCCAGCGAAGGGAAAGCGGAGCCATAATGTGGGAGGCTGAGCGGGGTGTAGGTGACATGGGTGCCTGACGAGGGAGAGGATGAGGCCTCTGCGTAGTGGCTCCCAGCCACAGACTCACTCTTGATCTGGGCCTTGGAGGGGTCGGAGGAAGACGGAGAGGCTTGAGGCTGCTGCTGCTGTTTGGAGAGCCACGCAGAGTGCCCACTGGCAGCAGCCAGGGCATAGGCGTATGACGAGGCAGAGGATCCAGCTGCAGACACCCCGGTTCCACTCTGCGGGTGGCCGTTTGGTGGAAGGTATTGGTCAAACTCATTTACGTCAAATGGCTCAATGTTGGACATCACCTCGTGGCTTATCTCTCCGATGTCCATGGTGCCAAAGTCGATGTGGGGTTTTGCACTTGATGATGACGGACCACCAGATGCTCCTTCAGCTCCCACCCCGAGAGCTCCCCTGGACCCCCCTGATCCTCCAGCTGCTCCTGCTCCCCCTTCCCTCTTGGCATCTGACAGTTTCCCAGACTGGAGCTCTGTTTTTGGGGTGGTGGGGGGTGGGTGGGCTGTGACCCTGACCTAGAGGAAAGACAAGAAGGGACAACAGGAAGTGTTACTTTCAATCAAAATTGACATTTTCATAGTCATCCTTTTTTGACTAAACATATCTTGAAGTGTCCATATATAAATTATGATTATTGTGTCCAGACTCCTACCAGCAGGATGGTGGTGGTGATGGTGGTGGTGGTGCAGGTCACCCAGGGGAGAACCAGCCCCGCCATTGTGATCCAGATGAAGGGTCTTGTAGTGTGACTGGGAGTGGCTGGCCTCCCCTTCCCCCTGGCTATCAGACTCACTGGCAGTAGCTAGTTTACCGTTTTTGCGTCTTCGTGGCTGGTACTTGTACTCCGGGTAGTCCTTCTTGTGCTGTTTTCTCAGCCTCTCCGCCTCCTCGATGAATGGCCTCTTGTCGCTCTCGTTCAGCAGCCTGGGGGGAGAGAAACAAGGAGTGATTTTAGTCTTACAGACCTTGTGAATTAATGTGAAAGTATTTACTTAGAATATGTCTGAAAATAATAAAACGTGTTCAATCCTGTGCGCAGAGGATAAGAAGGGTAAAACTCGCCTATTTATGATAGTATTTGGTAGGCTTCACATTACACAGTATAAGCTACATTAAATTAAAGGGACACAACACAAAACACCAAGTTAATTTCGTTTTTTTCTTTGTTTACAATCACCAGCTAGATCTTATAATTTGCCAACTTTTTACATTCAAGTTTAACATCTGCGCATCAACTAATCCTTTACGCACAGGCGACACAGGAAATGTGCCACTGTATGGCCACACTGTTCTTTTCTGGAACAATCACCCATACAAACCTCCACAGTTTGCCAAGGGTCTTGCTGAGCTCCGCGTTGTGCAGGTGGGGGTACTGGTCGGCCAGTTTCCTCCTCGCCGCTTGCGCCCACACCATGAAAGCGTTCATCGGCCTCTTGACGTGGGGCTTTGCTTTGTTTCCGTTGTTAACGCGCACCGGCATAGGCACAAGTGTCCAGTCGTATCCGTCCAGCACCTGACTGACCGCCTCCCTGATGCCGATCGGGAAACGATCGTCCTCCATCTCCGATTTGGCTGTATCGCCTCCATCCTCCTCGCTGCCATCCGCAACACAGAGCGAGGTCAGCTGCTGCGGCGGCCCGATCAGAGGTGAGTCCTGGCGGGGTGGCGCTCCGGGTTGAGTAGGTGACAGTGAGTGACCATCGTCTGACCCTCCCGGACTCAGTTCCGCCTCGGACAGGCTGTGCTCCTCTCCGGACATTTTAAAAAAAAAACTTTCAACTAATGGCAAGAAAACCCGCGAATGCAAAATTGGTTTTAGAGAGAGTTCAAACGATTCAGTGTAATTGATTCGTCAAATGTAATAAGATGTCTGGAGTCTACGAAGATCCCAGTTATTGCTGACTCTTCTTGGGCAAAGCCATACTGCTGCGTAAAGGTGTCCAAATCCTTTCCTTCGTCGCCTGGAAATCCGTTTCAGCAAAAACAGTTATCTATGAAACATGTGAAGTATAAAAAAAACAAATAAGTAGACCTAATTCACACATTAATACACAAATTGTGGTAATGTATAAGCCTAATTTAGATGCACTTCAAACTGAACAGGTTATGAGAGTTAGCGCAGTCATAATGGCCTAATAATGATAACGCTATTTGGAAGGAAAAAACGCATCCATACAGCTTTTTTCGTATTGTTTTTTTAATCGCTAAACTTCTTCCAATAAAAAAATGCAACTGGCACAAACATGGCACTGATATGAAATATATTTCCTTTTATCACAAAAAAATTGTTTAAAAAAAATTACATAACTTACCAATTTAGGTGTCCAGTGGTTCAACATGGGAGTGTGTGTGGCTGACTGTAGAGCCGATGAATGGCTGCTCTGTGTGGCAATACCGGAGCTTAAAGAGCGCCTTGTGAGGAGGACTTGGAGAAAAAAAAGTGATTGAAAGTGGAAAACATTCCCAGAGAGGCAGCATTCCAGCACACCGTCAGCCCCGCCCCCCAGCACCTCGCCGCCCTCTGATTGGTCCCTTAATTATCCCGCTGGTCTGTGATTGGACGGGAGCAACACACTGTTAATGTCCATCTGTCCATCACTGCAACATTTCCAACAGAGAAGAGGTGAGATTTTTACATCGGAGTGGCTTAAATGACTCTACAGTGCGCCCATTTAGAGGCAGGAGAAGGCCAGCCTTGTTGGACGTGTTGACATGTTATATCAAACAAATAAACAATCATGAGGAGAGTTATTGCCTCATGTGGTCGCGTTCCTCAAAAAAATAAATCAAAATCAGAAGTTCAGCTCTGATTTAACCGGATTCAGTTTGATACTGGTAATGAATAATGCAATTTTGTGATAAAATCTTTATGATAACATATACAATCTTGTGAAACCTATCAGAGAGATACACTAAGTTATGTACACTAATAGATCTTGTTTTTTTTTTAAAGAAAACGTAGCCTTATAAATAAATAATAATTAATTAGAGAGGAAAGGCTGTTTGGGTTGATCAATAATGTCAGAAAATTGCAACTAATCTGTTTTTTCCCGTTATGTCAAGTTATGTTCTTGTGAAATGATGCAAATCATTTATTCTGAAAATCAATGATGATTTAACATTTTGACATCCTTTATCAGATGTGAACTACCAAACTCTACATTACAGCTTTAACATCTTGAGTCACAGCCTACTGTACACTCTTGAATTATAAGGTGATTATATAATGTCATTCTTAGAAAAGCATCCACCTTTACCTTGAAACTGTTCACTGGACAGTGCTCATCCAAGAAAAGCAAAGATGTGACGTGTTATTTTAATTTTAAAATGAGTATTACAATGTAATGTGTACTATAGCTAGCTATCTTATTATCAACTTAAAAGCTTGTGTTTTATAGAGTCCTCAACACATGGCAACCAGTCTCTGTTGGACTTTCAACTACGCCCATAATGCTGATGTCACACAGATAAAAATAAATAATTGAGTAACAGGTAATGTTGCGGCAAGACTTTATTGTTCATATTGAGTCAAATGGCAAAACAATGTGATGCTTAAATGTCACACGTTTGCTGAAGTGTTTTATAAATCACAGTTTAACTTTGAAGAACTCATTAACTTAAACTTTCTGGTTGTTATTAGGCTACATTTGAAATGCAGACGGATGTGGAATTATTTAATTCAAATAGAACTAGAATTAACTGATAAGTAGGCCTAACAGAAACTGCTGAAAGAGATGAGGGCTGGAAACGGTTGGAGATTTTTTCTAAAGCAACAGTAGTAACAGTAAATTGGCTGCTTCCGAATGACTAATTATTGAAAATATTTCTTAAAACAAATTTCTAAAATGAATTAAATAATAAATCCATCTAGACTTTTTTTTACTGTCCTTTATAATGTTTTTGTGGTAAAGACTGCAGCAGTGAAAACGTTGCTTTGTACATGGTTGTAGGCCATGATTTGTTCTGTTAAAACTTGGCCTAATGCGAAGGAAGAGGATCGAGCATCTGATGCGCACCCGGACACACACACACACACACACACACACACACACACACACACACACACACACACACACACACACACACACACACACACTGAAAATGAATGCAACAATAACTCCTGTGTGTCCGTTGCCTCTCATGTTGAGCCTGACTCTCGGTTTTCTCCCTCTCTCTCTCCTCTCTTTGCTCTCTTTGTCTTCATCTCAGGTGAATTGTAGCCATGTGATCTAACGCCCAATCCTCTATCCATTAACCCTTGTAAACGAAAAATGGGGAACAAAAAGCAGTTTTGTGCGGCAAACATGGAAAAAATTGATAACAGAGAGCGATGTGTGCGTCTTTCCCCCTTTATGTCTGAGCATAGACACCAGTCGCGCACACATAGAAAATACTCAGCAGCAGACGGGACACATGGATCTCTCTGTTTCGGCCGTTCCGACACTTTTCTGTCCCAAAATATTCTCTACAGCACCTGGATCTGGGCCTCGGGGGTGCTGATGGTAGGAGGCTTGTGTTTGGGGATGAGGGGGTGATGGGTTGGTGATGGAGGTGGGGGTAGGGGGCGTGGGGGTGCGTGATGGTGGGGGGACACCTCCATGCTGCACCCCACCGATGAACCAGCACCACAGGGATCCTGCGTGAGGCCTCCAAGGCTCGTGAAGTGAGTGATTTTATCTGTACCGGTTGATATGAGGAGGATTGTTTTGCAGGAAAGAGTGTTTATAATGTGCGCGTCGTTCTGCGGCTAGGTTTGTACAGCTCAGAGGGCTTGAGGAAGCTCAGTTAGAGTTAGTTAGAGTTTAGTTAGTGCAGCTGGGTCCCCCCCCCCACCCCCCCGGGGGAGTCTGATCGACGGAGCAAGATGGGTTCTAGGCTATTTCTTCAGTGTGGCGGAAAATGTAATAATTAAAACATTCCATTAAATATTGCATTTAATCAATTGTATACTGAGAAAAATAAATAAAAAATAGCCATACTTACATAAGATACGATAAAGGTCCTTTTCCGCAACTTCTTAATAACATAAGGTGTCTTTATTGCTATAAATGATTATGACAATGTAGGGACTTTGTAATGACTTCAATAATTCTGCAACGTCAAATTTCTTATCGCCTCACTATTGACTTAACGTTTATTTTTCGTGGTGGTTACAGAATTTTTGCTGTACAATTTCTGCTTTGTGTTTTCCAAATACAATTTGTTGGCGATGTTGTAAATTGAAAAAGGATATTTAGAAATTTTGAATCCTACACAAGCATCTTTTTTTAGGCTACTGAAAAATATACTGAGATGAAAACAATTATATGCAACCTCTGTAAATAATTTGAACGACAATACATTATGTATTCAGGCCAAATTTTCTTTTTTTATGATTAGGCCTATGTGTGTTGATCAAATGTTTGGAACTGAGACAAAATAATGAAATTAACTGCATGACCAGAAACGCAAAAAAACAGGTGTGTATAGGCCTATATATTATTAGTGTGGCCTGCATACAGTAAAATGTGTAATAATCGAACAAACAGTTGAAAATAAAGTGGCTTTTAAAATAGGCTATTGTCCGATATTTGATGAAGTCCTTTATCCATTATCTTTAAAATACCATTTTTTTACACATTAAATTAGTCTGTGATTCTTCTTTTAACGAATGAAATGCAAAGTTAGAAGTGAACTTTTTAGTGGTGCGTTTACAGTCCATTCTTAAATCACTTTGTTTAATGAGGCCTCAGAAACTTGCTAAACACTTGTGAAGTCTTCATGTTATACTTAAGTTGCTCTAAGACAATTTCAATTAATCTTTGAAGATGTTTATTTTGATAAATACTGTATGTGGTTTCGTGATATTACTGTCACTTCCTCCTTGTTAGCCTGCAGGTCTTTTGCTCTTCAGCCTGGAAACAGGCCTAATGTTTATCTAGTGAATTGCGTCTGAGCATTAGCTAAGCCTATTTGTCTTAACAATATTTTTGTATCAAATGATTTCATATTTCCATACTTTGTAGTTTTAAATAAATTGTCTGCCTATTTCTATTGTAGATGTTCAGTGAAAACAATATGACTATTTGAGAAAAATTACAAGTATAAATGAAAACGTGGATGTCGAACTCCTTCAGTTGAACCCACAATGCCTGTAGTAATAATATGAGCACCCAGCACTGATTTAATATAAGGGCATAATCAACTCATTCATTTATTTAACAACCTTAAGGCTATATTTATTCCACTGGCCTCATATAAATCATATGCTTTAATATCAGACTTTGACAATCAAACTGGTGTTTTGCTCCTATTAATGTTCTTTATGTGCTTTAGAAGTTTTAAAGAATCTTTTTCTATAATTGTAAACTTCAAAGATTTTTAAGGAAATTGACCGGTTGCATGTTTTAATGATCAATATCTCAGAGTTCAAAAGCTATCATCATGTTAGATAATGTAGCCAACTTGTTTTATAGGAAATTAAACAATTTATGGATAATCCACCTGTCACCCAAATTTAATCAAAGACATATCACCTGTATGATTCTTTCAGCTAATTCATTTCTTATTTAGCCTACCGATAAAATGACAGTAATCTTTCATTTTGCATGGAATCTAATCTTGCTGTGCATTTTAAGACATTCTGTATGTCCTGTGTGAAACTATCATGGGCCCTCAGGCAGTTTTAACTTGTTAGAAAATAGAGCTCACATGGTCGCATCAGTTCCTGTGCTAACCTGCCATGTGACTGCTGTAATGGGCCTCGCCATGGCTGCACAGACCACTCGGTCACAAGAAGCCAGTTTCCTGCGGCTCCTGGGGTAGAGAGGGGAGAAGATGGGAGGACAAGATCTCATGATCAGCAGGGAGGTCAAAGAGTCAGCCTTCAGGTGCACACTTAGTCATGGACGACCATTTTTCATGTATGATTGAAATGAAATTGAGTCGTCTTAAGGGACAAATTCAAGTTTACTGAAGAATGTTTTATATTGTAGATGTTTTCAGATAGAAAATTAGGTGATCAGGTGGCAAAAGGACAAAGAAAAGTAGAAGAGGAAAGAAAAAGAGGACGCCCTTTTTGCTTTGGCCTTAATACTTGAACAACCCCCAGGGGAAATTCCTGAAATCTGACGATGGATGGAGAGAAAAGGCAAGAGAAGGAAAAACAGAAATATGCAGATAGTGTGTGTGTGTGTGTGTGTGTGTGTGTGTGTGAGAGAGAGAGAGAAAGAGAGAGAGAGAAAGAGAGAGAGAGGGATGCAGATAAGAGAATCATGCACAGCGGTCAAATATTCACATGCTGGGTCACATTCTGCATTAAACTGATGTATAATTGGTGGAAAGCATTCATTCGCATGTCAATAGGCACATTTTGGCTTGAAATGAATGCCGTCATTTGTTCCGAATGATGACAAACTTGACAAAAGGATTTGAATTTATATGTCAGGAATGGTGAGGATTGGAGTAGAAGCATGTTTTCTTCTTTCGTAGCCTCAGATTTCATCACCAAATGTCCCTATTAGATTACAATGTGTAAAGTTTATACAGGGGCTTCTCTCATGCTTCGGATTCCCTTTGCATTTTCTTGTTTGTGCAAAACACTGCACTTAATTCATGAATGCCATTTCCTCTCAGGGTTTGGGTAAAAAAGAGTTGAGGTCAGTGCTTTTCCCAGGGGAATTCCAGCTCTGAAACTATAGATTTTCAGCAAAACTAAACCTCATGTGACTCAAATATTTTGAATCACACTTAACCTTGTTGATCAAGAACTTGTCCTAAAGCTCAGTCCTAAACTATACTTAAAGACATCCTTAAAAAATGGAGACCTCTGAGGTGTTGTGTGTCAAGAGCATTCAGTGATAACCAATGATCACACTGTAACTTGCTGTGGCTCTGTAATATAAGGGCATCTGAAGTATTCACACATGGAATGAAAAATATGTGTAAAACAAGGTTCTATTGGGACTTCAGCAGACAGACTATAAGACAGCTAACAGATTATGAGATATGTTAAGAGACCTGTTGAATGGCTCAATATCTTACTTTTATTTTGAAATTACACTTGAAACAAATTGGTGGATTTAATCCCACTGAGGGCTGCAGGTGTTTGGGTCCATCACTTGATTTATGCATCATGCAGATTTTTTAAGTGTTGATGATGCTGTGACACGCCATCCATGGGGATGAATAAAAAATGATTCTACTATCTGACCTTTGTCACTTCTTTTTTTCCCATTTTCACCCAGTAAATTAGTGCAGCTGCACCACACTTAAATGGGTCCCCCTCTTTTTTCTCTGGGAGTGTATGTGACTGAGCATGAATCCTCTCTTTGTGCTCCATCTGCAGAGTTCCCCCCCTCTATAGTTTCTTGCCTTCTCTGTCTTTTTTATTTGGGAGAAGAGGGCCTTCGGTTGCGATGGCGGCAGCACTGGTGAGGTGGTGGTAGCGATGGTGGCGGGCGGCAGGGAAGAGGGGGAGCGGGTAACTTGTTGGACCACATTCCTATGCAGCTGTGGAGGCTGGTGCAGGGTGGGGGTGGAGGGCAGAGCAGGATCATCATTGCATTGCAGGGCATCATGAATGGCCTATTGTTCGGTGGTTTGCTGTGTCCGCATCTCTTTGCCACAACTTCAGCCTCAGAGAGAAATGGAGCAAAATAAAATGAACAGAGAGATAAAGAAAGAAATTTAAAAGTAAGTTGTGGTAGTGATGAAAAAGAGAGATAAGAATCACATGGAGAGGAAAAAGTAAAGTACAAGCGTGAGAAAGCCTAAGAAAAGTATATCAGAAATAGACTTTGTATGTGTGCGTCTGACTCAAATGGTGGTGGATGTTGAGAGTCAGAGTGTGATGGTGATGATAAAGATGAAGATGGGGATGATGGTGACATGGACAATGGTGGCATTCATATCGGGGATCTATGAACGTTTTGCCCCTCAGTCATACGTGCCAGCACGCCGTTTAGTCATGCATATATGTCGGCTGTTAGCTACACTTAAAATTCTTCCCTGCGGTGCTGCAAAGTTGGAAATGTTCCCCTTACTTAATTGTGAGAATATGATTCAACTGATATCACATTTCTATTTCTATTTCATATGTCAGGTTGAATTTGTTAATGTGATATTTGGAAATATTTAACTTTATGAACATGAAACTGTGCTGTTCAACGTGTAAATACTTATTTTCCTTTATTTTCTTGCCTGAATTCGTAGAGTACCTCAATGTGATTCTTTTTTAAAAATATTAGAACAAAGTAAACCAAAGTCAAGTCAAATAAAGAGTAGATGTGGACCATATGAACCCAGGTGAACTCCCAGGTCAGGACTTCTTATTCTTTAGTCTATTGGATTGTCAGAAATGAGTGAAAAAAATGCCTATCCAAACTTCCAGAGTCTAAGTCAAATATCTTGTTTTGTTCTACCAACACCAATGCCCACTTTATTTAGTTAGTCAATAATATATGACAAAGAAAAGCCCTCTCATTGGAGACTGGAGAAAGTTTGGCACTATTTTCATATTTTGTTGCTTGCAAACGATTGAGCGATTATCAAAATAGTTGTAGATATTATTTTTCTGTTGATTGACTAATTCATTAATAGAATAACTTTTCCATTTACGTATGACTCTTTATTCTGGTCATTGTGACTGTGGTTGAAAACATCAACAATACAGTGTGTGCTGAACTATATTGGCATGAACGGTTGTTTATGAATATTTGGGCTTTACTTTGTGGGACTGTGGATATTTACAAAGCATCTTAAAACTAATTTGTTTTCTTCGCCTTTCTCGTGATTTCCTAACTTATTTTGTGGGCTGTAAACTAATTCACCTTCTCTGCCTCTGTTAATCCATCATTCTCTTTTCTTCCTTCTGTAAAGCACTTTGTTTTAAAAAAGTAAAGCACGGGCAATCTGCCAATGCAAATTATTAAATGCACCCTGTTAATTGTAACATTGTAAATTGTATACATAGCATATTTGATGGGATATGGTTTTATATGTGTCTGATTTGAACTAATCTAAAACCCAAAAGTGATATATTTTATGAAAACAAAAACATTTGATGAGGAAGAACAGTTGTTACTTCAGTAACAACTAATGGGGTTCCCAAATCAATAAATAAAAAAAATCATGTAGGGGCAATAACTCAAGTCTGGATTTTATACTTTTTTATGAGGGGGGGGGAACGGGACAAAACAGAAAGAGAGAACGTAGCACAGACTTTCCAATCATGAGTTCTTCTGAACATTTAATTAGTCTGTGTGAACGAAAGAGAAAGAGGGCCTGAGGGGTCCGAGGAAAAGATGACTACATAAAAGACTGCTGTTGTCAGAGCAGAGTGAGAGATAAAAGGCAACAAGGCAGAGAGATTGATGGGATATTTAGACGTAGAGAGTGAGAAATATGCTGATGTATTACTTTACTCATGTCTGTCATTTTTATTCTTTGTTTGTCTGTTTCTTGTGGACATGAATGAATATGAGCAACCAATTTTTTTCCTTGTGTGACAATAGCAGATGACTGCATATCACACAGTTTTGTAAAGGACAGAGAGCTTTCCGTTGGTCAGATTCACAGAGCGCTGCCTGTACATATACACAGACAAGCTGCCAGCACAGACAGGTGTTCAGGCTCACACAGTCAGAGCAGACAGACAGGCTGGTGAGCAGATAGACAGATGGACAAGTGGAAAGCTTGCGATAATCAGAATCAAAGTGAATGTGTAATGCATTTGACTTGGTGGGCTGCTCGTGTTTGGTCACGTTACAAATACAAAATTTGGAAATTTCCATAAAATATGGTGTAAAACCTGAATTATTCATTCTAAATTTGTACGTAAGGCAGTAACATTTAATGTTTTGATCAGATGTGAAAAGTATGTGTTTAAAAAAAATGCAAAGCAACAATTTCCAGTTAAGGATCATCATTGCATTGCAGGGCATCATGAAAGGCCTATTGTTCGCTGGTTTGCTGCGTCTGCATCTCTTTGCTATAACTTCAGCCTCAGAGAGAAATGGAGGAAAAGAAGAATATGAACAACATTGAGAAAAAGAAGGACATTTTTTAAATTAATGATGTGCCCAAAATGTTGAATACACTTAATTTGTCTTTCAGCAAAAGAGGAAAAAAAACCTGACCTTATTCACAAATAAAAAACAGAACTTGAAATGACAACAGCAAATTCTACATTTAGATACTAAATGCGACAACTGACTTCACAAAATCCCGACTGGATTAACCTGCTACATAATCAAAAATTAGATGCTGTGCTTGGACTCAATATTAGTAGTAAGCCTACAAAAGTGAAATGAAGAAAGTCCTAAAACAAGATTTCAACACTTGGTTCCTCTTCCAAACGGGGTTGGTAATAAAGCAGGACTCACCATTAAGAAATAGTTTGTCATGTTGGTAAACCTGTTTATTTGTTTTCTTGCCAAGAGTTACAACTGTTAATATCAGTCCGTTCAACAAAAGGCTAGCCAGCAGCCAATTAGCTTAGCCTAACATAAAGACTAGACCTGGCTCTGTCCGATGGTAACAAAATCCCTCTACCAACACATAAAGCTTCATTATTAACACATTGTGTTTTAATGTGCAAACATCAAAGTGTAAAAGTGACACATTCTGATTTTATGGAGGATTAGTGAATAAAGATATATCCCAATATGTCAAACTATCACTTAAAAGCTTTTATCATTTTTTGTATTTTAGTGTTGTATATTCCAAGCACTATAAAGCTGTAACTTCTGGGCAGTTACCTCCTTTGATCACTTGGTAATGCAACCTTGTACAGAATTATATTAGAATATGTATCATTAATCATTTTAAGGTATTTTAAGGGGGGCTTTTTAAATAGTAAAATACTTTGTAACAAGTAAAACTCCTGAATTAAAAACCATACTTAGGTGAAGGTACTAATGTATTTGCATAGTGTATGGTCAATTTCCCGTTTTAGAGTCATATATCACTTTATTATAATTAGTGGTGCATTGATGTGTTCATCACTTTAATGATGCAGCTGTATGTGTAGCTAATTTTAATTACTTTATATACTTAAGGCTTGCTTAACCTATAACAATTTATTTGTTGATTTATATTTTGCAATAAAAAGTACATTTGTAAAGAAACTAGTAATGTAAAGTTATCAAATAAATGTTGGGGAGAAAAAAAAAAGTTTGCCTCCAAAACAAATTGGACTAGAAGTATAAAGAAAGTACTTAAGTACAATACATCAGTAAATGTTCTACTTTTTTATTTGGCACTAGCGAAGAAATGACAGGAAATAAGGGGAGACTGAGGGTTAACTTGCAACAAAGATCCACACCCAGACTTGAACCAGGCTCATTGCATTTACAAGCCAGCAGGACAGGATTTAAATAAAAGTCACAGTTTAGCTGTTAAAACGTGACTGCCTGTGTAGATGTCAGCCTCTAATAGAAATACAAGATATAAGAGGGCAAACAGACAGAAGAATCAACAGACAGACAGACAGACAGACAGACAGAAGTATCCAGAAGATGTTTGCCCTGTGGTGCTTCCCAGCCTGGATCAGTCAGGCCTCTGCTGACCTGAGCTGTGTTGAGCAGAACACAATGCTCCTCTGTCCCCCCAGCGAGCTGCTTCACAGCTCCACAACACACAACAGCTCATTATGGAACCAGAGATCCCCCGGCCACAGCTCCCAGTGCCTAAATACTGTCCCCTGCTGAGCACACACACACTGTCACCAGCTCTGGTCACACAGCCCGAGGCCACAAACAGCCAGTGAGGCCAAGAGAGGGCACGCAGAAATACAGGGTGTCACACACATGAAAGCCCATGCACACACTCACACACTTAACCTACATGAGGATGAACACACACCGCCTTATTAGACCAGATCCAAGTCAGCCATTAGAAGTCCTAAGAGAGGTCACAGAGGTCACCCAGCTGCTCTTCCTCACAGATACTGATGACAGGGGGTGTGGCGGTCCGGTTAATTAACCAGCATCAGAAAACTGCTGGGGAGAGAAGGATGGGAAGACAGCCGGGAGATAAACCGATTGACGGGAATGGCAATGACTTGTTGGAGTGGCCAGGAGACGATATTAAAGCACAATTATTGGGTTTCTTGGATGTTTACCAATCATGCAACAATTTGAGCCAAGGCATTCTCACCTGGTTTGGTCTTGTGGTGGATTGTAAAGATGTAAGACAGCAGAAAAGAGCAGCAGGGGGTAATTAGAGCATGACATCACTCTAATTTTCCATTATGTTGATGAGGAACAGTGGCTTAGAGGTTAGTACGGTCACCTGACAGCAACACAGTCTCAGCACTGGTACTTCTTGTGTGGCAATGTGACTTTCCTCTCCAGGGCTGCATCCACGGCTCCTCCACTTGCCTCCCTTCCTCGCGTCTTACTCTGTCCCACCGAGGAAGCATGGCAGAGATCAAGGAAATCATGGGAGGAGACAGCAAACAAGCAAATGTGTTTAGATGGATGAGACGTCCTTTCCTCTCAAGTGTCACATGGATTTGTCAGATGTATGGGCGGAGTTAGCAACTCTTTTGGCTGCACTGCTTCCAGAAAGGCTGCTCTTGTGTATACTTGCTTATAGCTCCTCTGTGATCCCTCATCGATGCTCGCTCCTCAATCCCCGGAAAGTGAAAGCAAGCCAGAGTGTTTCCATCTATATCAAGTGTATGTATTAGTGGCAATACCAAGGCACTGGCCTCAGATCTGAACTTCGTCCCCCTGTGTGCTGTGCTTATTAATGGTTTATTAATACCATTCCCTATCCAATCAGCATCTTTTGACTCCTTGGAGTGGCTTTTAACCGCAGGATGAGAACCACTGTCACCCATTTATCAAAAAAACTTGTAAAAGTTCTTATCAGTCATATTTCAAATGTCCTAATGCTGATAACCAAAACCAGCCAACCCACATAGAAAACAGTTCAGTGGTCAATACAACAGCATCATCCAGTAATTTGGCGCTGTTGCTCTCTGTGGTGAAACTGTTTAACCACATGGGGGAGCTTTTACAACAGCCAGAAACTCTCTGTCCTCCATATTACAGTTAAATGGACTTCAGTGCCTCCTGATGGTTTCTCTCCCTGCCAACACATTTCATTTTGTCACTCTTATTCCTCCCAAAGCATTTCACCTTTAATCCCAGTCTGCCCTGTATTTCTGTGTTATGGAGGTTGTTGTGTTTGTCCTTGTTTCCATGTCCAGATTAACATGTTCAGAGGCCCAAAGGTGAAAATGAGCTGTTTGGCCTCTGTTGTGTCCAACTTCCCTATAGTGGACACAGCACACTACGGAGGTTAGCCTCACAACATGTTGTACAAAATGTTGAATGTCAAAACTCTGTTGCTTAGCAACAGAGTTTTTGGAGGGATCACTTCTCATAGCAACAACAGGGAGACAGAAAGTTATACCTCAGGCTATTAAAACACGCTCTGTCTGATCGGGATGTCGGGACCTTAATTGGCTTTGTCAGGATCGTGTGTGTTGTTTATTTAGATGTGATTGACCGTTTCCAAACAGCCCACCAACTGTCATCAGAGTCTTATTCAAATATTGCTACCTTTTTCAACTAAGCCCCGCCCACTTCAAACAGGGGTCCAGAGAGAACTCATGATCTAAGGTCGCTTTCACACCCGAGCTGTTTGGTTCATTTAACATGAACCCTGGAGCGCTTTGTTAGTCCAGTTTGTTTGGGGTAGTGTGAAAGCACATTCGAACATTTGTGCATATCATTATGAGAGCACGATTTGACCCAAATATAGGAAATTAACCAAAAACATTGAAACAAAAAAATGTACTAGCCTGCAATTTTAACCTTGCACAGAATTTTCTATTAATATATGTAAGGGATAATTTAGAGAGAGGCGGTTGTAAAAGCGCATACAACCCTAACAGCATGATCAGGACCCCGACGCAATGCGGAAGGGTCTTGAAACAGCCTGAAGGGGTTGTAATTGCCTGCCTCGCTCTACATCATCTTTACATACTTATCAAATAAATCGATAATTTGACGCAAAATATTGATTAAAAAGGAGTTTATTGATTTAAATATGATTATTTTGCTTCCACTAAAGAAAATAGTCCGTCTCTAAGTTTCATAGCAACGGAAACTCTTTAGCTGTTTAATGCAACAGCGGAGGCTTTGTCTGTCACTCAACACCACAGTGTCTCCCCCTTCTGCAGCGAATACATTTCTGGCTAAAGCCACCGGTGTGGTCCAGGCACGCATTTTATCCCCCTATGGGCTGTGCGCTAGCTATAGCTAGGTAGACAAATTACCCAGGAATTGACACCACATTAGCTGAAGCGTTGTAGTGAGCTAGTGGGCTATTGGACAGACCGCAGAATGCCTTAGAATTCAACCAAGCCATGTAATAACGTTTAATAACTTTTAGATCCATAAGCTGTTCTGACCACACATTGCTGGTAGTCTGTGTAACATCATCATCTCTCTTTATCATCAGGTCCACCCTCTCCTTCACTCGCTGTCTGTTAGCAATAATAAGCCTGTGCCCATGTTATCGCCTATAATATACCTACGCTCTCCTTCTCTGCAAGTTTCGGAATCATTGAGATTTCTCTTGGCACAGCTACCAGAAAACTTGCAACTTTCAGACAGGTTGCTCACATCACCGGAAAAGTGCTTTTTCACTCCAGAGCAACGGGATCTGTTGGTCCGTTTCTTTAACTGTCTATTGATATAGACTAGTTGGCACAGACAGCAATGTGACGTCGTTGTTTTCAACAGAGACCAGTGAAGTCTAACTGAGCTTGAAGACGTAGATGTGACATGAGCAACCTGTCTGAAAGTTGCTGTGCCAAGAGAAATCTCAATCATTCCCAATCTTGCAGAGACGGAGAGCGTAGGTATACAGTATGTAAGGAGATAACATAGGCACAGGCTAATTATTGCTAACTAAAATGCTAGTTAACATTAGTAATTAAACCTAAACAGCTAAGGTAAGTCCAAATTGCCTGCAAGCTTATCCTGTACTGTTCGGTAATTCTTCTACTATGCAACAGTATTGTCATGACACAATTGTTAGCCTATTTTTACAAAAATGTCTTCTACGGAGCCATCATGTGAGATACAAGGTAATGGAGCCTTTTATACATTGTCATGTTTCTTTAGAAATAATCAATGGACAAATAGTGTCTTTAAACGCTTCAGATTTAGTTATTTGCTGTCAAAGTGGCGCCAAAATGAATGGCAGTCAATGGAATGCTAACAGTGGGTGAGGGCTTAATGGTATTAACATGGCTCCATAGAAGGTACGAGGCTGGCTTACCGCAATCACTATCCAATGTGAGTTGAGTGCATATGTGAGTTGCGCATGCGTCACTTTGCGACAAGTAGCCTATAAGATGCAAGAGACTTCTATAATGTCAAACAGTTAAAATGGACCTAGCTAGATAACAAAGATCATTTACTGTTGGCTAAAGTTAGCAATCAAACACAACAAAGGCTGTCACTTGAATGGCATTTTGAGTAAATGATAGCAATCAAACAATCATAGATAGTTAAAACGTTTTTTGAAATTATTTACATCTTCTGTTATTGTTTTTAATGAGAAAAGTTTATTTTATGGATTTCACAAATTTCATTATGCCACGTTATGCCATAAACCGTTTAAATCGGAGCATGCGCAACTCACATCTGCACTAAACTCACATCCGGTAGTGACAACAACCATGTCTCTGGTGACCCCTTGCTACTTAGCTGCTTGTTCGCCTTCTTCTAAAACACTGGTTCTCTAACTGTGCTACAAGTGTCACAAGCTCCCTCTAGTGGTAAGTGGCTGGATTCTCTGACATATTTTTAAAAAATAACAAAAAAGTTATTTAAAAACATAATAAAATTAAAATACTACACAATTTTCAATATTAATACTTAAACTATGATCACTTAAATATTTTAAAACAAGTCTTTGTTTAAGTGTAATATTTTTGTTTCGGTGTGAGCTTGATACATTTACATTCATGGACGGAGACCACATACTTTCGTAATAAGTGTTTATATTGTTTAGTGCCTTTGACAAAGTGCAGTGTGAAAGCTTACCAAACTAAATGAAAAATGCAATAGTGTGACAACTTCACCCACGAATCGCACCAAGTCTACCATACTATAAGTGTGAAATTGCCCTAAAAGAAAAAAAAAACTGCTCTAATTGGTAGAAAAGTGTGTGTTTATGAAGGACTCCATCACTCCTATGTAAGAAGCGAAGTGAGAGAAGCTTTTCCGAGCCCTTTACGGTGTGTTCAGACACAAAGCAAAGTGAATTATCGCCTTGCATCATTTGCACAAAGTTTACCGTTAGACTATTTGCCCCCAGACAACCTGTGCACTGCCTTTACAAGATGTTAAACCTAAGATATCTGGCAAAAGACGCACTGAGTGCACAGACAGGGCCACCGCATGTCTTGCTCATGCCCAGAAAAAACAGATTATTTAAAGGTTGAATTAGGGCCTGGAACACCTGACCTTGTGTTAGCGGTCCTATGTATAGATGTTAGCTGTAAGCTCGCTAGCAACAGACTGTGTCAGTGGGAGTGTGCCTCTGTGTTTGTGTTCAGCCTGCATGTCTCTCTCCTTTTTCCTTTCTATTTACATTCTTGAAGCAGATTCTTAAAGCAGCTTTTCTGAAAGTGAAATATTTTCAACTCCCGCAGACGTGTTGTGAGCAAATGCATGTCTACCGTGTCTTTTCAAAAAGATTGTGTGTAATCACAAAATTTTAAAATTTGTGTAAAATTTGCTTTCTGTTTAAACACAGTTAGAACTAGATTTGACACTGGACACATAGGATCACACAATTAAATCATAATGTGAAACCCAGTTGACGTACTTAAGTGTTGCAGGTTCCCAGAGAAGTTACCAACAATACTAAGAGTCAACAGCAATGCTAGCAGGTCTGTGAGGCTTTGAGATAAATGCTAACATCAGTATGCTAACATGCTAATGTTTAATGGGTATAATGTTTATCTTAAAAAGTAATCCAGCCAAGCTGCCAGCCAAGACAGAAAGAGCAATCATCCATGTTTTGATCCAAAGTCAAGACAAATAAAATTGGTGGGACCTAGTCCAATCAGAAGCAGGTGGTAATTAGCATGGCTGGGCTGTGAGACCAGTGAGAAAATGTGCAAAAAGACTCAACAGAGGCAATTCCAGCATTTACAGTAAATACTGTTGTTTATTAGGTGCTTTGTTCATACAAAACAACACACTGTTCCAAAGTGTTTGTATAATAGTGATAAAAGTAAGAATAACGTGTGTGTTCTTCAACTGTACATGTTTGACTAACTGTTTGAATTGTTTCATGTTGTCTATCATGATGGAATAAATGGCTCATTTATCAGTAACAACTCAGGCAGGCAGGAAGACAGAAGTTTTAATATAAATACAGAAATAATTTATTTTTACACAGAGAAAGAAAGTGTGTTGAAGTTGAACATTTGTGCCATGCTTCCTTTAAAATAAATTGATTTTTTTTCTCATAACATTTGTCTGTATATGATGCATGAGCATTTCAAAATTAAAACACAAGCATATCATATTTACAAAAAACTAACATATACAATAAAACAAGAAAGTTTTCAAGATACCTCATGATTTGAGAGAAATAGGGTCACCATGTTTAAAGGTAGACAAGGTGTGCATTGTTTAGATGCTGATGTTACAACTGAAAGTATATCAAACCTAAAAACCAGAGCAAGTTATGAGCAAAGTTTAGTGGATTTTGTGACAGCTTCATAAATAACCTTCTCTTCCTCCAGATGTATAGTTTAAATTGTGTCCTCCGTCTTTTATTTTTACACTAGTTCAATACTTTGGTTGGATGCACACATACAACGAGAGGAAACAAATGGAAGGGCAACCATTACAAATGATTAAACTCCTGACTCTCTGCTGATGTATAATGGTAGAGTGGGCTGTAGTCTGTCAAGGCTGATCTGATTCTCTGTGTCTAGAACACACAGCATCTCCACTGTCTGCTCTTCACCAAATGTCTCTTTAAAACCCAAGTGAATGTCCTCTCTCATCTCTACTTCTCTGTCACTTACTACATTTAGGCTCCCCAGTTCCTGTGTCATATTCTCTTCATCCTCATCATCCCCGCAGCACAAAGCTACCTCGTTCTCGTAGCAGAAAGCACTGGGGGAGTGAGGGCCTAGGAGATGGTGAGATACCCTTGGGGCAAATGGTGATGGAGACTGGGAGTAAGTCGAGCTGGAGGATGAAGACTGTCTGCCATGACCCTTCATCTGACTCAGTTCCCTGGCACTGCAGTGAGGCGTAGATGGCACTTTGTAGGACTTATGGAAGCGAGAGTAGTCCACGTGGTAGCGGTTACCCTTTTCAAAAACCACAGGCTCAAAACGGTAACCCCACAGGATCTCCTTGGCCAAGTAGGAGCTCCGGGCCTGTGTGGTCATAGCTGTGGCCTCCACCATCCCCTCCAGGATGACGACAATCTCAAAGTCTTCCTTGAGCAGGTCAGAGCAACTTAGGTCATACAGAGGACTGTTTTTGTTGATTTCATGGACCACGACCAGTGGTGACACTAGAAACAGCCGATCTAGCCCATCATCATAGCCAACATCAATATCTGTTTGCTCCAAAGGGAGGTATTCGCCCTCGGCCGTCACATGCGACTTAATGAGCTGAGCCCGCACATGTGCTTCGACAATGTGACTCTTGCGCATGTTCCCTAGGCGCCACATAAGGCACAGCTTACCATCTCGCAGAGCTATGACAGCATGATGCGAAAACAGCAAGGTCTGTGCCCGCTTCTTGGGCCGCACCATCTTTGCCATGATGGTCCCAATCATGAAGGAGTCAATAATACAACCCATGATGGACTGGACCACCACAGTCACCACAGCGACAGGGCACTCTTCCGTGACACACCGGAAACCATATCCAATAGTGGTCTGGGTCTCTATGGAGAAGAGGAACGCCCCAATGAAACCCTGGATGTGGAGAATACATGGCCGCCATTGGTCTTTTCCGTTCTCTACGTTGCTTTGAGGATCCCCTTCCCTTAGGTTAAAGTCTCCATGAGCAAGCGCCACTCCCCAGAAGATCAGGCCAAACACCAGCCAAGACAAAAGGAAGGTGGTGGTGAAAATGAGCAACAGGTAGCGCCAGCGTATGTCCACACAGGTGGTGAAAATGTCAGCCAGGTATCGTTTTGGTTTATCCTCCATGTTGTTGAACACCACATTGCACTGACCATTCTTCTTCACAAAGCGGCTGCGTAGGCGGCCGGTGCCCAGATCTAGGCCCAGACGACATGAAGAGGAAGCTGTTAAAACTAAACTGCTGTTGTGGATGTTGGGCTCATTTGTCTCTCTCAAAGACAAAGCCCCTCTTCCGTCATCACTTTCTGGACACTCTCCTCCTCCTTCTTCACCCAGAATACAGGCCCCTGACAGTGACGGCTGAGTCAGAGGACTGTGGCCATTGTGGAGGCCCAGGCTGGAGATCTTCAGGGCATCTTCATCTGTGGAAACGATGCTGTATCTTAAAAAACAGAGGGGAGAAAATTAGGTGAGGGGAACTGACGTTTATCAAGCTGGTCCCTATAGCTACCACTGTCAAACTATGTGCTCTAATAATAATGATAAGAACAACATGAAAATCAGACCTTTTTGACTGCTTAGTTTTTCATGCTTGTCCGTATTTTCTAACATGTTTCACATTACACTACAAGAGAAAAGGCTTTCAGGATGAGACCTAACCCATGTGTTTAGTGAACATAAATCTACTACCTAGAACTAGAATAGAACTACTACACAGTGGATGTACTAGGCAAAGCAAGTTTATTCATATAGTACAATTCATACACAAGGTAACTCAAAGTGCTTTACAGAGACAGAGAAACTTGCAAACAAAAATAATAAAAGTGCATTTGACAAAGGACAATTACAACAATAGAAAGAATAGGTAAAATTTGGAAACAATATAATATAATAAATATAATGATAATATTGGTTTTATACTAAAATTTTGGATGTAGTAAAAAATCTCACATGGTAGTCTACTAAATAGCATGTGAGTATGGAATTTCGGATGCAACTGTAGAGAATGCAAAGATTGACAGATCTACATTGCCTATTTAGGGTTGCTAAGTTAAGATTGTGAACAGTCAGTTGGATGTTTTGGTACCCCTTTCCCCTCTGTCACATTTTATGAAGGGTTTACAAATCGTAACTAATGTTTTCATTGATGGTTTATGAACCATTGAATTTATGATTTATCGATTTCTCATCAACTAGATTGATGACTGAACTAGAAGTCATTAACAAGATTTAAAATTCAAGCCATTAATAAATTGTCATGAGTTTTATGCTTTCTAATGAGCTGATATAATATATATAGTATATACAGTATTTGTGTTAATAAGCTATTTATAAAGGGCAATAAACTATTAATTCTGCAGTTACACACACTAATTAACACGCCAATACAGGGTCATGGGTTTCTCAACAAATGTCAGTAAGTCATCTTTCTGGAAATATAAAAGGTATTGATGGTTTTTGTGATAATCCATCAAGTCTGAAGTTGTAAATGTTAATAAATAGTTAATAAATGTGTTATCATGCAGCCATGTGTTCAAAAGTTACCCAGCAACCCAAATGTTGTAAATAATGACTTATAATTTATCTATTAAGCTTAAGTTAACACATTATTAACCATTATAAACCTTTTATCAAGGGTGACTTATAAAAAGGGTACAGATATTTCTGCTGTTATGTTGAGGTTGCAGCAGTAATTGAGTTGTAGTTTAGTTTATTACTTTATTTGATAGATGATAGTATATTAATTATTACATTTCTGAAAATATGGCAAACATTTTAATCAATAGTCCTCTCGCAGGCAATAGTTTAAAGCAAAGATGTTAAGAATAAAAGCATTTGAAATCCAATCAACAATAAAAGCAGTAAATTCTGCAGACATACTACAGAGAACAGAAATAACTCTTATGACACTTTTTTTCGTAAGTGAAAAGAACAGAAATGGCCTAAAATGTATTTTTTCATCAATAAAGCAGTTAAATAGGGCATTGACATAGTTTTATTCCCCATTCTTTCTTACCTATTGACTCGCACCGCTCCCATGGCACCGATGATCATCAGGCTGTGTCTGCGAGGGCAGTAATGTAGGTTGGGGCGGGCAGTTCCAACCATCAAAGTACTGTTGCTGGACAGGGAGGCAGTATGAGCTCAGATCTGTCGTGCATTCGTTATCAGTGCTGCCTTCTCATGATACATTTTCTGTGAACACAGAATATCAGAATGGTGAATATAAGTAAATTCAAAATGTAAAGGCAAACACAGCAAAACTTTTTAAAAGATAGCTAATTCCTGGATAAAAAAAACTCATCAACGCTAGCATCTCTGTGCAGCCATACTGACACAGGCGTGCTTTGAGCTAAATGTTTAAACTTGCTAACATGCTCACAATAACATTGTTAAAGCGCTCATATTATGCTCATTTTCAGATTCATAATTGTATTTAGAGGTTATATCAGAATGGGTTTACATGGTTTTATGGTTTCACTTTCAGAGGATGAAGACGGTAAGGAGCTGGTGTTTACCGATGTGAGGTTATCAAATCATCAATAAACCACGCATTTTGTAAACTCTGTTACTCTGACCACATTTTTACCTAAAATAGCAAGGCTTGCTATGTATTTTTAACACACATTTAAAAACGGTGATAGGCCACCAATAACAGGGATGTCTGGTCACCATAGACCTAGTCATCCACGATGTTCCACTTCTGGGATTGTTCCGTTGCCGCTGGAAATTCTGGCAGTTTTCACTCTTTTCTGCCGGTGGTCCATTACCTTCCACTTTCTTTGTGTTGGAATTTCAAACTCTGGTTGATTTATGAGGACTAGTGTTAACTGCTCCTCAGATTTCTGCAAGGTAAATCCAGACAGCTAGCTAGACTATCTGTCCAATCTGAGTTTTCAGTTGCACAACTAAAACAACTTTTGAACATACACATGTTCCAGCAAAACAAGTTCCTTCCTGAGGCTATTTTGCAGCAACTGCGTAACACCACCCATGACGATTGTGATTGGTTTACAGAAAGGCCAATAAACCACAGCACGTTTCTCCACCATCCTGGAATGGGACTAGCCAGACCTCCACAGTGAGGAACGTCTGGCAAAGCAAGAAAACAATAGACCTATTATAAGCTGGTCACATTAGTAAGGTAGCCCCCCCGTCCCATGTCACAAATACGTTCCCACACGGCTGTCCATATTGCCACATTGCTAGCATGTCTAAATATCTGAAGAATCAAATTTCTCCCTGCTAATTTTAGCCTTACTGCCCTAATGTACGGAGCAGACCAGATTGTTTTGTGTAATGAAAGCTTATTGATTACGTTCTTGCTAGTGGTTAGCCTTAGGGACCTTCAGGCCAACCAGGGGTGGAAAACCAGACAGGCAGTGGAAGGGACAAAGGTCTAAAAAAGAGATGAATCCGTGGTAATCTACTGCTAGAGGAACAATTGATCTGCTGTTTGGCCTGATGACAAGTTTGGATGGTGATTTTGCTCTGTTTATTACGTCAGCAAGCTGATAACCAGGAGGACCAAAAAGCCCCGGGTTGCATAACCAATAGAAGGCCTATTCGCACACAATACAATAGGGCAACAGCATTTTTTGTTTGTATGTGAATAACTTTGATTGATATAAATTAGTTGGCAATGAAAGGTAGCAATAGATTTTCTTGGGAAAATATCTGACAACTGCAGTTTAAAAGCCTTTGTTCAATATTGGCGGAAAATAACAAGCACAGGCAAATAGAAAAACACCTATGCACATAAACTCACACTGAGGTACAGATTTTTATGGGATTTAAAGTCATGTAATGTGGGCCGTGTGCAACCCTTGTTTGTGATGCTTCCAGACTCTTTTTCCTGTTACACCAAGGACAGATGTCAAGAACTGGCTGCTGATTGGCTGGATGAAGAGAGATTTTTAACTGGATAATTCCAAAAGGGCAGATAATTATGTCAGCTTGAACTCTCACAGCTGGACAAGAGCATCCTCTGCATGAAGTCACAACCTTTTCTTACAGAGTCCTTAGACGCCAACCAATATAGTCTCATAGTCATGTTAGTGCCAGCAGCATCATGTATGGGATCAGGACAGAACAACACAGATCAACTAACAAATAAGTTGCGCAACAAATATTAGATGAAAGAAGAGAAACTCTAGAAGGTTATTTTTCTTGATATTCACAAAATGTATTTCTGTTTTTATCATACTAAAAAGCACTATTTAGTTTGCAGAAAAGAATACAAATCAAAATGGAACTGCTGAACTTTCAAATGTAACTGAGATGGCTCATTGGACAAAGGTGTGGTCAATAAAGTTTTATTGTACTGTGTTGTTTTATAACCATTTTTCAAAGAAGTCATTGTTAAAGAATACTGTGGAGTGCAGAATCTTCTGTTTGTCATCATTAGTGTCATGCAAACAAAACTCCAAAATCCACACAATAGTCAGATACCTTTGTAAAGCTGGCTGTATTGGATTAATTGTTGGTGAAATGTTAAAGAGGTGTTGATTGAGCTGTTGTCTACCTGTTGGTCAAAATAGGGGAGATACATGATAATATACTATAGCATAATATTAAAGTGTTGTTACCATGAGGACCATCAGTGTAACAGAATTGTATACAACAACAAGCACTACCAAGAAAAATCCATCCACACAGCACATTAGCTTTGCCTTGTGGCCCACGTGGACAAGAACTGCTAAAAGTGCTATGGGTGAAATCATGTCGTAATTCATCTCCATGACAACTGAGCAAACTCCATCTTAAAGCTCCAAAATAAATATCTAGCAGCAAAATTATCCTGAGTTTAAAACTATGACTTTAAAAATTAGATAAACTTCTCTCAAGAAAAAATATCTAATCCATATTCATTTCATGCCTCCTCAGTAAAACATGTTCACTTTACTATTGTATACTAGAGGGTGACTTGGTGGTGAATTTTTAGGGACTCCCGTCAGTAACGGTATTCCCACGGGAGTCCCGCGGTACGTTGGTAACGTGACAGGTAGGCCTACGGAATAGAGTAGAAATCAACGTGAGCGAGATGGAGCTGGAGATTAAATTAAAAAATGACGCTGCAATGCGGTGAGTGTTAGGCTTCTATTTAAAAAAATCAGTGACAGAGGAGACAACGGATAGAAGGTAAGATAGGCTATTAGTCAGTCTCTTTCCAGACTCAAAGACGTTGGAATCGCTGCACTCTGAGAGCGACAATTGATTACACAATACAAATAGAAAGTACAATAGAGGGTGTCACCCTTTATTGTATTTTGTAATTTATGAGATTTAAAACAAAAGAACTGCCCGTAGAAAAAAAAGTTTGATTTTTAATATTTGTTGTAGTTTGTTGCTGTTAATGCGTTGTTTTAGAAATGCTGATGATTGTCAATATTTTGTGTGAAAAATGTCTGGCTGATGTCTTTATTTCTCAGCTGATGGCATCCCTGGGGGAGAGTGGCAGTAATTACAGTAATGGTTGATCATAGTTACTGTATTAGCTGTCTCCATAGGAACATCTCAAGCAAGAGGAGATAAATGGACAGAGGAGAGGAGAGGAGAGGAGAGGAGAGGAGAGGAGAGGAGAGGAGAGGAGAGGAGAGGAGAGGAGAGGAGAGGAGAGGGGTAAATAGGCTGTGGACTCCACCAAAACCTGCAGTACACCACCACTACCCCACAGCGCTCTCCAAATAAAGAATAACTCTGACATAGCTCTTATTCAGGTATGTCAGAGGAACTAAACTGTTCCTGACGTATATATAACAGCATAATCCCATGCAAAGGAAAAGGATGTAGGACGCCTTTGTCATCTACAAGATTAGTATATCCCTTAATCTCCCAATCCAAACAACAATATGAAAGGTGGATGGCAGTTGTGTGACCTGGTTTAAGCCCTTTTGTGTAATCTCAGATCTGATTATATGAGAAGCTAACAGAGGGAAGATAGGTTCTGACGTCTTCCACGTCGGACAGTGTAATGTTAAAATGAAAAGATTATGATGTCCGATTATGTTAATACAGCTTGTAATGCCATTTACAAAAAGTAGAAGATTTAAACCAAAGGAATGTGTGAAAATGTGTGAGAGTTTGGTTTTTACATTTGGTCATGCCATGTTTTTCGGCGGCAATTTTATTTCATTTCATTTTTCTCTCTTTTTATGCATTTCTGTACAACACGCTCACTTTAAACTGACATTCAAGAAGAGCTTTATGTCTCTTAGGACAACAGTGGGTCCACAATGGTGAAACAACACAGTGGTGAAATGTCACTAAATACATTTTCTGAGGTGCTGTACTTCAATACAATTGAGGTACTTGTTCTTTATTTAAATATTTCCATTTCCTGCTACTTAATACTTCTGCTACAACGTTCAGATGCAAAAATTGTTATTCCATTAGTTATTTTTCAGATTAAGAATTTACATGTAAAACATACGTTTAGTTCATAGAATGTGATGCACGGTTATTGATTAAAAAAAGCACAAAACTACAGTTATTAAATTAGTTCCTCCTTAAAATGCTGCTTATTTGTTAATGCATGGATGAAAAAACATGATACATATGACACTCTTACAGTAAATAGGGACATTTTGCATAATGAATACTTTTATTTTTTTATTTAAAGCATGTTATTGCTTAATACTACTCTAGTCTTTGAAACCATCTATAATTACACAATTTATTTCTGTTGTTATCCAAAGTATTGTGTAGTTTCTAGTGAAGAGCAAAATAGAAATAAAATGGATCTTCTGACAAATCTGCTTGATGCTCAATACTTTGCTTTAGTGAAATTTTTAAACTTATAGCTGTAATGGAGTACATTTATAAGATGCAAAAGTTAAATGGATTTGATAGAATATACTCTCCACACTATGCATTTGGGCCATAGTAGTTTCCTCAGCCCCAAAACGTGCATCAATTGTGTCATACCAATGAAATGAATGATGAAATTGAAATTGACATGTTTGCACATACATCACTGTAGGAGTATTAAATGTCAATCAATGGTTCACACAGTGCAATCAGAAGTTATGACAGGGCAGTTTGAAAACTAAGCAGCAGCTGTGACGTGTGTTTGGTTTCATTGAGGCCACATGAGCTGTCCAGTGCTGAAAATCAATCCAAAGCCTGCAGGAATAATCGACAGCTGGGAGAGGAGAGATGGAAGGGGTGGGAGAGTAGCTGAGTACTACCCTAACTTTGAAAGTGATTATGGCCTTTAAAATCTTTTCCTCTGTCTGTTTACCATCCTCAGATATTTTTTTTTATAGTCAACTTACTCAGCCACATGAAAGTTTTTTGGAAGTATTGATTGTGTTTGCATCTGAGACGTTAGTCAGAACATGAAAAGACAAACTATTGCAGGCTGAGATTGAAGATCATTATAATGCAATTTGGAAATTTTAAGATTTAAAGTGGAGTCAGGAAAGGAAACAAGTTTTAATAATTATTGATGAATACAACATAAAAAGCCTTTTTGGGTTATCAGTCATTTTTAAATCATCCCAGAAGAGCCAGCAGACGTTACAACAAACAAAAAATAAGAATACGAAGCTATAAACTCTTACCTTGGTGTAACTGCGACTGAATCATTTGGAGACAATAGTTTCATCCTCATAAAAATAACTTTGAGTTGTTGTCCTCTCTTCTTTATTTTCTTTCTTGTTTTTTCTTCAATAGACAAACACCTTTTTCATAAATCTGCTCCCAGATTTGTGTTGCACAAACTTGTACATGCCTCCAGTCTGAGCTTTGTGTTGCTGCTCCATAGTAGCTGAATGGAGTCGCTCCTGCCTGGTGGTTGTGCATCTGCTCCGATCCCTGTGTGTGTGTGTGTGTGTGTGTGTGTGTGTGTGTGTGTGTGTGGGAGAGAGACTAAGTGAGAGAGAGCGCTCTGATTATGTTCCTATTTATATGCTATTGTTTTCCCCAGAGTGTGGAGATGTGGATTGCATAATTTTTAGACTTTAGCCCACTCAGACATGCACGGACATCCAACAAAACACACCCGTGAAGATTATTGTAAGCCTACAACATTTCTGTAGAGACTTTGTAGGAGTGTTTCTAAGGCATTTTAGAGTTAATTTATATTGGTACAAAATGGGGTGTCTTTTGGGCAATTATTAAATAGACTTAGTGATACATGTGGCTGTCTACAGATAGTTTGTAGTGAATGTACTTTTATCCATTTTGCATAATTTATAAAGATTTGTATGTACACTATTTATTGTTGTATAAGAAGCCCCTAAAGACACATAGCAAATGTCCTGGTGTGCACGAGAAACTTTAGTTTAAAGTAACTCGTGCTCAAACCAATCCAGTACCAGTCAGACTGGCTGCAGAGAAGGAGGTATTAATCTTCGACGACATGTATCTGATACTTTCATCAACAAACCTGAAGATGATAAGGGTATGTTAATTGATTTCATGCTGTGAATGAATATTAATTTTAACCACATAACATTAGCAATACTTTGTTAGCACGTTAGCATTGTGAAAGAGCAATAGTTTAAGGGCACTTATTCAGTGCTGAAAACACAACGTTTAGGATTTGGACTTGTCTTAACTTGGGATTTGATTTGTCTACATATACAATATTCTCTCAACTTGTTTGTTGTGGAAATGTATAGTTACCATTCAAAACTGACATAATCTTTTCCACAGCACCAAGTATTAGGTTTTACAACATCGCCAGTCTCCTGAACATATTCAGAAAGGCAGAAGAGGGTAATTGCTACAATCGCTGCAACTTCCATCAGTTCACTGCTTTCTCGTTCATCTACTCGGTCCTGCATCTTCGCCTTGAGCAGCACCACGCAACTAGCAACCACACTGTAACAAGTCATGATTTATTATTTTACTTTTTTGAACCCAGCTCCTATCTTGTGCTTCACTTGTCATTATATGAATAGTATTAATGAAAAGGAAAACATCAGCCATCCTTTTTACTGAGAGGTTGAATAGCAGTGAACTTTAGGTGACACTCTGACTGCTCTGAGCTTATTGTCATTCATTTACATGCATTCCCATGCCAAAGGAGGTGATTAAGTCATTGAGTTATGTCTGGTTTAACATAGGTTACATAATGGTGATTTGTGTAGTAACTCTGAAAATGAGGAATTAAAAACATTTTTTGTTGATTTTCAAGTCACAAAGTCTTTTGGAAAGAAAATTAATCAGCTATTTTGATAACTATATGTTAACAGTGTCAAGCTAAAATGATAATTTTTGCTGGTTCCAGCTTCTCAAATGTATGATTTGAAATTTGAAATGATTTACTGCCCACCTATGATGATAAATGAAATATAGTTTGTATTCAGACTATTGGTAAATATCAAAAGACAAAAGTCCAGACGTGTGTGTGTGTGTGCGTGTGTGTGCGTGTGTGTGCGTGTGTGTGCGTGTGTGTGCGTGTGTGTGTGTGTGTGTGTATGTGTGTGTGTGTGGGTGGGTGGTGTGTGGGTGGGTGCTACCTGTGTGCCAAAATAATGCCTCCTGCTTTAGTTTCTGATAACCATTCATCCTGGAAATAGACAAAGCGGCTGGTTCAGCCAAAACCATTTTGTACTTGTTGGAGGGAACAGATTGTACACCCTCAGTCTGTAAATACATTAAAAAGCATTAATAAATAAAATAGGAATGGTTGATTGAGCATGGCAGCGAGTGATGCTAACTTTATGCTTTCTTATTTCAGATATCTTTGAGGTGTTATTGCCAATTCGATCCATCACTTTAGTTTCCATGGAAACCTAATTTTGTTTTCTCTTCTTTCTCTCTCACATATAAATACTCTTCTCTATCTCCACATAGTTTATTTTTAAACCTCCTTTCTTTTTAGCTTTATAACAACAGGTTGGTGTTGCATTGTGTAGGTAGTGGGGGGCATAGTGACTGAGCAATGTGGGCAAGGGTCAGAGTTTAGGGGATAAACCATTGACTATATAAAATAAGAATAAACTAAGTGGGAATAAGTGGGCTGGCAATAACTCCAAGTCGCAGAAACACAATGTCCTCCATGTCTGGATGAAAGAGTTGTTACCGTTGTGTTGAAGAAGGTAGTAATTTGATGATTCATGTACACAAAGTTTTACAATACGCGGTGGCACTTACACTTTAGAAATTAATGTCGGTTGCTCACATGACAGTACAATAACATAAAAATAATACATTTATACTGCAGAAGCATGAATATAGCTGTGATTCAGCAAGTTCCATTTGCAGCCACATTGTAAAAGTGTCTAATAGAAAACACTCTAATTTGAGTGTTGTGCATGGAGCTAAGGGGAAGGAAAGACCTTCCTTACTGCCAACACAGCCATCTGTGTAAAGAAATAGCTTTAATCTAGGTGGCAGTGAGATATTAATGCATTTTTGTGGCATACTTTGCTGGAGGCACTCTGGTATTTCTGTCTCCATCAGGACCATTCATCACTTCTCCTTATTACACCTTTGTATTAAAAAGCACACAATAATACACACACTTTTGATTTTTCCCAGAGCAAACCTCATTGAAGAGGTCAATGACAGAAAATCCCTCAAGATTATTATAATAACTCGTCCCTTGAGTTCTTTTTAAATGTGATAAGCAGAGTTGGAAGATATTTTCTGTAGTATCAGCCATCTCCACGGCCCTGCTTGATGACACCCTCTCAAATGCCATGAGAGCCAGTTTACTCAGAAGCAGGCGGATGCCTCATTTCTCACTTTGAGAGCTGATCCAGGTCAACATGTTTTTAGAAAAGCAGGCCGAGTGGGGCGGGAGGAGGGCCAGAAAGGCGGGGGGGAGTGCAACCACTCTCAGCAGATGAACACATTTACTCTAAATAAGAACTCTATACAGTGTTGCTCTGTACATTAGACACACCAACACACCACCTACACTTTGTTGTTTTGTGTATTTTGTTTTCAACTCCCAATCTATGATTTTTCCAAAACAGAGACTTCTTGAACATTTTAAAAAATTAACACAAAACAACTCTGAGAAATTGCACTCATTTTTGTTGCAAGCCTTACTTTAATTTCTCTCAAGATGGGCTTACATAACAAAACTATTATTCAAAAAAGGACCAGACTGAAGTCTTGTTGAGAAGGGAGAGAAATCTGTGCTGACATTAACTCTCTCTCTGCACACTGTGTTCCTACAGTGATTTAAAACATTAAACTATGCTTGCAGTAACACTTTACGTTACCCTCGCTTTTTAATTTTTATAAGCAGTATATAAACCATATATTAATTGTTTATGTAACATAATATTACGTAGTTGAACGCAGATATAAGAAAAGTGTTTATTAATGTAGTTGTATTTGTCAACAACTATAACTCTTCTTGTAAAGCATCCGTAACAGATAAATGACAATAAGGTTTTAATCATACAAAATACGTATGTCTTAACATCTTAAAAAATAAACAGGAAATGTAAAACATGTATGTATCATATTTTTCAAATAAATTAATTTACAAACACTTTTCACTCTTCATGACAACTGATCAAACTCCATCCGCTGCTGAAGACCATGAGATGCAACTGAAAGCTCCGGGATAAATCCATTAGAAGAGTATGTTAGTTGCCAAACTACCATTTAAGAATGAAAAAAAGAAGCTCAACATCTCTTCATGGCTTTTGAACACACACATCTACAAACAGTTTTAAACTTGCCTGTGAATGATTTGTACACAAACAGTTAATGTGTTCAATAACATACTGTAAGGATTTGTTAATGTGTGTAATATGATTTAAGATATGTTGTACTACAAAGGTAAATCATTTGTTAACTGTTCATATGGGAATGCCTCATGGGAAAACTGTTGACACACACATAAATTAAACACTTATAACCGTCATTTATAAATGTCCTTACATATTCACAACTGCATTATAAAGTGTTATAAACCATGTATTACTTGTTTATATACTGCTAACACTGTTAATGCTCATATGGATGATCAAAGTGATATCGCAATCAAATATGAGAAATAAAAACTTTACAGCAGTTTCATGTGGCGGGTGTTTGATTGTTGATAATGATTTGATAGAGGTCATGGCGCACCTGTAACGCCACAAATAAAGTGTTTTTAGGGTATAGAGAATATGTATTTTCCCATGTAAAAATGTAATATACAAGCTCCTATTAGCTGCTCCTCCCCATTTGTAAAGCAGGATTTGATAAATAGCTACAATGTTTTAAATAAAAACATAAAATATACCGCTGATTTACAAAATATGTGGGTTTTTTGATCTAGCAGTGGACAAGAGGAATAAAGTTGTTGAGTTCAGAAGGTTGAGTAAAAATACTATTATATTATTCCCATATACTAGTCACAGTCAATAACTGCCTTGGGTGAGGGGTAGGACCAAGGTCATGCAGGAGTGCTGGATCAAATAATGCCCTTTATACTGAGGTTATTGCTGATGGGGACAGTTTTTTTTCGATTGCTAGACAACAGTGGGCACAACTGTAGTCACATGTGCAAAACTCTAACTACATTCTGCACAGCAGCAGTTGTTGTGTTGCTTTAGAAATAAACAACAGACAAATAGTCTTTAAACTCTTCAGATGTAAAGTTATTTGCTGTCAAAGTGGCGCCTAAATGAATTGAAGTCAACGGAATTCTAACGGCAGGTGATGGCTTTGTAGCATTAAAATGGCGCCATAGGGAGCTTCGCTTAGAGAGGAGAGGCTTACCCCTTTGGGTTCAACTGAGGAGCGAGGAGCTATCAAATAAGGAAAGTGAGATTCAGCCTTAGACAGCTTAGATTGGAAGGTATCCCTGATGACGTCAATGTATGGTGACCTCATTTCCCTGTTTATCAGTTATATATAAAAGCAATCTTGAACAATTTTGATCAGTAAAAACTGAAAAAAGTGAAGCTCTAACAATATTGCAATGATGACAAAATGTCCTAATAACGAACATAATTTAATACTGTCATGGTTCATGGACCTCCTGTTATATTTTGAAATCCACTTTTTGTCTTTATTCATTCAATTTATTCAATTGTCTTCCTGCGTTTGTTTGTTTCCCGCCTGTATGATTACCATCTCAACCCCTAATTTGATTCACCTGTTTTCAGCTTCCCTAGTTCCCAGTGCTTAAATACTCACCATTCCCACTCACCGTTGCCAGATTGTAGTTGTACTTATGTCACTCTCTCCAGCGTTTTTCCTCGTGTTTGTTTTCCTGGTATTTTTGGACTTTTGCCTGTTTCCTGAAGACAATTTCTGCCTGTTCCATTTGTACCTTTGCCTGCATTGTTCTTGGAAGAATAAATCTACTCGCCTATGATTCCCTGTCTGAGTCGTGCATGTTGCATTGCACCGTGACAAATACAGTCAATAAAAAATTTACAGTGTGGATGTCACACACAGCAGAAGACAAACATATATATCTCCTTACATTCATTGTCATTTTACATGCCAAAGATGTTCAATTATATTTCGGTGTCTTAAACGTTAATATGATCATGTTACCTTCACAAAATATAGGCTTAAAAACTCTAATTGATCATCAAACACATACACACTAATGGCTCTGTTGAGACAAAAAGCACCCTCTCGTGCTTCGTTCAAACACTGAAAACAGACAGTTGGAAATTAACTCAAATAATGACGCCAACATTTTTTAGAGACACACTGCTTGCTCAGAAAAGTTTGGTACAAAAATAAAAGTATAGCTATTATGGAAGAACTTTACATTACAGCTCCATTGTAACAACATAAAACTAATATAACTTTTTTACTGTCAGCATATTACCCTGTTTTATCAACATAACACCCCAACTTTACACACAGCCTAACAGTAACATCAGTTTGTTTCAGTTCTTCATTGATGCTATATGACGTTCATATTGACAGAAGTATCCAAACTAAGACTTCATGTTCTCCATTAATCTGTCTGATCTGCCTCTATTAGAATTCAAAATATAGTTATTCGTATTGGAATAGGACAGCACAGTGGTGCAGTGGTTAGCACCGTTTCCTCACAGCAAGAGGGTTCAGACCCGCTGGTGGCTCGGTACCTTCTACATAGAAATGGTTTTGATCTTTCACTCTCACGCACCTCACTCTCGGAAAGGAAGAAAATAAATGTATTTTCCAAAATATTTAAATTTTCAAGGTAGAGATATAATATTCTGTATTGTATCAGCATTTAAATAATTTCATTTCATTATTAATTCTCATTCCATGACATTGTAAGCCTTACTTTATCTCGTTTACGTCTCCTTTGTGGCTGCACTGTTAGCATTACCATCTGTGCAGCAACCCATAAGACATCTGTCAGGAGGAGTCAGAGCAATGTTTCACTTTCTAAAGATAATGATATTTGATAGGACACAGTCCCCATATTGGGCCAATGTGAGAACCAATGAATGTTTGTTTACTGATAAAAGACCCCACCCTATGTAGCGTCCGTAATCACACACAAGTCCATTTCCATACTGGAGCTTTTAAAGCAGGATCTTCTCTTGGAAATAAGTACAAAAATGTTTCTCTGTGAAAATGAAGTCTTTGGACTACAATCATAAGGTGAGTGTCTTATACCATTAGATATATCTATATGCACCTTGACATGTGAGACCTCATGTTGGAGTATTCCCTCTATGTAATAGTTACATTATACATGTCATATACATGTTACAATTTCATGCTCAAAGGTTTAAAGGTATCCCATCTGGTGTTTGTTTCAGTCAACGGGATTGGTTACAAACTCTTCTTAAGAGATATTCAATTGTTACTGACATGGAGGCCCGACTCATTAAATTCTATTTATAGTAGAAACATCACAAATACACTTTAATATACTGTATATGTAAGTATATTCATATTATTCTCCTTATAAACAATTAAAATGCGGATAACTTAGAGCCTGCCTAATCATTACTAATAAGAGCTCAACTGTTTTGATTATAGCTGTTATTTATATTATGCTAATGACCAAGAGCCACTAGAAGCCCCCTGGGAAATAACCACATCAGAACTATTTAAAATGAAGACCATATTAGTGCAAGGTGCCTGAGAATACCCAGATTCAGCAAGATCAACATGGCGCCCCCTGCTGAGGACCGCTACTGCCGTCAGTTCCAGCCCAACACCTTCGACCCCTCCCGCTGCAGCTCCTGCCTGCGGCCGGATCATATGCACCTCAACAGCAACAATACTACTCCTGCTGCTGCTCAACAGGACGAGTCACAAGAGTGGGTATGAACATTAATCATTCAGTTGTGTTGTGAATATGGGGCTGTATTTACCAAACGTTCAAGAATTTCACATTAGAATGCTCTAAAACAATTTAGGAATAAAAAATGTTTATTAAGCAGTTCCCCTCAGGTAGAGCAAATGTAGTCAAACTTTAGAAGCAACTCTCTCTGAATTGAGCTCACTATTAAGACACCCCTTAGTCACAGTCGCTTTATTACATTTACATACATAAGATATGATATGATATGAGGATCACCTTATAAAATATTATCCATTGTTACAGATTAAAACCACCAAACGTATATGAATGAGTTGAAATTAGCTCCACCTTGACAACATTAACATACCACCTGAGTAGTACCAATGTACCAATGATAATGTTAACTAATGTTAACTAATGTTAACCAATAATATAACTAAAACTGCAAGCAGTTATGACCGGGGTCCAACATTACCATTGCAAATATCCCATTAACACATACTTTGCTATATGTGACTACATATAGCAAATATCTCACTATCTACCTGAATACACTAAAAACTACTAACTAAAAAAAAAGCAATCCTTATAGACAGTCCAGGATCCACAAACAACAACAAATATGAAGCACACCAACCTGCACCACGAAACTGGAAACACGAAAATAGTCTTCCAGCCAATAATTGAGAATAAAGGATTTGCGGGGTTAGTGCATGGAAGGGAGGGGAAGCAGTTCCCAGCCCCCTCGGGCTTGGACCCCTAATAACGCTGACAGCAGCCACTCTGCATTATGAGTACTTTTACTTTTGATACTTTAAGTAAAGTTTCTTGCTGGAACTTATATATCTGTACTTTTACTGTACATAAGTGAATGCAAAGAATGCTACTTTTTCTAAAGTAAATGGTTTGAATACTTCATCCACTACTGTTGACTACACACATAATATACTTGATTACAAAAAATAGGAGGCCAAAGCAAACAGGTGCCAGATAAAATGTTCGCATTTTCACCAAGTGAACCAATGTAGAAGACGGATATAAAGAAAATTTTACTCCTACCAGTTTGATAACTTCAGACTCTGATGTTTATGTGACAAGCAATCTTTGTCAAAATATTGATGAATAGAGGTGCAACAAGAAGACACAATACTGAGGTCGAAATCTACTGACATTATAAATAACAGGGTCAAGTGATTTTTAATCACCTGCTACCATTCAATACATGTGGTAAAACTGTCCCACACTGAGGTGATGATGTCAACTTATAACGCAACCACCAAGTGAAACTATTGTGGAGGTGGGAGAAGGACATTACAACAAGGTGGCATTTGATTCTGTATCATTAATTAATGAAGGCTCATTACAATCCTTGGGGAATGGGTCGTAATCTGATATCCCTATGACACATGCAAACATGTCTTCTCACACAACATTGAAATAAAGTTAAGAAGTTTTTTTAATCAAAGTTATAACTGTAATGTAGACTTTATTTTCAACGGAAAAAAAAACTTTTGTGGTCTGCCTGTTAATGAGAAGAAGAACTGAAGGAGAGATCAAAATAAAGATGAGAAAGAAGTTGAGTAGGCGGTTCTGGTAATGCAAAAGCACTAGAGCAATGAAATAATGATGAGCATGTGCTGAGACTAGCTTGAGTTACGTCCTGTGCACTCTAAATGTGTTGGCTTAGTTGGAACGAAGCGAGAGAACGAAAGAAGGAGGAGAGCTGCTCAATGCTTTGACAGCCGATTTAGCTTAAGATCAACAAGCAGTCACAGTAAGTGAAATGTGTCTTGATATTTAGACTTGGGATGTTAGCTGGCTGAATATTTGTGTCTACAGGGGAGGTTTATGTTGATTTGTGTTTTGTTCTTTAAAAGACACTGGCCATCAGGTAGTTAAGCTGTGTTAAGCTTTTGTCAGGTTCATGATGTGCTGTAAGTGACTCCGTGGAGCGTTATTATGAAATGTGATCAAATGTGTTAACTGTGCTTTTTTGAAAAAAGGAGGAATGATCTAAATAAACAATTAATTTCCAAAACAGTCATATTTACATGAGTCCATAATTGCCTTAATGACAACTTTGACCATTTTTAACCCTGCATTTTCCCTTAATTTATAATCATTACTTTTTAATAAAAGAATCAAAATACCAGTTTGACTCTCACTGACTTATCCAAATGCTTAATAAGGTGTTTCTGTGCTCCACCAACTAGGAAGCAGATGATGATACTTGCGCCCAGTCAGAGGTGTCCACAAGTGGCAGTAGTGATGATGTCAGCAGTGGCTGGACCTACGAGTGGAGTCTGGTCCACAGTCTGAGTCCTGAGTGGGAACTTAATATCTGGGATACTGACATACAATACAGGTGACTGTATCCTGTATCCTGATTTCAGAAACTACTTCTTTTCTTTTACCAAGAACAGTCTGCCGAGGGCAGTAAGCACACATATATACTGGGAAACAACACACTCTGACACAGAAAGAAACCTAAGCCTATAGGGTTTGTCTCTGATGTATTATGTTTGGGTCAGAGTTATTAAAGTGGGCCACGTTGCACTAAAGAAGCTATGCATGTGATTTAACTTTCACCTACAACCCGAAATTAGGTAGATAACAGAATTACTCTATCATCTTTCAAAGCCCTTGTAACATTTGTAGGCCTTCTCCCTGATCATCAAGCCAAGTGACTGTGCACTAAACACATTTTACAAACTGACAACGCCATGTTTGCACCAGTTTCCTCGTCTGTATCTGAAAACCTTGCACTTCCCTTTTCTAGCTCTCCAAATCAGCAGGACTGTCCAGAGAGGAGCAGATCCCTTGGCTCAGAGAGGCACTGTTTGGCCCAAAGAGATATGACCCGGTTGGACCCGTCCAAAGCTGAAAGCTCCTGGATGGATGAGAGGAGGGGCAGAGACAGGTCCCGTCGGGCATCAGGTACATTCCGTGACATACACTCCACCATTAAACTTGCTTTCTTAAATGTACAGAAGACAGTCTTGACCTTGACTTGTGCCCATGCTCCTTTACATGCTACATGTTTAGGCAATAACCTCAGGCTTGTATGATTTTCAGAGTCCAGAGGAGACAGGGAACAAGAGAGTGGCTACTTCTCTCCAGACAGAAAAGGTGATGGTGAGAAACAGATGGACGAAGTCCACAAACGGTCTTATCGTTACTACGAGAGGGGGCGTCCTCTTCCTAGCAACTATGTTCCTGAGCCCAAAGCCTGTGTCCCCTACAGGACTATCAACCTTGGTGTGCCCTCCCAGAGGAGAAACCCAGAGACGTATATGCAAGAAATTTGGAGAAGTGAATCCCCAGAGAGGTACACGTACCACTCCAACTTTAGACGGGGAGCTGATTCACAGAATAATTCACCAACACGCCACAGCTCTGTGAGCCCAGACCGCTACAAGATAATTGCACCTCCTTTAGGAACCCTGCGAAAAAGCTCCCTCACCAGAAGTCAGGCCCGGTCTCAAGCTTCGTCTCATGGCTCCTCTCCTCTTCTATCACGTGGTCTTTCTCAGCATACATCTGGCAGGTCCAGTCCATCCCGCAGGAGGGGGTCCATCGTCTCTCGGACTGTCTCTCCTCCCAGAGCCACCCCTTCTCACAAGCACACAGACTCTTTCCATTTACAGAACGGTGAATTTGATGTTCAAAGGAGATGTAGCAGAGACTTGAGGAGTCCATCACAAGCTTCAAACAAACACAGTTTGGACTCTGAGAAGCTCTACAGGAATCTGGAGTCTATCTCCCGCCGTGGATCCTCAGCCATTCAGCAAAACTCATATGAGGGATCTCAAGCATCTCCTCAAACCAGAACAACTGTTAACAGCTCGGCTAACACTCACACTCGCAACAGCCGTGAAGAATCGCCGTCCAGGAACGGCTTCAGTATACAGAGCCACTCCCCACAACGGGATCCACAGTCCAGAGACAGCAGATTGAGTCCTTATCAAGGCTCCTGGCAGGGGTCCTCACACTCTTTACTCAGCCACCCACCCTCTCGTGGTTCCTCCACATCAAGACAAGGTGTGGACTCTCGGATGCTTGGTGGTTCACTGTCACATGTTGCTATTACAGAAACTGACCATAAGGTCAGCAGCGACAGAAGCAGGAGCAACATCAAGCGAGGCATGGAGGCTTTACTGATCTCTGAACCCAAGAAGGCTGCTGTAGAAGTGGAGGAGGTAATGTTACGTATATCAGGTAAAACTTGTTTTTAGCCAAACTAGCAGCGTGGCTCAATGGATGGTAATGTCCTTCCGTCTGTCACACGGCCAACCTCTTTAGTCCAGACTGACATATTTAAAATACTATTAGATGGATATTCATGGTCCCCAGAGTGAAGCCTACAGTGAAATGTTTACACAACTATTGGATGGATTGTCATGAAAATTGATTGTGTGCTCCTCAGGATTAATTGTAATAACTTTAGTGACCTTTCATCTGGAGGCCATTATCAAGTCAAACTTTTCATTTGTTCAACACTTTTGTTGGTGACCAATCACCTGCAAATTTAATGACATTCCCATCAACCTCAGCTGTAGGCCTACTTTGTGTTTGGTGGTTATTAGCAAATGTTAGCATGCTAACACGCTAAAATGTTGGTGAACTTGTAAACATCATGCTAAACATCATCATTGTCATTGTGAGCCAACTCTTCATTCCACATATAATGTAACGTGTTGATAAATCTTTATGAATCCGAGGTGGGGATGACCATTGAAGACTACATTGTCCTGGCTGGTATTCCAACGATCCAGCTAGAGTCAGAGGATGAGTTTCCAGGGATAAGGAAGAGGAACCAGAGTCCCAGCCCATGCAGGGACCAGAGGCTTAGGACTTACAGGTTGGTGTTACTATATGGTACTGTATGGTATTATAGCATCTATTCACGGATAGCCATAACAGATGTTCCATGACCATGCATCTATTATGTATTCTTATGTAGTTCTTTAAACTGTTCCTTTAGCAGCTGGAATATTCGTAAAAAGGAATTAAAGTAGCAAGTAGAATAAGACTTTGAAGATATCTTTTGATCTGAATATAAGTTATTGTCTTAGTTATGGCAAGAGAAAAAAGAAAGTCCTCTACAAGCCTTTGCAGAGGAATGTGAACGTTCAATAAGAAGAAAAGTGTGTAGATGTGCGTTTAGTGTGTTTATGTGCACATTAATTGGCTCTGTAGGTACCAAGATGAAATAGACATCTATAGCTCAAGGCTTGAGTCGGATGAGAGGGGGAGAGGCAGAGAGAGAGGAAGGGACAGACGAGAGAAATGTCGGGACTCTGAGAATGGACGATCATCTCGAAGACAATCAACCACATCTCTTCATTCACAAGTACAACCCAACAACTGCACATATGTTCACAATAAAATCTGTGTTGAATCAACAGACCTTGTAACCTCATCTGTTTGTTCTATAGAGTTCAGATTATCAAAGTGGAAAATACAGATCTTCAAAAGTGAAGGCGCGAGCTCCTCCTGAGCGCCCGCAGACACAGGTGAGCACTGTCGCATTACTTTTCTGCATCTGTTTAAATCACAAGTGTTTGGAGGAAAAATGGGTCATTCATACATTCATTCTAAAGTAGAGACCTGATATTTATTTCAGCTCTTTTACTTCAGGCACCTCTCTCATAGAAGCACCTTGCAGGAAAAAAAGCCATTAGTTAGCAGTCTATGTTTTAGGGCAGCATGTTCATATGATTAATCATTTTTATTAATAGATTCTAGGAGGGTTCAAGCCAATGTATCCTGCAGTGTCAGTGCTGCAGTGTCATGCCGACATAAAACATAAAACATGCCAAGTCAACAAACAGAGGGATTGATGAAGTAAAAATGCAACATTCAAAATGTTAAATAAAGGCTTTGAATCACATGCAACCTTGCAAATGTTTGTAGTAGTTCAGAAGCCCTGACATGCCATTTATGTTAATAAGAGCTACGTGTAATCTAACATTCCTCACACATCATGTATTTTCTTTTCTCTCAATGTCTCTTTTTTCTCTCATCCTCACAAAATATACTGTACAATATGATGCATGCATGGTAAGTATTATTTTGTGCTAACATGCTTTAAACGTGCCTTCTTGTTTTTAAGTCATTCTAATAATGTTGCATCAGTTCCTCTTTCTCGTTTTATTTCCCCGTTTATGACGATTGCAACACCTCTTCCTTTTTTACATACCTATTCTGCATTGTGTTTCCCATTTTTTGTGCGTTATAGTTCTGCATGCCTCTCTATGCGTGGTTCAGAATGATGTTGTTATCTCGAGACATGTTTGTCTGTTCTGACAGTTTCCGTTTCCTCTATTTCACAATGAAGCGTGAGACAAAACCACTGCCGAATGCTTCCAAAGAGCTTGATTGCAATGCTTTAATTACAGGCTCTGTTACTTGAAGGGGTGGATGTCCAGACTGGATGAACATGGCAAGGTAAATGGAAGTTTTTGAACACTTATACATTAAAAAAGAGGGTATTGTCATTTTCTCTTCTAATTCCTGCATAACCATGCATTATCTGATACATCAGACAGAGTACAAAAACCAAGGACTTAACCCCTAAACTATCTTTAAAAATGTCTACATATGAAAGTAAAAACTTAATTAATTTAATATTGTCTATGTTTACTGTGTTTTGCTCAGTGGAGGAAACACTGGTTTGTTCTGGGTGATACTTCGCTGAGGTACTATAGAGACTCGGAGGCTGAGGAGGTAGGAGCTGATATGTGACATTAAAGTAATTTCTGATTTGTAGAAAGATTTACTATATGTTAACCTACAGAAATTGATTTCAATCTACATACAGTCATTTGAAAGGGTTTCAAACTTATTTGTGCTGCAGTCAGACGATCTGGACGGAGTGATCAACCTGACTTCCTGTGTGAATGTGTCAGACTGTGATGTAGAGAAGAACTATGGACTCCAAATACAAGTATGTATTCACTGTACTTTTGATCTTTGTCTTACAGTGTACAGTACACCATCAGACAGTTGTAAAGTCAGATGTCCCCCACATTTCCAAATGTTTGGCTGCTTCCTGTTTAACAATTGTGTGTGTGTGTGTGTGTGTGTGTGTGTGTGTGTGTGTGTGTGTGTGTGTGTGTGTCTTTGCTCTGTCTTTTGATTTCCTCCAGACAAAGAGAGCAGTGTTCACGCTCTCTGTTATGACCTCCAGAATACGGCGGAACTGGGTGAAGTTACTAAAGCAGGCGATCCAGAACACCACTCGGTGAGTCTGACTTTATTCTGGGAAACAGTGGAGGAGGAAGTATTCAGATCCTTTACTTCAACGCATAATATGTAACATTTCCGCACAAGAATGTCTAAAAGCGACTGGACCCAATTCACATATTTTGTTGAGTTGTGCAATTACATTTTACCAAATGTTTCCAACAAATTTTCTAACCCAAAGAAATCTGCAATTTTCTTCAAGCTTTACATCTGGTCGCCTGTCAATTATGATGTATATCCCCTTTGCACATGTGACCGCGTTATGTTTGTCTGACAGAAGCTGTCACAATTTGACTTTTTATCTAGTTTTAAGCCACATTTTCACAATTACATTTGAGGATCTTAAAGCTACATTGTGTTAGAATTTCTCCCATCTAGCAGTAAAATTCTATATGACATCCAACTGAATATTACTTTCTACCCCCTCCCATTCCACACGCGCTTTAACTCCTACAGTGGCCATATTCAAAATTAGCGTCCGTGAGAGTTCCTTCCAGTGTAATAATAGTTTTACATTATTTTGGTACTATTTTATCGCTAACATCAGCTTTCAGACTCCAAAACATATGCACGCTAATGTTAGTAAAGTATCAGTTCTATTGTTATTCTGTATATTGTATGAGATTAATAGTGTAAGGCAATGTTTACAGTGCAGGAGAGAAGGCCTATTCAATTATTGGATTATTATTGCTGCATTTTACTATTGTAACTGCTTGAGTTGGAGAAGAATTTCATATAGGCCTACTGTTGGGAAGTTTAATAACATTCCATCATATGTGTTGTATGTAAAATCTTAATTGGTAAAGTGAGCAGTAATTTAAGCTGTGCAATAAATGTAGTGGAGTAAAACGTAAAACAAAAATACCTAAAATTTGTATTTGGGCAGCCGAATGCCAGCCGAATTTAGCCCCGTCCACAAAAATTGAGGTTGAGAAGTTCGGTCTGGATTTGATTCGTTGTGCAGCATCTTCTGACTAGAATCTGTGTATGACGACGTCAGGCTAGTATTTGGGTACTGTACTTGAGAAAGTGTAGTCAGATACAATCAACTCCTGCTGGAAGACTAGCACAACAAGAAACTACATATTGAAAACATCTTAAAGAAGCAAAGTCCATTAAATGACTTAACATGCCAAAATGTTTTTACTGTATGATATGTAGATACATATCAATTAAATTAAAAAATACTTAATTTGTCCCTTAGGGGGCTGCTTTGCAAATATAGAAATATAATATTATGACAATCACACTTAAAACAATGTGAAACTTGAAAGACATTAAAAAGACAAGAGTTAAAGCCTGTGATCGACACATAGCCGACCAACATTGTCCAATAATACAAGGACACATTATGTCACACAAGTAAACTTTGTTGGCTGTTAACGCTTATGGCATCTGGAATAAAATCAATGTAATCTATGTATGTGAAAGCGGGAATGAAGCCAAATAAATCATACATTATATTAAGATGGCTGAGGTTCAAAGTTCATTCTTGATCTTGGAAACAGCAGTTAACTAAATAATCTTACTTCAAGGTCTTTTTAGTTATTCTGGAGCTTTCGATCACAAGTAAAATACTTAATAAGACTTCTACTTTGGCTGATAATGCTTGCAGAATGTCTTCATTTGAACAGTCATAAAATATTGCTATTTAATCATAATTAGTAATGAACAAATCACAAAATAGTGCATCCTTTATGATGGATACTTTTTTGTTGACATTTTTTCACTCATTTGCAAATCAAGTCCAAAAACAAAATACATTACATACAGCACAGTTAATCACAGTTACTGAAGCATATTTTCCTCTCAAAGGCATGAGTTCCTTTAAGTGCAATAACTGTAATCAAAACACAACAGAGTGCTGAGCCCAGTTAACTTTAAAAAAAATATATTACAAAATATATATTCAAAAAATAATACCTTAGAGTGAACTGTGCCTAATTACATACACAGCATATGCTATATAAATAAACCATCTACATAGCATATAGCCTAACAAGGACAAAACTAACAAACAAAACAAAAAAATGATGAAAATGTTATGTTTATCGTGATCACATGATACTCAGTCTAATCACTGTGAGGAAATGTAGACAATGTGATTGGGTGGTCCTTCTGTACTAAACCCCTTCTATCATCTTTCTTCTGATGTGTAACACTACCCTCCTGTGTTACCCTCACTCTGACCTCAGCCAATCAGACACTGGCAGCGTGAAAGAGAACTCCATCTCCCGGAGACCGTCGTCATGCCAACCCCCTGCTCGGTTCATCTGCAAGGACTCCGACTATGAACCTACCACTTTCACATCCAACGCCACAGCTGCAAACTCCCATCAGGCCGACAACCACCAGAAAACTGTAGACAGGGATCAGGACTCATCTCCATCCAGTCAGAGAGAAGAAGGGGAGGGCTGGGACCGCGAGCAAGCCAAGCGATTGGAGGAAAGGAACAAGTGGTTTGAAGAGGGGGTCCCCTTCAGTGAGATGGGCAGCAGGTGGGACTCAATGGAGCTGAAAAGGGGGAGTGTACCTGTGCCTGTAATTGAATCCATGGACTCAGACGTCAACAGGAAGTGGGTAGAATTTGAGACATTGTCATTTAGGGGCATAAGCGCACAGTCTCTAATTGGAGCCCAGGCGCATCAGTCAAGCACCTCACAGGCATCACAGTCTCTCGTTAGCAACCAGACATATCAATCGAGCCCTGAAGAGGCCGAACAGTCTGTCACCGGTTCACAAATTGATATATCGAGCTCAAATGGGGCTCTTCCATCCATTAATGGAACTCCAACCATTCAAACAAATGAAGCTGAAGTGCTTCAAAAGGAGGTAAGAAAGAACTTACAGTCACTCTATTAAAAAAAAGTTGAAAGGTGATGACTAGGAACAATAGTAAGACTTTCCTTAAAAGTGTTTTCAATGCAAGGCAATTATGTTAATATATCCAGAGGTGGTAAATCTCAATATTTTTCTCCGACGTATACTCTCTACAAATCCATCCCCCAGGCCCTCTCACTTCAAAAGCAAGTGGAGAGCATTAAGAGGGAGCATGCACCAATGGGGATAGAGGTGGCAACCATGGGCATAGAGGTGGACAGCCCGTGTGGCCCCGGGGCCCCTTGCAGGGCCAGGCTAGAAGCCATGGAAGTAGCCCATTGGAAAACACTGCAGGAGCTGCAGGAGAAACACGTAAGGAAGATCAGGGAGCTGGAACAGCAAAGAGACAGGATGCTGCAGGAGGAGAGTCAGACAGCTGCTAAAGGTAAGACAGGAAGTACAGTAGGATCATGCAACAGTAGCACATGGGGGCAGTTTGCATCTATTCCTTATGCCTCTTTTGTTAAATAAATCTTGCAACCAGTATTTATGTATTTATTTACTGTAATATATCTCTTTATGTTGTGTTCATGATGTATGTTCTTAATTAGCTGTATTGTGTTGTTTGCAATGCTGTGGGTTGAAGGCAAAGACAATTTAAGTAACAAATTATCAAATTATTTATAAAAGCAATGGAGGCAATGAGAGCAGCTCACAGAGAGGAGCTGGAGAGAGAAGTGGAGAAGGCCAGGAGGTTGGCTGGAGGAGCTGCACAGGCTGATGTTTCGTACAGAGGCCACATGTAAGTTCATTACAGTCACTCTGTTATCATGCTGAGAGTTGTCTTTATCTCAAGGGGCTCTTGCTGCAAGCTGAAAATGTTCTACACTCGGCCGTGACCCCTTGCATGATCATGCATTATATTTCACTCCATAACTCGTGTGTTTGTGCGTGTCAGGCCAGAGGCGGATGTCTTGCACAGTGAGTTAGATGTGCTGTCACAGCGCTACTCTCAGAAGTGCCTGGAGCTGAGCCACAGTGTACAGAGCAGCCAGGGGCAAGAGACTGAGCTTGGTCGCAAGGAAAGAGAGCTGGAGCAGCTCAGAAGAGAAAACCAGGTTTACAAACATGCCTAATTTAATTCTGTTTTAATACAGTACTATACTGCCTTACTGATTGTTAAAAGAATTGACATCAAATTCAGTTTTTTGTTCTTATAGGGTTAAACTAATAAGAAAACTACAATATTCATAAGCATACTATTTCACATTATTTCTCCATGACATAATTTAAGCTAAAAAAAAAATCTCTTTTCAGGAGCTTAAGGCCAAAGTGGCGGAAGAGATCAACCGCATGCGTTATTTCATCACAGGGCAGAGGTCGGACATGGTATCCCTTCACAACACTGAGCGCAGTGCGTCAGAATTAGAGGTATTGATAGCAATAGGTTGTGACTAAACTCATATGAAAGTAGGTGATACTAATGCATCCCAACTTATTGCTGCATCACAAACCAGTTTCAGTTATTGCACCTCAAGTATTAACTCTGGCTTGAAAGACAAATGTTGACATAACTGTCATCATGGGAAAGCAGAAAGCAACATTTGATGAATGTGCTGTGGGATTTTCAACCCATTTTAATAAACACTAATTGATCTGAAAATTGTTACTGCTTTGTCCTAGTGACAGTTCTTGCATTTTTACTGTTTGTTGTGCACACAGTAATGGCTCCCTGTAGCAACATTGTCACAGTTTACGATGGCCTCATTAGTGTTGAGCATCTGTGGTTGGTCACATTATAGTGCAGCACATTCTGCCATCTACTGCCTGAATACCAATGCAGCACATCACTTTCAGTGGTGGAAGATGTATTCAGATCTTTTACACACACCAAGGTAAAAAATACTCCTTTGCAAATAAAAGTCCTGCATTCAAAGTATTACCTAAAAAATTTACTTAATGTATCAAAAGTAAGGGTATTTGTTATGCAAACAAATGGGCCCTGTAATTTTTTTTTTTTATTATTGTTACTGATGGAATGCTTTAATGTGCAAGTAGCATTTTAGTCTTTTAGCTAATTTTAACTACATTGTATACTGTTGGTTAGATTAGATTAGATTAGATTAGATTAGACTTTATTTTTTATTTATCCCACAACGGGGAAATTTCCTTATTGGTTAGTTTAATCTATAACAATGCACCATAATTCATAAGCTGATCATATGTCTTGTATGGAAACACTTAACAGTTGTACAACAGCTGTCAAATAAATGTAGTAAAGCAAATAGCCCCAATGTTCCCCTTTAAATGTACTGGAATAATAACATAAAAAGGAAGTACTCAAGTAAAGTAGTAGTAGGCTACCTTAAAGTTGTACTTAAGAACATGTTCTTACTTACTCTCCACCACAGTCCCATACATTGAGACTTTCCAAGTATGTAAAAATGTTTCACTGCCAATAGTAAGATGTCACATTTTGTTTTCCAGACATTACTGAGAGCGAAAGACAATGAGGTGCAGTACCTTAAAAAAGAAATCAGCTGTCTACAGACTGAAGTGCAGTCTCTTACCAAGGTGTTTTATGATTACATCTCTCAAAAATAATACACTCCTATGTATATGTTGAACATTTACAGCTTTGATTTAAACTGTCCTCCCTGCTTGACTTTGATGTGTCTTCTATATTTTTTCCAACTCTTAACTCTAGGAGAAAAAAGCAGCTTATGAGCGTTATAAGATGGCCTATGTAGAGCTGAGTGACACAAGGGGTCGTAGCCAGTTGGAGACCGACTCCCTCAACGAACACTTGAGACTGGCCAACGCTGCACTTCAGGAGGGAGCAAGACAGACCTAACCAATGAGGACAACTATTAAAAACTTACCTTGCAAGCCAACATAAAATATTTACAAACTATCACAACTTACACTGCAATAACATGTACCGTTATGACATATACATAGGGAATGACTAAAAAGAGTTAGACTAAGAAGGATGGCATCTATTGTGTACTCGGAAACCGCTCTGCAAAGACTGTTTAGCCACTTACACATGATCTGCAGTAAAACTGCTTTGGTCTGGCTGTTCCATTGTTTTCCTGTGGAGAGAGCGTTGCCGCCCAACTAGGCAATCAAAGTTAAAATTATTTCTACTTTGACCTTGTTGCCACTGACCTTTCAAGGTGCAACCAATTCCAGAATGTTCCTGCGCTGTGCTTTGCCTCTCTGCTCTGCACCATGTGTGGATGGCTTTAAGATTAAACAACAAGTGTGTATCCATGTGTAATTGACTCCCTTTATTAAGTTGACAGACAAAAACATGCAAGCAGGAGTGAAGGCATAACTAGAAGTGTTGATAGCCTCACATGATATGAGATTTAGAACAAAATGAATTTAGCAAAAACAACATAGTTAGCAGAAGAGAGAGTGAGGAGATGGGTGGAGGGATGTATTTGGATTTCAAAGTGCCCCATCTTCCCCATCTTCCTTGTGCCTGCTGGCGTGCTCTCAGTCAGTATTGCAAAGCACCCTGTGGATATGAATTTAAAAAAACAACTGTCAGCAGCTTTGTTACCTATAGTCAATGTTGCAAACATGACATAAACTACACCCTTTCACATATAGCTTACCCTTTACACATGAATAAGAGTGCATAAAAAAGGTCTAAGCAACAGTGTAGAAAGGTCAAATAAGGTGTTGCTAATGTACACTTTGATTTACCATTTATTTTTTGGAGTTAGCTCAGTCATCATCGTCATCGTCTTCAGGGACAAAGATGTCATGTTCTTCCAAAAGTGCTGCAAAGTTCTTGCTAATCAGAGTTCCCACGTACAGGAAAGGCACCACCACTGCTGTCATGCGGATAAGTCCAAATGGTGTCTGGAAAAAATAAGGGACAAGAGGACAAAGTTTGTCAAGTGACATGAAAATGTCACTGTACATCCGGTAAGCCAGACTACCTAACTAATAACTTTTGATGGGGCCCATCAGCTCATTATTTCCTGTGGCCCCACAAGCAGGTTTATCCAGCCATGGGTGGAGCATTCTTAGTAGACATATTTCCTTCAATTTGGTTCTTGGCCTTAATTGTTTTGTTTTTTTTGTGTTCCAATTATATGGAATTATCTGTATGTGCCATCGTAATATTATTGGACATCGTAGTTCTGAACAAGCGACGCGTTTCTGTTATAAACAATATCCTTCATTGCCTCGCCTCGACAACAACGTACACCACCTTGTGTAGTGTTTAGCTAGCTCAAATAACATCCTTTATCAGAGGAAAATGTTCCAATTACGCATTATTTCAATAGCTAACATAACATGTCCACTTAATCAATAAGGATTTTAATTGATACAAAATGACAAAAAGGGGTAATTACTTCCTGAAAGTACAGCTACGCTGGTGTAAACATGCGTTCATTGGCCGACTTGACTAATCCCAGCGCATCTCCTGTCTTTCTATGTGCTACAGCGGCTGTCAATGCAGCGTTAAGTCCCGCCTACGCTGTCGGTTTTCACTCGATAACCAAGGCAGAATATAACTCACTTTATCCGGTTTCGGTAAAATTGCCCCCGACGGTGTGGAAACTACGGTCCTGCTTTGAGTTGTCCTGGATATGTTAGATGTTTTCAAGCCGTTTTTACGGCTCATTGTCCCCGCATTTTTGGTAAAAAGTCGCAGCGGGAGCCGCAATATACTCGTCGCCATTTTTTCCAGTAATGTCAGCTGAGTGGGAGTGGCCTCGTGAGTGTGGGACCGTCGATGTAGCATGGATGATGGGGAGGTAGCTAGTGGGACGACCGCCCTCTCATTGGCTACTATTCGTTGTCTTCGTTGGTTGGATTGGTTAGGTTTAGTTTCTAGTGTTCAGGGCCATATTTCTATATAAATAGCCTTCTCTAATCGTGGAGAAGAATACATATGGGGAAGAGGCGCACTATGGGGGGACTTGAACTCATTGGTACCTTACATTTTTCACGGAATTTATTCACCATTTGTGTTTTCAAAATTGACCCACCTACATAATTCCATGGTCAAACCATGAGCAATAAAAACTGTGTATAATATTTATATTAAGGCTATAATATACCCTTGTTATTTCAAATAAAGTGTCTATGTGGGTAAGACTGAACTTTATGTACAAGTTCCAGGTTAAAAGAACCTGTCTGTAAAAATGTACAATTAAGCAATTTAAATTTTAATAAATACTAATCTGTAATAAATATGTAGTTCTAAGAAGCCTGTCCACAATTGTTCAAGGTATTCAAATACAACATTTTTTTCTTATTTCCTAACATTTTGAAAGTACGGTCAGGTGTAATGTCACATTCACGAATAATAAAGTTTCTTCTTCTTTTCTTATTCTTCTTTTAATATGGCAACATATACTGAAATAAGAAGGCAAGTAAGACTACATTTGTGTTACAAATTCATTATATATGTTTATATATATATATATATATATATATATATATGCACCTCTGGTATGGACAGTTGGTGTGTACATACCATGGTTGTATTAAGAGAACTGTTGATGTACTAGTGTTCTTTAAATAAAGTTTTTTTTTTTAAAGAAGAAAAAAATGACTGCAGCCCTTCCTCGAGGCAAGGAACTAGAGCGCGCTTCGCGGCGACGCGCACAGAGGGGGAAGTGGAAAGGCGGAAGAAAGGACGTTGAATAAACTTGCCAACTTTTAGCCTAGCTGACTGACTAGAACTACATTTAGATACTATGTTACAGAATAACTGGCTAATTATTTCTATACAGATTTAGTTAGCTAACCATTTGCCCTGTCTACATTCAGTCACCGCTCTTTGAACGCGCCACACGACCACGGGACCCCAGCAGTTTTCAAACAGACGTTGCACTTGCTCAGCCGACCCGAAGCCATCCACCGTTACAAAGTCACATTTATCTGCTGTTAAAGTGCTGTGATAACCAGTCAATTGTACCAACGCTGCACACAACCAGCTCACTGGCTCAGCGGGACTCGGGCTTGTTCTCCTTGTGGGAAAAGTTCGTGTCCGTGGTTGGTGGTGGTGGTTGTGTAGGAGCCAACGAGGCCTGCAGTCGAGGAGGCTGCATGTGTGAAGACAGTAGCTAGCTGTCGAGGAGTGACTCACACAACTCTAGCTAAACACTCAGAAACATGTCGGCCCAGGCACAGATGCGAGCGATGCTGGACCAACTCATGGGGACAGGGAGAGACGGTGAGCACAGCTGGCTGTGGTTGAGCTTGGTGTCTGATCGGATCAGGACATGAGCTTGTGTTGTTGCTAGCATTAGCTGGAAAGCTAGCCGATGTGCCAGGCAGTGACAGTGAGGCATGCTTTTTGAACCAAGCTAGCTAACATGAGGATAGCCAGCCGGCTAGCTACCTGTTGTGTTAGAGTTTATGTACACATGGCAAGTTAAGTTGTTTTAACATTGTATTTGGTCATGGTTAGTGTGCGCTTTTTTCGTGGTTCATTTCTTGCTACCAGATGTCATGTTATCAGATTCTATCCTAACAGCTAACTTTTAGGATTTACTGTTATGGTAACAGATGTGTGACTCGTTTATTGCCAGGCTGCACGTTGCACCTCAATGCTTTAGTACGAATCGTGCTACGTTTTACTCTGATGCGGGGCTGACAAGTCAACATGTCTTTATGTTCTTGGGATTTTACTTTTTTTTTTAGGAGATAGCATGCGGCAGAGAATCAAATTCACAGATGAGCGAGTCTGCAAAAGTCACCTCCTGGATTCATGTCCTCATGATATTCTGTCTGGCACTGTGAGTATTATGTTTATACACACACTATTATACAAAGATCATTGTCATGTATCATTTACTCTGGAGTCAGAAAGCAATAGGACAGCTGTTGTCATTGGTTTTGGTTCTATTCAAGCACATTGAGCTTAAAGTGATACAATGCCTACAAGGTTGACTTAAAGCTTTCAGGACCATGCAGCAGGTCAGTGATTGTAAACATACAGACAAAGGCTACTTTTCATCTGACCCCCCATTCAAATGTTTCACTGTCTTAGGATCAAATTGAAGATAAAAAGCCCACAAAATGAGAAGGGAAGATGGCTGCAATGACATATGATTAGGAACAGTACCAAATCTCAGCTGCGGTTTCGGTTGGCGACTGCAGCCATATTCTTCCTGTAAACAATTGAATGTAACCTTTTCAACTTGTCAAATTACTTTCAGTCCCCTCAAACTGGGAGACTGTAAATAAAAAAGGCCACAGTTCCAACACTATTCATCTAATGCGAAAGTAAACACCCTTGAGTCAACACCTTAACCTCGAAACAAAAAAAACAAAAAAAAGAGTATAAAACAAACGCTAAAAGCTTGCGCCTTAATTCTTTGGGAAAGCATTGTACATTTCCATATAGTTTGGTTGCGGTAAACATTCAGTCACATTCAGTGACAAAGCACTATGCTTCAAACTATATCACAAATGTGATACCATGTAAAATGTTGAAAGAAAGGATTACATTCTAACATTAGGGAATTATTGGCATAATAAATCTCGAAATGAGTGAAATGATGAACCATACGAATACAGTACATTAATGTATTTCGGATTTCTGCAGAGAATGGATCTGGGAGAGTGTATGAAAGTCCATGACTTGGCCCTCAGAGCAGACTTCGAGATTGCCTCAAAGGAGCAGGAGTACTTCTTTGAACTTGATGTGAGTAGCACACACACACACACACACCATTACCCCAACATGTATAGCTCTTGGAAGTTGTTGTTTTCTGGACAGTTGGAACTTAGTAGTTAAATAACATTCAAAACATTGTTTTTTCCACCATACTGTATATTTTACACACACGAAAACCCATTGATCTTAACATTGTCTGGGTTTTCTCGCAGGCTGCTGAACACCTTCAGTCTTTCATCGCTGACTGCGACCGTAGGACCGACCTGGCCAAGAAGAGACTAGCTGAAACGCAGGATGAGATAAGCGCTGAAGTGGCTGCAAAGGTTACAAACTCACTGTTGACATTGCTCGTGTGAGATTATCATCAGGTCTTAATGAATGATGTGCTTTTTATAACTGGGAATGATTAATTTTATTTTAAAATACACAGTCACACCATCTGGTTATCATGAATCCAGAGCTAATTTTTTTCTCCTGTTATGAAAAGGCTGAACGTGTCCACGAGCTGAACGAAGAGATCGGGAAGCTGCTGGCCCGGGCGGAGCAGCTTGGGGGCGAGGGGAATGTAGACGAAGCCCAACAAGTGCTAGAAATGGTGGAGAAGACCCGGGGCTTGAAGAAAGAAGCAGAGGTCAGAAAGTTAATATCTGCTGCATTGTGACTAGTTTATTTTGTTAGAATAAATACATATTAGGGCTGTCAATCGATTTAAAAAAAAACATTTAATCGTGATTAATTGCATGAGTGTCCTTCGTAACTCTCGATCGATTGCACATTTTTTATCTGGTCTAAATGTACTTTTAAAAAGGATGTTTTTTCAAGTTTTAATGCCCAACTAGTATTTGACACTCGACTACTTTAGTGGTAACTCAATTCACTTCAACAGTACATGCAAATAACTTAAGTCTTGGGGAGAAGCCTGGAAGGGCTTTGAAACTGAACTTGCCATTCAATAGACCATTTTATTTATACATTTCTGCTCAAGGAGCTTTGTTTCTGCTAGCTTCATAAATGTATTATTATAAGACCCGTAGGACTGGCTCCCGTTACGCTGTCTAGTCTCTGCTGCAGGCAGCTAAGATTTAAGATTTTATTTAAGATTTAATTTGTTTATTAAAGAGGTTGTCAGAGTGAGTGGGCTGCCAGCTGAACCAGCGCCCTGAACGGGTGGGGGGTACGGTGCCTTGCTCAAGAGCACCTGGCAGTGCCCAGGAGGTGAAGTGGCATCTCTCCAGCCACCAATCCACACTCCGTATTTTTTGGTCCATAATGGTCTAAAATATTTACTGACGTTAAACATTGTGTTTTCGTTGTTCCCGATCGTTTAGATGCTCATCAAAATATATGATGGATGTATTTAGACAGCCAAGGAGATGTAATCATTATGTCGTGTTACTAGCTAGCTACAAACTAGTGATAGCTACTAAGGTTAGCCTACAGTTTTGTGAACAGAGCTTCCCTTAATACATCCATGGCTTCATATCTCATCCACGTTACAGGCTTTACATCATAAACCCCAACTGTGTCTGTAGTAACGTTATGTAGGTATATAGTAGGGCTGCACAATATGAGGAAATTATCCAATTGCGATTATTTTTACTGATATTGCGATATGATTCACAATATTAGAGGGAATGATCATTTTTGTATCATTATTCTCATTTTCATTGAAAAATATTAAAATCTAAAACATGAAAATGATTTATAGAGTGATTTTTGTGAGGATCTGTACAAAACAATGATTTTTTTCTTTAGTCTGTAGGATACAATTTGTAGGCTGGGACATTTCTGCAGCACCACCATACTTCATTCAGAATGGTTTGACACATATTTTGCCTTTAACGAAAAAATGGGGCCCCACCTGCGATATTGCTCTCCCCCTGCGATTTGAATATTGCAGTACTCCATGTTGTGATTTCGATAAAATTGCGATTAAATGTGCAGCCCTAGTATATAGCTATATTAGCTGTGTTACCGTTCTTCTTAATACACGCATGCTAGCTGCCACTGATGTTGCTATTACTAGCCGATATCCCCGGCAGTTTGGGAAAACGCTAATGACGCTACATTCATGTAACAGGCTTTACAGCATACATACATACATACATCCATACATCCCTTGGATGTATCATAAGATAATACCATGGATCTATTAATAGAACACATGGTCAATCACAACCATCAGCTATAGCCATTACAGCTCCAGGATCTCGGGAGAACCGTCATATGAGCATGCCCAGTGCAGGGCGACATGGGCAGGCAAAGTCCTGTGGGTCTGCTCGCGTTCATCATGCCTAGTTTAAGAATTTTGGATTTGTCCCCAGAACACACTGTAAAAGAAAAGCGGTCTCTGTAGACAGCCCAAGGTCTACAAACAGCACCAAAAACAAACTGTGCTTACTTATATATACTTCGAACATCAACAAGAAGTGACATCACCCAACATCACTTAGAGCACCTTTTAAGTGATCGGGCTGGTAAGTTGATGTACCCCAAAAAAAAATTCCGCTGAAATATAGAAGTTTCTTTCGCCACGCAATGTCTATGTGAAAAGTCTTTTCTGGGCCTTGGGGTGCAGTTCCACCCTTATGCACTAAGCTCATGGTGGCTTTAAGACATGGCGCCCTTCCTTGCGGTGTGATTTACACAGGATCAGATGGCTTGTAGTACTTCAATACAGCCAGCAGATGGCGGGAGACACTGAGCCATACATTAATCTCTCAGATTCAGAGGAATCCAAACTCCTTTGGAACTCTTTGACCATATATGCATATTGGTCACTATCAATTGTGTTTATTACTATTTCAATGTGTTTGGAAGCTTTGTTTGTCTAAATGAAAATAATGTAATGGAAGTAAAACTTCCCCCAAACAGTCAACTGATAAACAGTAAAAATCAGTTTCAATACGTCATTAAAAAAAATGCAATGCACTTGTATAGGAGACAAGGATTAAATATTAGATACAATTTATTTAATGCCTTCACAGTGTGAAGGAGAAAGAGGGAGGGGGGATGATGGCAAGTTGCGCCACCCAGTGACCTAGTCTCGAACAAGAAGAAAAACACTTCTGTAGTTTGGCAGCATTTTGGGTTCCGACCTAACGAAAAGGGAGAGGTATTTCAGTATTAGTGTTTGGTATTCAGTTTCTGAACGGTGTAGGCACAAGCTAACAGTTTGGTGACGCTATCTGAGCCTTGCGTCATAATTTTTAATTAGTCACAGTAATATTGTATACTGCGGTTAAATATGGAGGAGCTTTGACGGTATAAAAATTTTGATAAATTTGGATGGAAGTTGTATCATAAACGTTGTTTTAGTATATTTTCCTCAAATGTAAAGTTGTTGTGAAGGAGTAGGGTAAACCATCTAGTTGCATTATTGCCACTACATAGTGGTTTTAATGGTGATATTGCCCTTAAAATTTAGATTTTATACTAGGCGAGGATAAAAATCTTAATAGGTTTAGTTAGAATGGATTCATATTCCTCAACGTCTTACCTATCAAATTAGCCAATAAAATGCATATATTATATATGCTGCCGCTCACGACTGGAATGCATTGCAAAAGATTCTCAAACTGGACAAACTAATTTCCATTTCATCCTTTAAAACCATCACATCATCCTTGTTCATGGACATACAGTATGTAGTTGCTGCTCTACATTTTTACAATTTTTTTCAGCTAAATATTTGACTGGTTTCTCCCTCTCTTACTTACCCATGTACCTGTGTACTTTCATTATAAGTGTTTATTATTTTCTATGTAGTATTTCAAATTGTATGCTATGTAGTTTCTAAACTGTATGTATTTCTAATGTGTATATTATCTAGCCCTCCTTTCCCTATGCCACTTGTCAGGCCACCATTAATAATAACCTGTTCTTAATGGCTTGCCTGCATGATAGAGCTGGAATTACCTTAACCTATTAACTTCTTAAACCCAGCCTTATCGCTTGGAAATAAACGCATAAAGTAACATATCCAAAATGAATTAGGAATAGTTATTCTACTACTAAAGGTGTATGTGTGTGTGTGTATATGTGTGTATATATATATATATATATATATATATATATATATATATATATATATATATATATATATATATATATATATATATATATATGATTATGAAATACAAATTAAAATCTTTTGTTTTTTTTATGGTGTGTCTTTAGTAATTTGCTCCAGCTCCACAGTCTCATAACCTTTTTTTGTTGTTGCAGGATGTGTACAGGAACTCGATGCCAGCCTCCAGCTTTCAACAACAAAAACTGCGGGTGTGCGAGGTGTGCTCTGCCTACCTGGGTCTTCACGACAACGATCGTCGTCTAGCTGACCACTTTGGGGGCAAACTGCATATCGGCTTCATTGAAATCCGCGAGAAGCTTGAAAAGCTAAGGGTAAGGGGTGCTAAAGGATTTTCCAGTTCTGTAGTTTCTCCATCTCCGGCAGTGGCCACGGTGTCTCGAAAAGTGCAGCTCCAGGCTACTGGTAAGCTAATGTTACCCGTAGCTGCATGCTACCAGTCAGCGGGTCTTCTATGTTTGTTGTCAATGGACCTCATTCACCAATTTCACTTGAAACACAAGAAAGTTCCTAAGAAAAGTCACTTCTGATTTATGACATGTTCTTAAACAGCAGAATTGTTTGCAGGTGTGTTCTTAGAATGATGAATCCCAATGTCTTTGTAAGTTGAAAGCTCATGCCTGTTGCTCCTATTTAGCATAGGTAACCGCCCGTTAATTCCCACAAAAGGACATGAGATGGCAGGGCCGTGTGCACACCAAGACATGGTAAAGACTGTCGAGGCCTTGACTCTAAAAGAAAGAAAAACTACTAGGTACTGCTGCAAGATGTTACCGATAAACGAGACATCATATTTAGTTGTGTCAGCAGTGCATACTAAGCAGCAAATAAAACCGATGCATGGAATGCAATTACCATAGGCTATTAACCGTCTATAGCAATTACTCATGCAGTGAACGCTGTATTCGGAGTCCGGCACAGAACTAATGAAGTATGTACGCCTAGCACAAATAATACACAATGCAATTCAAAGTGCTTTACAAATTAGCAGAAGTGTAAATGTAGTGTATATTTATTAAAACAAAGAAATTATATAATTATGTGTAAAATAATAAATAATTAGTTACAAAATTATAAAAGATACATTTTAAATTGGAATGGATGAAAATGGTATAACTATTTATTTTGCGCAAACATGTCAGTGCGTAAGAGTGCTCTTGAGTGTGCGTAGATTCTGTTCTTATCTAAGAACAAATCCCAAATAAGAAAACATCAAAGAATCTTTGTGAAAACAGTGTAATTGGGGTTTAAGAACAAATTTGTTCTTAAGAATGATTGGTCAATGAGGCCCAATGTTCCTTTTTCTTCTGACCCGCAAGTAGAATTCAAAATAGCTTGAAATTACAATCGATTTTCAATTTAAAATGGAAATTGTGACACCCTTAGTTTCCATTATTTGTGTTGTACTGAACATAGAACAGAATCAGCGGCTGTGTTTTTCAGTTATGCGCAATTTTTTGTTTTATCCAGAAAGCAGTTATAGAGAAACAAGAAAGAATGCGAACAAGAAGACGAGAGGAACGTGAAAGAGATGATGAAAGAGAGCGACAGTGGGAACTGGAGCGGGAACAAGAAAGAGAGCGCGAACGAGAGCATGAATGGGAGCGAGAACGAGAAAGGGAGAGGGAGCGAAGGAGGTAAGGAACAGTTGGACTTCCATTGATACAAAGAGAGAGAGTGCAGTGTCATCTGCAAACTGATTTGTGTTTCTGTCCGTCTTAGATCAAGATCTAGAAGTGGAGAACGATACAGGTATGTCTGCATTGACCAGAATCGCTTGATAAGTTTTGTCTTTGTCAGTGCCTTATAATTTCTTAGAATATAGAGACTCGCACTGCAACATACTGCTGTTAACTGCAGCTCTGCTTAAAATCTTCTCAGACATTACCTATTTGTGAAAATTCCAAGCAAGATTGGCATGTTGTAGCTTTGTTGCATAGTTTCAGGCTAGTTTTGTGCCATGATGTTCCCCCTTTATTAAGAATACAGTCTTTCATCATTTGAAATAATTGTATCATTACAAATTTTAACACAAGGGCGTATTGTATACAAAACCAGCTGCGATACAGCAGTGTTGATATTGGAAAAGTTGTTAGATATTTTTGCAATTATTGCTTAATACCAGGACTTAGGAATAGTTAGCAGGACACAGTTCAGAGGTTGACAAATCTAATGTTGAAAAGGCCCACATTATGTAGTTTAAGTTACCTTGCCTGAAATTAAAACCGCTGCCACTAACATACAAACACTATACTTTTTTTTTTTAAATATAGCTTAAACAGAAAAAGAGCAGAAGTGCAGATTGTAACTTTAAACGTTAAAATCGTTTTTCTCCATAAAATATTATTTCTAGGGATGGAGGCACTTCGACATCATCCGCCCATCATTCAAGACGTCCCCACTCCTCTCGTTCCAGAGAAGAAGGTGGAGATCGGGAGAGAGAGAGAGAGAGAAAACATCGACACAAAGAAAGGCATCGCTCACGCTCCCACTCTCACAGGCGCAAAAGGAAGAGGTATGGCTTTTATCCATCACTAAAACTAGCATGAACCATCCTCAGGATGACTGAATGGTGTGTGGACTAGGGCTGCACCAGAAACATATTGCTTTTGCAATTTACAATGTTGCGATTTTAATGGTATCATGAGTTTACTTGATTATCAAGGAAAATGCATCACCTACTTACATTTTGAAAAAAGTATTTTTTTTAACTTGAGCATACAAAGTTAAACGAGCATAAGAAGAAATAAATAAACATATTGGGTGTAATAGCATAACAAAATATACTTTGTACAACCTCTTTTTCATTTATTATTAGAGTAAAATAATCCTGAAAATATTTTGACAGATTGATCAATAGCTAAAATAATCGCAGCTCTTCATTAATTTTGAACAATCTTTCAACATGTGGACAAAAGCCTGACTCACTGGATGTAGATATTTGGTATAAAGCCTGCCATCTCCCTATTTCAGCCGGCATTCTCCTCCGCTATCTATTTTGCGCCGTTGCTGCAACCGGTGTTTAGTGTCACCAAAGATGATTGTGATTAGTTTAAAGAAATCCAATAAACCAAAAGTTCTTTCTGCGATACCAGAATGTTAACTTGAGCAACCAGACCTTTCTCCAGCACTGACGCTGTGCTCTGGATATAGGTCTGGCAATGCAAGACTTTTGGAAAATAACTTTGCTTTCTGTCCCTTTTTAAAAAATGAAACAAAAAAAATTTCAAACTCAATTAAGGACATCAAGTCCTCGTTCTTGTGCTGGTGGCGTACTTTTGATGAGGATGAGGAGGATGATCATCAATTCATGGTTGATAATTTTTTCTTCAGGTCTTCCAGAGACAGATCATCTCACACTCGCGACAAGGAGCCCTCGCCATCTCAGGAGAGGTGTGGAGATGGTGCTGCAGTAGGAGAGGGTTGGCGTGAGGAAAGGGTGGCGTGCAGAGACTGGGAGGACAGGGAGAAGTTCCCCTCCACAGACACAGCCAGGGGCAGGGAACGAGAGAGATCCCTATCATTCGAGCGAGACCGACGCTCCAGCTCCGAGGAGCGAGAGTCTGGGGAGATATGAACAGAAGTGGACGCCTTCTAAGTCTTTGATTTGGATATAGTAATTACTAAAAGGAGCATGGATAAGTGTGTGTTGGTGCGAGTGTGTTCTGCTTTTTATGTGTTTTCATGTTAAAAGTGGGACATGTACATTAGCAGGTGGCTGGTGGAAACTTAACATCGGGATGAGGGAGCAACTTCAGTGGTGGCAGTCAAGTAAACATGCAAAACCAACTCTTATAAGAATTAGGAGGCTAGTGTGACCTGGAAGCAGTAAAGTAATTTTTTATGCCATCTCTTTGGTCTTATGTACAGTTATTTAGACAGTGACGGGTAAGAGAGGGGAAAAACCGCAGTCCTACTTTTGAGTCGTTTTTTTATTTTACTCACATGAAGTGCTATTTTTTTTTTTATTATTATTATCATCATTGGTTGGACCTTCAATGTTGTTACTGTTTTTCCTGTTCCATTAGGAATCAGTCAGTTTCAGTAGCTGTGAATTGATTTACACAGGTTGGAATCAATGTGGCATCCCTTGCAGTAATGTTTGAAATGAGCTGAATGACTGAAGGCACTTCTGATGCTTGTTTTATTTGCTTCCTTCAAGCCGTAACAATGTCATTTGGACAGTTTGAATACACATCCCCAAGCCTGCCTTTAATTCAGGACACCGTGATGAGCTCATACTTTGAAAATAAACTCACTTATCCCCCTAAAAGAAGGTATCCAAATATTTCCACTGAGTTCTTGACATGTGAATGCATATAGATGATGTGCATATTTACATATTGACACTTAAAGGCCCAGGGACTCGTGTCCTGTTTGCTGTGATACAACCTGGATGTACTGGGGGAATCTACTTTGCTGTGCCACCATTAAGTGAATAAAATGTTCTGCTTCTATTCAAATACAATGTGTTTATACAAATTTCTCGTTAACTTCACCTCCATTCTTGAGGTTGAAGACCTTGTACCGTAGCCTTTTCGCTTTATTGATATCTAAGTCAACAGAAAAATATATATTTTTTGCACTCTTCTATTTGTTTTTTTTAGCATTTAGGTCCTTTCATATTTTTGTATTAAAAAATATACTTAAATATATGTATATGTTTTTGGCCATTCAGTTTTACAAAAAATAGTCCCGATAAGACCGGAAAATTTATGTTATTGTAGGATGATGGCTCTGGATGATTTGTGCACCTACCTGTGCAAAAAAAAAAATAACTAAAGCTGTCAAAACTAAATGTAGTGAAATAAAACGTACAACATTTACCTCCAAAATGTTGTGGAGTAGAAGAATAAAGTAACAAAAAAATAGAAATTAGAAACCAGTTCCTCAGGAAGACAAGCTGCATTCAGGACTTGGATTAATGATACAGCCTTTGCTCCAAAAGTACACACTGTCTGATACATCATGTGCTGTTAACTGCAAGCAGCCTGGCCTGTAGGTGGCAGAAAACGCATGGCAATGTAGGGAAGACGTCTGTACGTCTGCTGCCGATGTAGACAAAACGTCATGACGTTAGACGCACGTTTGAAGAAAGGAAAAAAAAGCGCGGGTGAACATGAAACGAATGCTTTAAATTCTGAACGGTTTGCTAAAAATGACCAAAGACTGGGTTGTATACGATAATTTACGAAACGTGAGTTGTTTAAAGTGTTAATATCAGAATGTCGCTGCTGAAGCCGTTTAGTAAGCTGCCTGGTTTGTGCACAGCGAACATATTGGTGAGTTAGTTTTTTTCATTGCTTCAACTCTCAGAATGAGCCAACAGGAGAATGCAGCTAATTGCACATTCTTCTCTGTTCTGGATAAAGACCTCCTAACGACCAAAACACATAGTCTAATGTATATCCTATTTGACTTGTTGATGTCCGGGATCTGCGGGAATCATCACCTTATCGTGGTGGAGAGGTTTGTGTGTCCCTATGAACCTGAGGGCTGTGTTGTCGGGAGCTTTGCCCGAAGAAGCTACATGGCGCCTATCTCTCCTTCCCATGGGTCGCTGCGCTGCCAATGAGACAACCTGCAGGGGGGCCGCAGAGGGAAAAGTTGCATAGTGTTGCTTTAAAGAAGAGAAAAAGAAAAAAAAAAAGAGATGTTTCAAAAATATATAATGTATTTGGACCTTATACACATACGTGAGATGCAGGGAAAGTTATCGAGAGCATGTAGCAATGTATTCTCAGACAAAAACGGTATATTTTCAAAATTGGGGTGAATTACAATACCACAATGTAAATAATTAAATACATCTTACTATGGAGTTAAGATCTTTTTTAAGGGCTTCTAAGTGGCAAAAGTGTGTCATAGTGCAAAGTGTTAAGATCCAGTTTTGGGCTGACTTAGTGTTGTTCTCGCAGCTGGTGGAGAGTGAGGAGCAGTTTCAGCAGAGTCTAGCAGACGCTCTGATGGAGGAGTCCGCTGTCACTGTGAATGTGTGAGTACTGTTCCGTCCTTATAAACTGCTGACACCAGCTGTCGGTTACAGGACATGGTCATTAAGCACAAATATGGAAACACCATCTGCTTCTTTGGAACTAGACTGGTTAGTTATTCATTTTGTATAAATGTTTAACCAATGCCAGTGTACCAATTTATTCAATAACAATTGAGTGTTCAGCTCAAGACTCTTGTGCTGTGTTTATTGTATATGACAGGCATCTTAATTACCAGTTTTTGACAGGTGATGCACATCAAGTCGTAATTACAACTGGAAAACTCATCTTTTTCTGAAAGCCCCCATATTCGACTTGGCAATTAAAAATACGGTTTAATAATACATATTATGTGATATTGTTGATGCATAGTATTTTGAACCCTCATACAACCATTGCAAGTTGTCTGATGACACTGAAGACATGCAAGTCATAACCATGGGAATCTTTCCCATGTGTAGCATCCATGTGATGTGTGTAACACAGAATTACCACCTCTGTTTGTTACACATAAGTGGACCACATTCAGCCTGACAACAAGCATGTTTATTGTACCCATCAGGAGACTAGCTAAGAATCTGCCTCTGCCCATGAAGAATGAGGAGAGCCGTCCGAGGATAGACCTGGTGGTGTTTATCATCAACCTGACCTCAGAGCTCAGGTAACTTTCAAATCCTCACCTATTTATATTTTACTCTCCTAACCTGATCACTCAGGTTAACTATCTACTCTGTATTGTAGTTTTTTTTTTTTTTTTTAATCTCAATAAATTTTACTTGTACGTCTCTCGCAGCTGTCTTTTTTTTTTTTTTTTTTCACCAAGAACTATTTTTATATCTCTTAAACCACACAAATACAGTATACATCTTTTATGTAATTATTAGAGAAATATGAACTCAATAGCATGGCATCCACTGATTTTGTTAAGTAGAACTTTTCAGTTCTTCTAGTTACTGTCCTCAAATAAAAATGTGATGCCAACACTCCCTTTTACACTCAAATTAATTATGATATTGTTCTATCATTATGTAGAAAGGGGCTCTTAATTTCTGGTTTGGTGTATGTATTTTACATTGAATCAGTAGTAATTACTGTGCTCTCCAATTATGAATTCATTGTAAAAATGTAGGATTTAATAGTTAATTGTGTGTCATGTATTATTTTGTTTCGTCATAGTTTCCAATCAGCAGAAGCTTCCCTGAAATATTTGGACCCTGGATATTTCCTTGGAAAAGTCTGCTTCATAGTCACTAATGGTATGGAAATGGGTCTCGTTCTTTAAGTATTTGTTTGCTCTTCTCAGCTCCTTGAATCACATGGAGGACAAAACAGGAGCAAAAAGGGTGAAATGGAGCATACATTCTCTAAGATGGATACTTGTTCACTATTTAT